>JAZGTH010000118.1:1017500-1240000 GCA_036877525.1 Chromobotia macracanthus
TGTAAAGATTTATATAACTCACACTGCTGCCATTCAATGTACAGAAGAGAAATATGATCACAATAATGCGCATCATAACACCCACAGCTGAGAAACTTTCACTATCTCTGCTTATAGCCAATGAAACAAAGCGCTGATTATTACAACTTTCTACATTTACATTAACGCCTTCACAGTATTCATTTACAACCACTTTAATACTCTTTAATAACATTGACCTCATTTAAAGCATATGTAGCCACAGAGCGTTAGGTAAACTCTGTTGAATTATTATAGTTTGGAGGACTAAGACAGACTTTCATCATTATCTACATTCATATTCATTTTAAGACGTTTTGTGAAGATCTCGTCTGTCATTAAGCCACAGCGCCATCTGCCGCCCATCAGGTGATCTGACGTTAAACATCTGAACGTCTTGATGCTGTTGCATTTTGTCTGCACTTCTCCTGGTCATTACATTCTCACCGCACTTCTCCTGGTCATTGCATTCTCACCGCACTTCTCCTGGTCATTGCATTCTCACCGCACTTCTCCTGGTCATTACGTTCTCACCGCACTTCTCCTGGTCATTCGCACTTCTCCTGGTCATTGCATTCTCACCGCACTTCTCCTGGTCATTGCATTCTCCTCCGCACTTCTCCTGGTCATTGCGTTCACACCTGCATTCCTCATCGCTCACTTCTCCTGGTCATTGCGTTCTCACCGCACTTCTCCTGGTCATTGCGTTCTCACCGCACTTCTCCTGGTCATTGCGTTCTCACCGCACTTCTCCTGGTCATTGCGTTCTCCTGGCCCGTCACTTCTCCTGGTTCTCACCGCACTTCTCCTGGTCATTGCGTTCTCACCGCACTTCTCCTGGTCATTGCATTCTCACCGCACTTCTCCTGGTCATTGCATTCTCACCGCACTTCTCCTGGTCATTGCATTCTCACAGCACTTCTCCTGGTCATTGCATTCTCACCGCACTTCTCCTGGTCATTGCATTCTCACCGCACTTCTCCTGGTCATTGCGTCTCCCGCATTCTCTGTTCTGTCACCGCACTTCTCCTGGTCATTGCATTCTCACAGCACTTCTCCTGGTCATTGCATTCTCAGCACTTCTCCTGGTCTATCATTCTCTCCTGGTCATTACATTCTCACAGCACTTCTCCTGGTCATTACATTCTCACAGCACTTCTCCTGGTCATTACATTCTCACAGCACTTCTCCTGGTCATTACATTCTTACAGTCTGATCTTGTTCTTGTGGCTCCAGGTCATACGGGATTAATTTCTCATTTCCGTTTCTTTTTAAATGTGGTTTCAGTGCTGAGAAAAGATGTGAATGTGTTTTGTTCTTACATGTGTCAGATGTTGCTGATTTGATGATGTGAAGAGAGCAGCATGTGTAGGTGAGCCGGGCAACGATGGGCAGAGCTAAAACAGCAGCAGCAGCTGGAGGCACATTTTCACAGGTAGGACAATCCCAGAATCAACACTATTGTTGAGCCAAAACGCATTCACCTTTGTTGAAAGCTCCACACACTGCATTTCAGAGGTTTAGGTTTCTATCCAGCGTGTTTCAAGTTGACAAGAGACGCACCAAGCAGAAATACAGAGTTCTGTACACAGATCAGACAACAACACATCACATTCTGATGCAGCTGCGTGTGCTTTCAAACATTACATACACAAAGCACTTCAGTAGAGGATTGGTATTATTATTACCTTTCAACAAAGTTGCTTCAAAAGCTGATGGTGAAGATCTGTCGCTGTTTGGATCACTGGAGACCCTCAGTTTCCTTCAGTGACTTTTGTGAGACCATTAAAGTGAAAGTCACATTTAAAGGGACAGCTCATCCGCGTCATTCTAAAAACAGCTTTTTTCTGACCCCATACACTTCATTGTCTCTTTCCTGTATCATTTCCTGTGATCCACAGAAGTCATACAGCTTTGGAATAGCTCAAGAGTAAATGGAGATTTTTATTTTTGAGTAAATTGTCCCTTTAAGGACACACAAACACACAAGCATGTTATTTTCCAGCCTTTTATTCTTTGTCATTTACCTTTTGTTTTATTCGAATGGTTTCAGTGGAATGATTTTCATCTGAAATACGGCAGAAAAGAGCACCGAGTAACAAGGCTTCTAATACAGCATGCACAGTCCTTCTTTACAGTCTGTTTATATAACAAATATTTCCCAGTTCTGCATTTGTTTGGTCTTGCTTTATACATTTTTATAATTTTGAATTTAATTCTCAAAGCCACACTCCGTCTCTCTCTCTCTCCATTTAAAGGGAATCTATGGCCTGTTTATATTTACTCTTACTAGTTAAGAGGATCACCACACTTTCATTATTCGACACTTTAAAATGTTGCCCGACACTAAAATTCACAGCCAGTTGGAACATATTTAATGTTTAGTACAGTTATGTGCTGCGGAATTATGAACCAATGAGATTTAATTGTGGGTGGAGCTAGAAATAGACACCAGGCAACCAACGAAATGTCAGCTCAGATTTACTGTACATTAAAGAAATAACGTCTCATGTAACTGTATCGTGCTGCGTCTGGCTCGGACCCAGTGCAAGAAGAACAAATCTGTTTGTTTGGGAAGATAAGCAGGACAGCATTAAATAAAAAACAATGCACTGCTTAAAAAAAGAATGAAAAACAAAACGCTTAGGGTCACAGATTTGTGTGAAGGCACTATGACATAAGAAGATTCTTCCTCAACTGCAGATTTACACATGGATCTTCTAATGACACTGTTCTCACAGGCATATATACATGTGGGCTTTGCTAAATCTTTGAGTGGCAACTACACACTGAGCTTAGACACTACAACACTGTGGCAGAATAAGATAATTAGATCAATAAAATCTGATTTCTGTTTTTTCAATGCTAGAAATACATCAGAAGCCAATCTGTGCTGCTATTGGCTACTACAACTGAAAAACAATCTTAGGTTTGTAACGCATATACGGTTATAAACCAAGTGTTTTCTTTTCGCAAAAATCATTTTGTGCCCAAGGCCTTTTAGCAAGTATTATCAATCTGTGGAACTCCGTTTGATTCATGTTAATCATTTTATACAGTTTTTTTGTTTTGATTCCATTTGCTGTTGGATGAAATCGTTGGGGCTGAGGGACTAAACGAAACGACCGCAGATATCTACACCAGTCCATCATGTGAGAACTTATGAAGGGGACATCAGAGGAGGCTGCGTTTGACCAATCAAAAGAGTCGAGCTGCTTTAGAGAAGGCCAGCCTCCCCAAGAACAACAGAAAAACAAAGCCTTGAAAGCAGTAATAAAAACAATGAATGAACGTGAAGAAACTTCTGCAGATGTTTTTCAGGTCCACTGGTTAGGGAGAAAATTTTGGTCAGATTGTATGAGAGCAGTCCGGTGGGGGTGTTAGTCTTCTCTCTCTGTTCCTCTGCTTTCATTGGTAGAGCTGGTTGGCTATGATATGTTGCAGGTTCTCACTGAGTTCTCTGAAGCTGGGCCGCTCCACAACATTCAGAGTCCAGCACTGCTTCATGATGTCATACACCACTGGCGGGCAGCCGTCCGGGGCGTCCATCTTATACCCCTGCTCTACACGCGGAACCACTTCCTTTAGAGGCTGAAAGCAGAGGAAGAGAGAAAACAAACGAAATCATGAGTCGTGGCCAACAGCGCCCTCTGCTGGTAGAATGTGTTTACAAAGACATTTTGTGAATCAGAAATAATGCTACATACACATTAATGTACACATTTAAATTACATTTAACTATTTCTTATTAAAATGAGTATCATAAATCATAATAAAAACGTAATAATAACGTGAGTTAGGATTGATGAAATAATTATCAAATAAATAAATATTTGTATTACTTTCATTACAAATAATAATTTATATTATTGTTTTAAATGTGATATAATCACACCAATAGAATAATAAAAAACAGTTATTACTTACATAACATTTTTCAACTACAAACGTTCTTTAAAGTGACTTACAATTCTTGGATATGGAACCCGACCAAAGGAGTAAATTTCCCAGAGTAAGATGCCATAACTCCACACATCTGACTTAGTGGAAAACTTCTGTTTATTAGACAGAGAGGAAGGAAAGATGAGAGAGTGCATTCTTGTTTAAACAAGCAAATGAAAAGCAGACAAGCTACCTTCTCTCGTAAGGCCTCAGGTGAGGTCCACTTCACCGGGAGTTTGGCTGTGTCTTGAGTCGAAGATGCTTCTTTCGTGAGGCCAAAGTCACTGACTTTAGCGATATTGTCTTCTGACACCAGAACGTTACGAGCGGCCAGATCTCTGTGTACGAAGTTATTAGCCTCAAGATATTCCATCGCCTTACAAACATTCCTGAAAACCAACAGGACAAATAAAGCGGTTAAAGACATTTAGGAACTGAATAAAAGCATCTTCCAAATGTATAAACATAAATTAAATGTAAATGAATGTAGACTCAATTGTTTTGAGCATGTAAAAAAAAATTAATTACAAATAAGACAAAGCAAAATCTCACATGGAGAAATTAATGAGACACTCTCCGCCGATAACAGTGCGTCCCCGGGAGCGCAGATAGTCCACTAGACTGCCCTGAAAGAACCAATAAAGCCATACATTTGTATCAATGCTTTAATGTGTCATGTATTAAAGTACTGTGACATCATTAAACACAGCTGACCTTGGCCATATATTCAGTGACGATGTATAGATTTCCCTTCTCTTCCACAATCACACCCAGCAGCTGGACCAAGTTATCATGCCGTAGTCGCCTGTAAGCAATAACAAACAACCTAAATATTAATTTTCAGAAACATGCAAATCACCCTAATAAATACACAGTATGTCCCACAGCAGATGCAATGACAGTGTGATTAACAGATCATAGAAATCGAGAGGACGTACGTCATGACGGAGGCCTCAGCGACAAAGGCCTGCGCTGTGGCGTCGTGTTTGATGCATTTTACTGCCACTTTCTCACCCCTGTAGTTTCCCACCATCACATCTGAGAGACAAAACAGAATAACAGACACAAATAACAGTATTAACAGCTGCCCGAATGCCAAGAATCAGTCTGTATCTACTGTATATCTAGTAGAAAACACAAATCTCATACTTTTCCACAAGACATGAAAACCTCACCTCCAAACTCTCCCTTTCCAATAATCTGGAGAAGTTTCAGATCTTTTCTGTTCAGAGCCCAGCCACCTGTGAGGAGGAAAGATTAATCGATGTTCTCACAGCTGTTCAGCAAGTCTGAGTCTAAGTCTAAGAAATGGGCCTTACTTCTGGAGAACTCATCTTGAGCTGCCACTGTCCCTTCCATGAGTTTGGGTTTGATGAGTCTGGTACACAATCCATCTGCGTCTTTAGTGTAGTGCTGTTTAAACAGGAACAAAAGTTCACAAAAACATGGGATATTAAAGAACACATGGTAACACATGGTAGGTGAGTTCTTGCAACTAGTACACATCAGTAATAACTTAGTTATGATTTTAATGTTTATTAAAAACATAAATGAGTAGTTGATTAAATGAATGCAAATAAAACGCAATGGGGGAAATAACAGCCGTGTTATTAAAGCTGTACCCGGGATTCACCAGCAGGCGGCGCTGCAGTATGTGTATCTGCTACTGAGATCCACACAGGCGCAAAACATCGAGCGCTTCTCCGGCGTTTGTAAGTCCATCTGCCCGCTGCTGTGGTCGTGAGCAGACGGACAGACGGACAGATAACTGGTGCATGACTGAGCGACTGTTTCCTCTGTGCGTCTTCCTGCTCATCGACTGTTCCAGGAACTGAACGCAACACAACACAGACTGCAGCTTTAATGTCTGTTTCATTACAGTCTGCTGTCATGACATGTCTAACACTGCAGCTGCAGCTGCTGTCTGCACACGCTGCAGCTGCAGCTGCTGTCTGCACACGCTGCAGCTGCAGCTGCTGTCTGCACACGCTGCAGCTGCTGTCTGCACACGCTGCAGATGCAGATGCTGTCTGCACACGCTGCAGATGCAGATGCTGTCTGCACACGCTGCAGATGCAGATGCTGTCTGCACACGCTGCAGATGCAGATGCTGTCTGCACACGCTGCAGATGCAGATGCTGTCTGCACACGCTGCAGATGCAGATGCTGTCTGCACACGCTGCAGATATTTGCACACTGCAGATGCTGTCTGCACACGCTGCAGACTGCAGATGCTGTCTGCACACGCTGCAGATGCAGATGCTGTCTGCACACGCTGCAGATGTTGTCTGCACACACAGCTCTGGGATGTGGCTCACATGATGATGACGTCAGAGCTGCATCTCACTCTTGTTTTCTAATGAACTTCATTTAGTGGCATGTGCAGACAATGTTTGGTGCGGCAACTGAATTCCTAGACGAGCATAATGCATTACTGTTAACTGTTTAATACCAGAGAGAGAGAGAGAGAGAGACTGAGAGAGAGAGAGACTGAGAGAGAGAGAGAGAGAGAGAGAGAGAGACTGAGAGAGAGAGAGAGAGAGACTGAGAGAGAGAGAGACTGAGAGAGAGATACAGAGAGAGATACGAGAGAGAGAGATACAGAGAGAGAGAGAGATACAGAGAGAGAGAGAGATACAGAGAGAGAGAGAGATACAGAGAGAGAGAGAGATACAGAGAGAGAGAGAGAGACAGAGAGAGAGAGAGAGAATTACACAGAGGAATGTCTGGAATTCTGTAACAGAGTCCATTACAGAAAGGGCGAGGAGATATTCAGGAAACAAAGAATCTGCTGATCACCAAAAGCAGTGTGACATCGAGAACCAGTCTAAAACTTTAACAGTAGATCACTGACTAATGCCACAGCCTGATCCTAATCAACAACAGATGGTTTTGATTGGTCAACACGGTCTTCAATTTGTGCCAAAACACAGTCAAATAACAGCTATGACACTAAAGATTTTCACTTAGCTATTCGGTATACATTACTGTGCAGACTACAGAATAATGCTCTGTTATTGTCTGCACGCCAACATTTGATACATACAGTAGCTGGTCCTTTCTAACTATTTCTTTTGATAGATTTGATTTTATACAGAATCACAAATTAAATTCATTTTGAATTTCATTCAAGAGTGGAAAGACAGTTTAAAAAAGAAAAGTAACAAGTTCAGACAAACATGTACAGACACATTTCATTAAATCACTAACTTCACAACTTTTGTACACCCATGTCCCATCCTCCCAAAACCCTGGACTGAACCTTTGACACCACAGCTCAAGGTGTGCGTGTATGCACTTGTTTCCTGGAGTTTATCGTAACCGCTTGCTCCATCGCTCCGGCCGGTGCGTCTGATGTGGACAGACTTCCTGTTTTGTCTATTTTTAAAGCAGTGTGTGGTGATCAGTTTGAATGTGTTGACAGAGGCAGTATGAGCACTAACAGGAACGAGCCTGGCAGTTTCATAACCGGCCGAGCTAAATGTGTGTGTGTTTGAGCTGAAAATAGGACCAATGTTACTATCTATACTGTCCTTTCTTGCACTGAAATAGCACAAAGTTTCCCAAGGCCCTGGCGCTCATCAGCCCCCTCACCTCCATGAGCTGCATGAGGTTTTCAAAATACTCCTCCTCATCGATGGACAGCTTGCCATTGTGGTAGATGATGCGGTAATGCTCCACCTTGCCGTCGCAGCTAACACACAGGGTGTAGTCGCCGGGGAAGTTGGTGCTCTCGCGCACCAGGAAGAGGCCCGTCTCGGGGGGATAAAGCAGTCGCTCCGCCTGCTCACGCGTTATCTTTCCATGGAACCATCTAAGTGACCACAGATAAAGGAGATGTGTTTACCATGTCCAACCTACACTGTGCTGTCAGACGTTTTTCCAAGGCAGTTTTTTAAATTTAAATTTTAAAGGGACAGTCATCCAAAAATGAAAACCAATAAAACCTCAGTCACCATTCGCTTTTCATTGTATGGACAAAGATGCAATGAAAGTGAATGGTGACTGAGGCTGTACAAAAGTAAAAAGCTTTGGAACAACATGAGTGTGAGTAAATGATAACATTTTTACTTTTGGGTGAGCTGTTTTTTAAATAACTAAACATGATTTAGTTGAAAATACTTATTACTTTGAACTACTGAAACTACTTACAAACATATTTGCTTGACTACAAACAACACCATATTACTTTTTATACACTGTTTAAGTACTGTAACTAGTATGTAAACATTAAAATAACACTACGATAGTGAAAAGTATATAAGTATATTTTAGTATATATTATTTATAAGTAAAAATTAAAAGCAACACAATGTTAATGTTTATAAAAATACTGTAATGTAAAATGTTACAAATGTAGAACATTTCTATATATGATTGTTATGGGGATCTATAAACAAAAGTGATTCCGACAGTATGAAACACAAAACTGAGAGAAAGAGGCAAAATTACAGGCTTCCAAAATGAGCAGCGGCTTCGCCAGGCCCTTCTGTGGCGTCCCTGGCATGACAAACACCCAATCTGTATCTCTGTTTCCCTCACGAATACATACACAACATCTAAAATAAACCAAACACGCATGAAAATGAAAAGCGCCATCAGAATATGCTCAACCCAAACATATCTACAGCTCAATCTGAAATCCTCTACTACACACAGCTGAAACAGATCTCGTCCTGCATGTTTTTAAGATTTGACTCAATGGCCAGACTCAGCTGTGCCTGTGGCAGGCTGTTAGAGATGCAAAGTTCATCTTTGGGATGCAAAATAAAACTAATTAATGAGATAATGCCATTGAAACTTCTGCGTCATTCTGTTTATTGTTCCAGCACACAGCAGGCAGTAATTGAAGAATATCTCATGCTCTCTTACAAACAAAAGACCAATCGTGATGTGCAGCTTGGTCGTTTGCATATCAGATACCCAGAGATATACTTTTTCCACATCCTTTATTCAGTCGAGCGCTGCCATTTGTATAAGGCAGATTTCTGCTTCTATTTTAAAGACAGATTTAAATGAGTTCTTGGGTCAGTGTGGTCGTGTGGATGAAGATATCTGTGTATTATTACAGACACAGCAGATGACTGATATCTGTAAAACCTGCTAAATCTAGAGCTCTGATGTCTGTATGCACCAAACTTGAAAACACACTCTCTCATCACAGATCAGAAGCATGCAAAAACCAGCTAAGAGAAGAAAATCAACACACATACGGACACGCTTGCACACCGGACACGCTTGCACACCGGACACGCTTGCACACCGGACACGCTTGCACACCGGACACGCTTGCACACCGGACACGCTTGCACACCGGACACGCTTGCACACCGGACACGCTTGCACACCGGACACGCTTGCACACGGACACGCGCAGACAGACAGGGTACTTACGGCATTAGGCTCAGTTTGCCCCCTGACTTTACACCTTCTCTTTTCTGCACATAGTTTGCTGGGATGATTCCCTCGCGTCCTGTGGAGTTCTTTGCTTTGTACCAGTTTGGATCCTGGAAAACAAAAACCCATCAGCATAAACTCCAAAAGCTGCAAAACTAATTTTACACTTTACTACATCTTTACTAAGACTCGGTCAAAAGCAGTTTATGAAGTATTCTTTACATTAAGATCTGATTTTAATAATTCTGTAATTCAGAGGACCCTTGAAATTTTTCAGTTTTACAAAACTTTGCCAAACTAAGTTTCATCTATTTTAAAACATTTACAATGTCCAAGAATAAAGATGTTTCTGTCCTTTATTTGGTGTAATGTGGATTTTTGACATTGTTTGTAATGACATTTGTTTCATTACAGAAGGTAGAATCTTCTACCTGACGTTCTCACTCACAAATTTACCTTCGTGACTCCAATTATGGTAAGAACATCTCCTTTGCACATGGGCAGGTCTCGGTCTGTTGTTCCAGAGAAGTTGTACCTGGCCACACACTCAGTGCCCGCAGGCCAGGTCTAGAGAAGGCAGAAGAATATGAGGAACGGCCTTTGACCTTATGCTTAAAACCTCACTTTGAGGAAGTTCTAAAATGATCATAAAGTTCACTCTGTTTTCTCAGTGCAGATATAGGAAGCCTCATAAATGAACTGACATTATATTCTGAAAACATCTGAAGGATCTTGTTGTACCTCTAAGGTAGACATAGCTGAAGAAAAACGACCTCACACTGTCGATCAATTTCAACATCAGAGCTGAGCCCCGCGGCGTACAGCTGCAGCCACAAACGGCCCAATACCTGCTGACACAAGAGAGTGAATAATGAACTGAATGTTAACAAAATAATGACAACAGTCAATGCAAATTCTAATGGCACTCAATGAGTGTTTAAAATTCAAATGAACACACGTCATATCCAGGGGTTCCAAGAAAATGAGCTCAAAATTAGCAGGAAATACAGTAAAAGTACACACACACACAGTTTCGAAGGGGAAGTAGCGGATCTAGATTTTCCGATGCTTTAGACAGGAAGAGCTGAGCAGCTGGCAGTGTTTGCAAAAATATTCTGTTAAATATTCAGTGTGAAAGAAAGGTGACAAGCTGAGCTCAAAGTGAAATCTGTGCTAAAGAGTCACCTTACAAAAGCTAAATGTACCAGAAACACTTTATAGCCAGTTATGGACATGTTTTAATTGCTTTTAGAGCTTCATACAACATGATATTATTACATAATGCCTCAAAAATTAGGTCACTCCAAATAAACATCAGAGCAAATACAGCAGCAGCATTCCACAAACACAAATTATGATCAGAAGACCACAGCCAAAAATCCCACCACAGCTGGAAAGCACAAAGAAGCTAAGAAATGATTTTCACTTTCATGGTGGTTCTGAGCAACAGAAAGCTGAAGTTATTACGGCACTTTTTCCACTATGACACGTTTTGAAGAAAGAAATCTTTTGAACATGAACTAAGTGACACAGTGACTTGGCACAATCATTTCTCACTAAAAACAAACTGGTAGCTGGGAATAATTTCTCACGAGAATAAACTGCACCTGAAAATCACATACCTGAAATTACTCCATCTGAAGAGACAACACAGATAACTGCTGACTAACACAGACCCGTCACATCAAGCTTTGTAAGATCAGGAATGCGTATTAAAGTTAATAATAATAATAATACTCATTTTGATTTCACGTTTATTTGAGTGTTTTAGGAACAACAGATGGAATCTGAAAGCTTGAATTTCACACTCAATACTCACACTCAAGAGTAAAACAGTGCATATGAAACGCTGGTGAATGGAATATTTTATAACCCTTGAACTTAATAATAAGTCAATGAACTTTTACTGGCACTGCAGTCGGTGCTAAACAGCATGAAACACTTGCAGCAAACATGATGTCACTTCCTGTCTGAGCTGCTGAGACTAATGCTCTTCCTGTATTGGCAGGCAGGCGTTGGTGGTGATGAGCACTGCGGGATGAAGTGTGTAGGGCAGAGCAGCAGACTGCAAAAGGGACACAAACAGGGCGCAACACACAGAAGCCCTTACAAGAAGGATACAACAGTCTTCCCCTTAAAAACACAGTCTCCGCCCCATCACCACTGCCTAATATAATACTGCCTGTACAGGAATAACATGAATTATGTAAAGGCAGGAAACTGATTGTTATTGTAGCAGCCGTTTCATATGTCGGAATATTAAATTTACAGTGGTTATTTGTCCTAATGCCTAAAAAATAGTACATATCAATACAGCATCTGTTTTGTACAGCAGTATGAAACTTTTTCATGAGCGCTAATTAAGAGCTAAAATCAATAAGAGCTAAACTTTCTCAGAAAATTGCACATTTATTTGTAATTCTACACGTATATGCAAATAAGTTTATAAGTTTATTAATATAAGTTTATACTAAAACTAAATATTTATTTTACATTGATTTAAATCTTACATTTAATGTAATTTGATTCCTTACAAATTTAACAAGGATATTTAGCAACTTTAAATGATCATAGCTCATCTTCAGAGATCTGGTCAGATCTTTAGATGTGAAGAACAGAAGGGAAGAACTACATACAGCTTCAGCAAGTTTCCACCTGTTTTCATGTGTAGTTACCGTTTCTATCCAATCAGATCAAATGTGTGATTTTATTACAATCTGATCAAATTTCAAGCAGGATCTCAGTTTGTCAAAATTTCAAATGTCTTCAAAAGACACTTCCCATAGCCCTGTAAACAGGCCCTATGACAAAACAAGAGGTGACAATAAATTCACCTTATTAAACAATCTGACCATTGTGCCGACACTTGTTGAGTTCACACTCACCCGGAAGACACACAATCATGCAGTCATGTGACAAACCCCTAAAATGAGACACACATAGAAAAGCAGAATACTGCAGACTCTGAACAGCATCCAAACTGAAACAACAGCAGAGCGAGAAGTTGACATTTACAGAAGAACACGTTGACCAATCAGAATCAATGAGCTTCAGTCTGCTCTGAGATCAGCAACAATTTTGGGGCGTGTCTTGGCAAATCCCTCGTTACAAATGATATCATTGTTTAGGAAAAGCATCTAGAGGACTACGCCTCACAAGAGGACTTTTCATTCCTCAAATCTGAGACTTGTCATCCTGAGGAATGAAACCTCACACCAGACGTCTGGAGAACAGCGGACGGATCAGCAGCTCTGACATCAACTCTGGAGGCTCAGTAGACGACGGGCTGCAGAAGTTTCCAGAAGGAAGAGCTGCAGAAGTTTCCAGAAGGAAGAGATTTGACAAAAGTATCTTTGTGTGCCAGGGCTGCTCACTCCAACCCAGTTCTACAAGGACTGAGACAAAGGTAGCCCAAGAATTGTTCTTTGCACGTGTAAACAGACATTTTTGACAACTTGAAAAAGTGAGAAACAATTCAGTGCTCAAACAAAACGCCTTCCGGCTGACAAAACTAAGTGATCCCCTTTCAATGTCACACCAACGGCAGAGGTTTTGATTTATTCCATCACAATTAAAGAACAGTGTGTGGAGGCCAGAAGACTGACCGTCTGATCGTTACAATCACCTCCAGGCTGCGTAAGGAACCAGGAAACCAGCCTCAGTGACTAAGAACAGAGATGTGATGTGTGCTGAGATAGAGGAAAACTCAGTCTTTCATTCCCCAAACGCATCTACTACCAAACAATCAACCTGCCAGATCACTTACTAACCTTACTAACTAGTACTGGTCAGTCTATGACTCAGTGCGATAATCACGTACACTAGATGCTGGAATGCTCTTCATTTCTTTCCATCATAAATGGGGCGTCTGGTAACAGTTTAATGAGTACAGTCAGTTAGTTTCAGGAGACATGCTCATTTTTAGATCAGCTATGAAGTGTTAATGAACCCCAGAGAACATATGCATGAGAAAGTGTTGGAAGACTGTCGTTTTGAGTTCTACTATAGTAACTATAAATTTACTAGTATATTATAGTGTAGTGTAGTGTAGTGTAGTGTAGTGTAGTGTGTACACACACACACACACACACACACACACACCTTTCATTGTGTTGCTAATTAAAATTCTGGGATTAGACTGTGTGTAACAGAGAGAGAGTGAGAGGATTTGATGATCGGATTTGTTATGGTATGTGTATCTCTTACTATCAGGACACTGGGGCAAGATCTAACAGGTTCTGTGTGATTCTGACCTCAGATTTCTCCAGCTGCTCCTTTTACTGTATTCACAACATCATACAAACATTTCACAATAAATCTCACTTTTCTGAAACCCAGTACAACCATCCGTACAGTCAGTCACCTGTCAACAACAGGTCCACACCGCACGCTGCAATCAATACCATCATAACAACAGTGCTGTTCACATCACACACGTTAACATTTATAACAGAAGCTGGTTTGTCATTTTGTGGGGACACTGGGTGTAAAGAAGCATTCCTGTGGACAGTTTTATCATTATAAATCACCAATGTTACGATACTGGCTTCCCAAACGACCAGCTGTACTTCACTGTAAGCGTTACTGATGGTAAAATAAGATGAGATGCTGTTTTCATGTTGAATCAGTTTATATGCCACTAGTAATGACTTCTGCTAATCACCATGCACACTATAAAAGACCAATCATGCAGCAAGAAAATCCTCATGCATGTCATTAATATTCCTGCGTTGAATTCCTCAGTGCTGGAACACAAAGCGTTTTCATGATGGACACAAAAGATGGATGGAGCACATGCCAGTGTCCTGGCAGGGGGCGTCTCTCACCCATCTGACCCTCAAACCCTCTCCCCTCTGGGCAGAGCTGCTCCTACACTTAACTGGACTGCGCTGTCATCAGCCGGACAGCCCTGAGTCAAAACCATGACCAACATACACAAGAGCTTTTCAACCAAATACACACCTGTGAGGAAGAGCAGTTAAACATTCTGCTTAACATCTGCTGTCATATTCCACACAAAACAACACGAGAAACGGGCAAACGAAGAGGCCTTTAAGATAAACAGACAGTGTCACCTATCAGATTCTATAAGGAAGTGTCAGTGTTTCAGATTAGGGAAATGGTGCATCATAAAACTGCTGCTGGTAAAATGAGCAGCAAGAGAAAAGCAGAGCTCTTCATAAACAGAGAAAGCCCCACTGCAAGTGACAGGGCCGAGTATACCAGAAAACATAAACGCCAGCGAACACATTCTGACACGCACTTCAGCTGAAGCAGATCTGAAGTGAGATCTCTGCAGGTGTGAAGAAAATAACACAGACAGGAAGTCCTTAAAATGAGAGCTCTGCTTTTAACTGCCATCTGAGATAACCAGGAACGCTGAAACAATCTGAAGCACCATTAACAGAAGAATGACTATATCAGGATGAAAACGGAGTTAAATATACACACTGACACACGTCAGCTATATACCAGAATCTGGGCAGTGGCCAGCTGGTTACAGTGTGCACTTTAAAAGAAGGAAGTGACCTTTCTAAATCCATCATTTGTTTATAAATATCAATAAATTCAAAAGCACACTGCAGTCCTTCTGTACTCCATTAACAGCATGATTTGAATAACCGTACTTCTGAAGTAGGATCTTTCATGATATTATGTCAACTTTAAGTTACTAATTTGGTAACACGGCATGACTGACCTGGCTGGAGATGTTTATATGTAAATAACATACTGCTGTATTTCACTCTTCCTTTAATAACAGCTGAATGTGATATTAAAACACTATTTTACTTTAGGGAAACCATGACAACATCATTTCTAGAATGATGCTGATGGAGAAACACAGAGCTGCTCTGATCCACTGATCTCCTGGGTATAACCAGTGTAACACGTCCCAGTGCCTTTCTGCAGCATTTTGTCTTTATAAACGCGTAAGTGCTTCTGCTTTCTTTATTCCAGATCATTAAAACCCGGCGGAGCTCCAGAGGCGCGCTGGTCTCAATAAAGCTTCGAGTGGCTCTTGTTTGGACAGCTGTGAGGCGGTCGAACCCGCTCCCTGAAAATGTGGCCAATATTGAGAAACACAATGAAGCCATTCTTCATCCAGCAGACTCCGAGCAAACGAGCAAAAACAGGAAAACAAGGACAAAACTATCAGAAAATACTCCAACATTACTGTACCTGCCTGTTGTGGAACCGACCGCCGCTTTCTCAATGTCGTAAAGTTGGTGATGTTTTCGGGTCCATGTACAGCTTCAATAACCCGAGAGTTTGAACCCTGCCAGCACACGAAGGCAGGAGACTCAGATGTTCTCCTGTCTGTTTATCTGGATCAGATCTTCCACAGATTCTCCAACATCAACGCGGACAAAAGATGCATCCAGACCCCCGCAAACCGCTAACAACGACTGCTGTGACACGGGCAGACCGGATGTGCGAAAAGCAACAGTCCGGCGGAAAACGAGCAGCAGCCGCGGCGTATCGCGGTACTCTCGGCCGCTCAGTCGACAGAGGTGATCGGCACACGGCGGCAGGTTTCGGCGTTACGGAAGCGCAACACCCCGAGGGTTACAGCTGGACCTCACAGGCCCTGGAAAAGGAAACGCACTTCTTCACACAGCCTGCGCTGTACGCATGCGCACTGGTGGACCACGTATTGTACTATGGCGAAGACGCCTCTCATGAATATTAACTACGTTGCGTGACGTTCGGTTAACCGATTCGTCGAATGCCGTACGTTAAGCGCCTAATGTTAATGACTAGGTACATATATGGCCGTTTTAGAGCCGTTACCAGGGAACGTTTAGCATGACGTTATTCATATTCATGAGCTGATTCTTTGCCGTTATAGGTTTTGTAATTTGCCGCTGGATCGGTTGACGAGAGCGGAGCGACAACCACACAGAATTACGAGCCGCCCAGCCAGACTGAGCTGAAATCATGACACAGAACACGCCGCAAGTTAAACTGCTTTCATTTCTCTTTATTCAGTCACGGCTGACAATTTCAAGCATGCAAAGTTGCCAGTGACGTCAGACTGATGCGACATTAGGAGATACGTCACTAATTCACAAGTCATACTAAAGACGCAGTTGTTCAGAAGTCAAACATTCACCGAGTCACGTCTCGCCCTTTATAACAGGTGCAAAGGTTACTGATAACACCACGCAGTGTACACGACTGTCAACGCGCGTTTTCGTGAAGCACGAATAATGCAAAACGCGGAAAGAAACCGGAAAGCAGCTCGAACCCTTTCAGACGCCTTCAGTGACGTCATCACGACAACCCCGCGACCATTCGGCTTCCACACGGCTTCATGAGGCCGAGCATTGAGAAATGGTTATAAACTGCGTTTCAACAGGCAGACAGACGCCTGGTTTCAAATAATGTTCAATCCATATTACAGAACAGCATTTCTGTTTGGAATTAAATGGCAATAATGGGCACAAAAGCTTGTGCAGCTGTCATGTTTAAACCTCCCAAATACAAGAAACAATCAATCATGGCGTGGTTTGACACTTAGACAAGCAACGTGTGATTCTGGCACCATTTTAATCTCTCAGTGCTGCTTTTGTCCTGTAACAATAATGAAACGTCTGTAAGTCTCTAAACAACAGCAGGGCCCTGCACGATGCTGTGCTCTCATAAACATTGTTAATAATCACATACTCCACCTGTGTTAAGCTCAAACGCTAACTGCAAGCAGTCAGAGGACTGCACGATCCATTACGTTTTACAGGCACACTTATAAACGTCGCAAAAACAACAGGCAATGAGAAAGTCACAGGTCAACATTTCCCCACAACTGAGAATAGCTGATGTGTCAGGTTTTTCCTTCACACAACCATTACGACAACATCAAAATAGGCTGGGCCATCTTTAGTGATGTCACACATAGCTTAATCAATAAAAAATATAAACTAAGAACAGAGAACAATGAGCAGTACTTCTGCACAGCCATGAAAATACTGATAAATACTGTCAGGTGTGAAAATACTGCAGCTGTCAACAGGTTGTACAGAGAAACATCAGATCACACAAGTAACAAGTTCATCATTGTCCCAAATGCATTTTTAATACAAGCAGTGAGTGTTCGAAAGTGCCTCATATCACTGTGAAGGCATGTGATGATCTGCTGCTTAAACAAAGATTTGAACTGTTTTGTCTTTATCAGTAAGTGTTGAGCATTTTTCTTCATATGCAATAACAACTTTGCAATGATCTTGTGCACACAGCTTATATTAAAATTACAAATCCATTTCAGCAAACAAATGTACAGAAATGTGTGAAGTATTTGTATAAAAAGATTCGTGTCTGATGTGACCAAACAAGACAATTCCACAATTTGAAACCCTTTTAAAACAGGGTTTA
Source organism: Chromobotia macracanthus (assembly GCA_036877525.1). Lineage (NCBI taxonomy): Eukaryota > Metazoa > Chordata > Actinopteri > Cypriniformes > Botiidae > Chromobotia > Chromobotia macracanthus. The sequence goes on from JAZGTH010000118.1 coordinate 1,035,228, forward strand.
AATAAACCGCTTATTTCTTCAGCACTGAGAAAGAAAAACAGACTCTCATGTCACCGCTCATGGAAAACAACTGAAAATGAGAAGCACAGCAATAAAGTTTAGTGTAAGCTATTGCCAGTAGAAAATCTGTGCCAAGTATGAATACACAATTTTATCGCTAGCCTTCAACAGCATCGGCCAATGACGGCTTAGAACTGATCAGTACTGGTTCAATGCCAACAAATGACATGGACTGACTTTATAGTTTACTCACTTTCCATACTGTACATACAGTTAGTTTCATAACTGATAAGAACCCAGTCTCTCTCTATTTACAGCATACTGGCCAAAGCAAATAACACTTTGTTTCAACATCTGTGGGCAGAAATCATGTAGTAAATAAACTGTCTTATCTCACTGACTTTCACTCCGGCCCAAACAAAACCCCCCAACACAGATTTGGGAAATACAAGTCAGAGTAAGTCAGCACATCTGAGTATGAAGAAAAAAATAATTCTTCTACTTCAGATGCTAAATGTGAACAAAGTAATAATCAAAAATTGACAAAAGACCAATAAAGTCCCAGTAAGTGTGACCCAAGCGTGTGTGAAATAACTGCACAATTACTGGAAGATGGAAATCCATATCAAGTCTAAATCATAGATCAAGTCTTACAGATTAAAACAGCCATCTGAAGGATTGTTGAAGACTTGGATGCAGAGAGAGCCAGTAAACTGCTGTTTTTCCACTGTTAACAGGGAGGTCACAAGAGCTGGTCCTCACATTATTTGGGGGTTCTTCTTTTTCCCCAGGAACTTGAAGAGAAAAAGTTCACCAGCATACGATCCAACATTCAACTACACTTCTGTTCTTTCTCAGAGCTTTAAGGCAGGTTCTGGTTCAGTGACCCTTGACCATGATCACTAAAAGGTCAAAGATTATTCAGAGTGCAGCGGAATGACGAACTTACAGCCAAAGGGGGAGTGGTATTTGATTCCCACTTCCTGGAACACCTGGCGGGGGATGCCAATGTCACACAGGTAGACTCGCCCCGGCCCCTCCGACAGCGGCAGGGGAAGCCCCAGAGAAAGTGACCACTTGGCCTCCACGGCATGCGCCTGTCCGCTCACTGGGGGGTCAATGCTCAGCACTGGGGCTCGGTTCTGGTTGGCCCAGTCAGCGGCAGCCTTATACCAGGGCTGGTCTCTCAAGAACCCGTTTTCATGAGAGTCCAGGCAGTTGATGACCAGGTCGACTGGTGTTTCAGGTAAGTCTGTGGGTGAGTAAAGAAAACATGTTTCTGTTAATAAGTGCATGATAAGATCAACGGTCACTGATGTGGTTTAACATTTAGCAAATAATCTATTTATAATCTCAGCAGCGTTAGCTTTCAGCAGTACATTGTGTAAAGTGGGTGGGTGGGGGGTAAATAAATGTGTTCTTGCCATTCAGAGTGGAAGTTTCCATATCAAACACATTTAAAGAGTGTTCAGGTGGGCGTGTGCCAGAAACGAATGTGAGAAACACAAACCCACCAGTGAAGATGTTGTACAAAAACAGATCTGAATAAAAAAAGTACCTGCTGATAAGACCACAAGTGGTCAGCCAAAACACATGGCTGTTTATATTTCCATTTACATGCGCTTCCTGTGACCACTTCTGATCAGATCTCGGGGGAAGTTCACTTCAGACGATTTTTACTATATATGCGCGTATATGGTAAATATCGTCTGAAGTGAACTTCCCCCCTTTGACCTGAATATCCTCCTCACATATATATATACATATATATATATACATATATATTATATACATATATATACATATATATATATACATATATATATATACATATATATATATACACATATATATATACATATATATATACATATATATATACGCGTAAATGCTGATGCATCAGGGTCAAACCTTTTACATTGGAAACCAGTTTGCCCCCCGTCTTGCCGAACAGGGCCAGCTCACTGGTAATGGCCTCCAACATCTTCACAAAGTTTGGCAGGAAAAGGACGACCTCCACTTCGTGATTGGCCAAGTGGCGTCCACAGCTGATGCCCTGAGCTCCCTGAACATGCGGTCCACACAGCAGGGCCACCGTGGGGCGCTGATGTACATTCTTTGGGGTAAGTCTAAGAGCAGAGAGGTCCCAGACCAATGACAACCACACTCTAAACTCAATGAATGTACTTCTGATTATGAATGGGTCTGCTTAAAATTAAAGAACGAGATTCCTAATGACACAAACAAACCTGTTTGGGCCGCCAAGTAACGTGAGAGCCATCTGACTTGCACATACACCAGTCATCTCAAGCCTACGCTCTAGAGAAAGACCGTGGCTTTCTGCTGCAGCTAGCAAACGCTTGTGCAGCTCGAAAGAGATACTGGGTACCACCAGCCCTGAGTCTGTGGGAAAAGAGGAAACAGCCAATGATAACGATGGAAATGAGTTGTAATGGTTTTGCCATGTTTATATGAAAAGCTTTTGTACTGCCAGGTTTTTACCAGTGCTATACTCCTGTGTGCCAGGCTGTGGAACTGTGATCTGTCTGTAAACGATAGGTTTGGCTTCCAGAATGTTCTCGTCGTGGCGGTACCGTGATGGCGTTTGCTCTCCAGGCGTCCCTCGAGATCTCGCCCCATTTCCTCGCCGTTCTGAAGAATCGATCTGCGAGAACACTGCTGCTTTGTCGAACAGCGCCAGGTTTCCCTCAAAGTCGAAGTCCTCATCGAGAACATCATCCATACCATCCCCGAAACATTCATCGTCCTTATTCTTCATATGACCTCCATTCTTCAGGCCATTCTTTTTAGGTGTGGCCTGATTCGGACCTCTGCAACTAGATGACCCTAAAAACATCAAAGATCAAATGATTTCCTGTGTTCTCTAAAAAAAAATTCAATTATCTGTGCTCTTAACAGGGGTGATATTCATTTGGTATAAGAAAGGTGAAACTATGTTAATATCTTACTGCTCCTAAATAAATGCACAAATGACTGAATTTATGTTTCTCATAAAAAACTCTGAAGATGGTTGGTCTGAAGGCTTATGCTCAAGCGGTGCTTCTCTTTAAAAACTATCTTTGCAGACAAAAGTAAATTGTGACTACATATGAATTTCCATACAAAACTCCAATTGTAATTTAACTTTTTTAAAGGATATGATGGCTTTTTCTAGTGGGTGCGTGCAGAGTTTTGTCAGCTGGTGTATAGTAATCTGAAATCAATCAAAAGCTTCATTTCATTTGAATGATACAGGTAACTCACAGGAGTTGTGTCTTCGTCTGAAGCCTTTACTCTGTACAGTCACGTCCATGTGACGTTCACCGTAGCTTTTGGAGTAGTGTGGCACTGGAGACACACCACCTTCCTGTGGTTTGGCCTCAGGTTTATGAGGTACTGTCACAGGAGCACTGCTGACTGGAACCCCTCCACCCTTGTCCTTTCTTCCACCATATGGTGTGATTGTGGAGGTGGAATCTGGACCATTCTGCTTCGGAGCTTCACTGACACTCTTAGGGATCTCCAGGATTTTGAGATCTTTGATGTCCATGGCACTATGAAACAGAGAAGACGGCTGATTAGCATTTGCAGGAGACTTCAGGATCCTTTCAAATGTAATAATCCTACAGCGATTGTTTTATTATAATCTGTCAAATCTTTGGTCTACAACAGTTTAAATTAGGGACTGACAAGTCAAAGGTTTCACCTGAAGGTGACCTCAGGCACCGTGCACTTCACTCCATTGTGGAAGGGATTTCTGAGGGAGATGGTCTGGCTGCTCTGGTCCACTGAAGACACTTCTCCCTGATACACTCCCAGTGTTGGTCCACAGTGGATTGAAACCAGACTACCAACCCAGTCTGCTGCCATCTTCACCACCTGGAATGAGAAAAGTGTAGACGCGCTTTTTGACTTCTTGGAAATCTTGTACTTGAACAAATTATTTTAAGCGTCAAATCTGAGAAAAATAAACTCCAGAAGTGTCCCAATCTGATTATTATTACAGCCGAATAAATAAAGTTTTAAACGCTAGAGGCTAACGTTAGCAATCTAGGAAGACAGGACAAAACGGTTTACAGTTAGTTTTTAATTTGATGCCGGTTTCATTAGAATAAGAAAGTGATTTTTTTACCTGATGTCAAGAGTATTTAAATAATCCGCGTAAGCAGCAAATGAAAATGAATTTTGCTAGACTGTAATGAAGAGCTCGACTGCTCGAAGAGCTTCTTCTATGATAATTCTCTTAGTGAAACTCGTGTTTACTGCCCCCTGCTGCACAGCAGACGCACTGCATGGACCGGAGCGCACCATCAAGAGAATGAACTGGTTTATAGTATATTATATCTAATAATAGGTGCTTTAATACTCAAACATACCAAAATATAAAATCAAAGTTCACACTTTTATGACAGTTTATGACAGTCTTGTTGTGGATTGTAATGTGGCTAATATAATTCCAGTAAGTAATTTTTGTGTGTTGGGCCATAACAGTGTGTGAGGGTGAAGCTCTGTTATATGATTTGAAGTGATGTTTCTGTGTGTTGAGTCATTTAAAGGACATTAAAGTTGAAGTAACTGAACTTTATTCCGGGCGTGCCGAAAAACGGGCCAAAATATTCGTTTTACAATCAACGAAAACGTCCCTGTTTCCGCTACGTGTGACGTAAGAATCACATGACAACGTCACAACAAAGATGGCTGCCTGCTCCTCTGTGCGGTAACGGAGCGCTCGACTTACAAATAGTCTTTCAATCGTTCACGAAAACAGATACGTAACATTAATGTTCTCAAAAGCCTGCATCAGACACACGAAGTCCGACGAAATCAAGCCGTGAGCACGTAAGCGACCGCCTGTACGTCTGCCATTCAGCGGCCGCTGGTGTTGTTCACTGCGGCGTCATGGAGCAAAGCGCACCCGCGGTGTTCTGCAGCCGGATGCTGAGTATGGTGAATTGTGAGGACGTCAACGCCATCATACAAGCTCAGAGACACATGTGAGTGTGTGTGTGTGAGTGTGAGTGTGTGTGTGTGTGTGTGTGTGTGTGTGTGTGTGTGTGTGTGTGTGTGTGTGTGTGTGTGTGTGTGTGTGTGTGTGTGTGTGTGTGTGTGTGTGTGTGTGTGTGTGTGTGTGAGTGTGTGTGTGTGTGTGTGTGTGTGTGTGTGAGTGTGTGGTGTGTGGTGTGTGTGTGTGTGTTTTTTTGTGTTTTGTTTTTTGTTTGTGTTGTGTGTGTGTGTGTGTGTGTGTGTGTGAGTGTGTGTGTGTGTGTGTGTGTGTGTGTGTGTGAGTGTGTGTGTGAGTGTGTGTGTGATGTGTGTGTGTGTGAGTGTGTGTGTGTGTGTGAGTGTGTGTGTGTGTGTGTGTGTGTGTGTGTGTGTGAGTGTGTGTGTGTGTGTGTGTGTGAGTGAGTGTGTGTGTGAGTGAGTGTGTGAGTGTGTGTGTGAGTGTGTGTGAGTGTGTGTGTGTGTGTGGTGTGTGTGTGTGTGTGTGTGTGTGTGTGTGTGTGTGTGTGAGTGTGTGTGTGTGTGTGTGTGTGTGTGTGTGTGAGTGTGTGTGTGTGAGTGTGTGTGTGTGTGTGAGTGTGTGTGTGTGTGTGTGTTTGTTTTGTTGTGTGTGTGTTGTGGTGTGTGTGTGTGTGAGTGTGTGTGAGTGTGTGAGTGTGTGGTGATGTGTGTGTGTGAGTGTGTGTGTGTGTGTGTGTGAGTGTGTGTGTGTGAGTGTGTGTGTGTGAGGTGAGTGTGTGTGAGTGTGTGTGTGTGTGTGTGTGTGTGTGTGTTAGTGTTGTGTGAGTGTGTGTGAGTGTGAGTGTGAGTGTGAGTGTGTGTGTGTGAGTGTGTGTGTGTGTGTGTGTGTGTGTGTGTGTGTGCACTGTGTCCAGATACACCGGAGGGCTCAAACGCCTGTGCTGCGGACGGTGTTGTTATTATGACTGGTCGTACTGTGTTTGGGGGTGTAACGTATATGTAACGTATATGTAACGTTAGATTGAACCTCCAGGCTGGACCGCTTTGAGAAGACCAATGAGATGCTGATCAACTTCAACGGGCTGTCCAGCGCGCGCCTGCAGCAGGTGAACGAGCGCTTCGTGACGCACACGCGCGTGCTCACGGAGATGAAGAAAGACTTGGACAGCGTCTTCAGACGAATAAGGTCACACGACTATGAGCTTGTTATTAAAGCAGCACGAATATGTGATCATTATATGTGATGCCATTTAATAAACAAGTTAATAATAAACAAAGTGTTTGTAAAAGTAGCTCCAGCTCACCATGTTCTTCAGACACGAGTAGTAACAGAGGTGACATGCTGTAGGTAACATGCTTTCAAAATGTTTCTCAGGACATTAAAAGGCAAAATTGCTAAGCAACATCCAGAGGCCTTTAGCAGTAAGTTATGTGCTTTTCTGCTTACTACATTACATTTATATAACAGTTTTTGCATCAGTGTTTGAAACAGTACTGTAATCTTTTCATACATCGACAGACATCAGCGAGTGCTCCAACCTGGAGGATGAGGAAGATGAGTTTGGTCCCATTCCACCCGGCATCTCCACCGCCATCACTAACACTCTAACATCTGAGCAGAGCACTGAATCATGTGACACCAGCCCTGATGTCATATCTCCCATCAGCTGCTCCTCTGAAGACCCGTCTCGTGAGAACGCTGGCACACCAACATCTGACAGTCCTGAACCGGCAGTGTTACGAGACGAGGGCCCAGACTCAGCCCAGATCTAGCTCTGTGTGGCATATCCTGTTTACTACATCTGGCTCTGTTTGACGTTTACTGCAAAACTTTCTGCTGCATGGCAACAGTTGTTGGTACTGTTGTTTAATTTTTGCAACAATTACTGTTACAACTTTATATATATTTAAAGGATTAGTTCATCCATAATGAAAACTCTTGCATTATTTATTCATGCTTGTGTTGTTCCAAATCTGTGACATTTTAATCATGGAACACAAGATAATTGTAAGGAATATTATTTGAAAACAATATCCTGAATGAAAAGTGAATCTAGACATCAAGCTCCAATGTGTAAATAATTTTAAGTGTGAGTCTTCTCAAGCCATAAAACTTATTCTGTAATTTAATTTTCAGTTTAGGGTGAGCTATTGCTTTAAAAATTAAAAACATTCAAAGACTGTTTAAAAGCCTTTTTCCGAAGACATGGGGCTGTCTGCACAAGCTTGCTTTTGTAAATCAATACACAATGATGCTGTTTACCATTGTGGGTAGAAATTACGGCAAACGTTGCAAAACAGCGACATTAATGATCTGAAATGTTTATACTTTCTGTGACGCTTCATCTTTGTTTTCTTGCTTACTGCATCATGACTGTTGAACATCATTAAACATCCACAGAAGAAAACTAGGAAAAACATTTCTGCATATTGATTTCATCATTTAGGTTTAAGACATAAAGGTGGTTCATTTTAATCTCATTTTATCTATTGTCTCCTTGTGCATCATTATTGGTCTGGAGCAAACTACTGTCAACATGCAATTACAGACTTTCACATTAATCTTAAAATAATTTTATTACACATTGTTTGGTAAGAAATTGATTTGTTAGTTTTACTTAGATTTCAATTGTAAGGCTTTTAAAATGTGCAGGAATTGCAAATGCAACTTGGACTTGGATGATCACTACAAAAAGAACTTCAGATCTTGTCAAGAGTTTATTTAACAGTACATTAGAATATCATACAGGTAAACAAGATTTTAGCAAAAGTTATTATATTCATACTGTTGCATTTCATAAAAATATTTCATCACTTATTCTTTTAAACTCAATAATACATTAAATCATATTTATAGGCGTACAGCTGTACAAGGTAAATACACACATAACACTGACAGAACTGAATGAGCCCGTGTGTGTGACGGCTTTCACAGATTCAATATTTTCCCCAATAATATAAAGTTTTTGTATGTTTCACAGCAGGAAGGATCCAGCTTCAGACAGTGAACGCTGTGAGCTGTGCAATAAACGCATCCACACTGTCCTTCATTGTTTCTGCCTTCATGTAAACCACAGTTTCATTTATCTCACTGCATCCAATGATGGGAATTAACAGACACTGTGATTATGTTCCATCCGTGAGATATGAACAGAACATGTTACTGTGACACGCATCAATAACATCGTTTACGCTGGAAAAAAAATCATCTTCTGAATGAGTTTGTTCTGTTTACAGAAAATATCAAAATATCTTTAAATCCTTTTATTTAGACAAATCCTCTCATTCATCTAAAATTAGCTACATTTTTCTTAACCTAAGAAGTTTAATGTTTATGTCTAAAAATCACTATTGTGCTGAGAATAAATAAACTAAATTCCTGATATATTAACCAAAACAATGACCAGATAAACTGATCTTTTCATGAGAATATTTAGATATTTGTACTGTAAAACAAAACAATTGATGTTCATAATGTACAGCTTGAATGTAAGTGGCTTTGGATAAAAGCATTGCCTAATGCATGAATGTAAATGTAACAGTGTGTTCACACTGACAACGATTTCAAGTGTCAAACTAGCTGAAATATTTCATTTACAATGAGAGCAGTATATTTAGAATGACAGGGAGTCTCTGACTTAACATGAGCAGAGCTCAACTTAAAGTCATTTATTATCAATAAGAGCTTATTTCATGTGATGCATTTCTGAGCGAATCAGGATATGCAATGAGAATAAAATGTAGGACGAGACCATTTTATTGTGAGAAATGATATCTATATAAGATGAGGGGTCAAAAATAAGAGAGTGTGTTAATGTCAGCCAAAAAAGAAAGGCAATTCAGGGGTGATGCAGGTTGTTATACAATCTCATCATTTTAATCTAATAATAAACTGCATGTTGTTGGAATCTGGTTAGGACACAGTGCCTGTATTTCTGCTGTCAAATCAGCTTCTGTGATCACAGAACCAGGTAGAAAGACGCTCGTGAGGTTTGAGATGGAACTCCACAGTGATGGTACAGGACGGGGAATGAGGCTGAATGAAGCACTGAGGCTCTGAAAGTATCTGCTTTGAAGCTTCAGGAAACAGACAGTAAAGCAGTTCTCACGTGGTCCAGTTTATGTAACTGTTTGTTCAGTTGTGTACAGCAACACTGCCTTCATCAACAGACCCAAATCATACCAATATAATGTATCAGCATGAGCGTCTGAAGAAATAAATCCATGTATTAGGTGACTGATACGCATTTACTCTGTATATTCATCATAATTCAGGCCAAACAGGTCAGCATGACACTTTTTCGTTGTATCTCCGTTAGATGACCACAGCGCTGGTATGTTTGTTTCCTCTGTGTTTATTCTCAGTGTTTCACAGCGTTTGTGGTAAACTCTTTGTTCTCACCAGACAGATAACAGAACTCAATACTTGTATGGTGTTCAGGTCATGTATATGAGTTTCCTCAGAAATCTCCTTTCATGCTACACATATTTTGCGATATCTGACCTCCAGGTAGCACGAGGGCCAGCGGTACGAACGAGTTGAAATTACACAAAAAAACATCCTCCCACATGATAAACAAATAAAGACAGCTTGGGTCCACTGACACAAGCTTTGAGAGGTCAGTCTGTTTATTTTCGAGAATTTAAGAGTTGAAATTGTTTGTTCCAACAATAACAAAGCGAGAGGGCAAGCCGTGCTTCTTTGGCTGCAATTCATCTGGGCTGGATCTTCATAAAAAAATCACGAATCTGAAAATGCAATCATTTTCCACTTTGAAATGTTGAAATGAAATGTTGTTGATCGTCTGCTCTGTTTTTGTTGGTCTGTTCAGACACCTGGAGGTCCTACAGGTGGACCAGCCACCCTCTGATCTCTGGGCCAACGCCCACTGAAACTGACCGCCAGGGGGCACAATTGGTCCAGACAGTCACAGGAGCCAGAGAGGCTGTCCAGGGTTTGAGGCTGGATGAGATGACGGTCAAGCGTCACGCTAGTGGGGCGAGACTACTTCCGACAGGGGAGGGTTGGCTGGAGGGACAGAACACCGGGAGGTGGCACTGTCTGTCAGAAAACATACAAAAAACATGAAGTACCTGTACAGATCTCACTGCAAAGCATGATGTGAATGAGAAACAGATATGAAAAATTGATATATGTGAGATAAAACAATTTCAATACACATGCATGTATGTGACACAAAAATAACACAAACACACATAAAGGGATTGTATAGTCAAAAATGAAAACTCTGTCTTCATTTATTCACCCTTATGTTTTTTGAAATGCATGTGATTTTTTTTTTATCTAATGTGAAATACAAAGTACTTTCTTTGCACTTTCAAAAATTGTGTTGTATAGAAAAAAGGTAGCTTGGACATTTTTCAAAAATCACAGAAAAACAAAAATGTGCACAAAGGTGAGTAAATGATGACAGAATGTAATAAAACGAATATAAAGAATCAGAGTTAGAAGATGCTCAGATGCAATATATATATATATATATATATATATATATATATATATATATATATATATATATATATATATATATATATATATATTGCATCTGAGCATCTGAGCAGTTTCTATATAAATGCAAACTGAAAACAGAAGCACAGAGTGAACAGAACAGAATAGAGTTGAGTCAGAATAACGTGCAGCTTTCCACGAACCGTGTCTTTAGAGTGTCCCATTATGAAGAAATAAGGTGAGACTAGAGTGTCACTTTTCATGCACATGGTGAGGTTGGAAGGAACCACTCCTACAGAACAGGAAGTACAAGACTGAACCACTGCACTCTATAGTTTTAAAAGAGTTAGCAAACAGAGCAGCTAACAGAGGAGTTGAAGAGAACTGCGCTTACAGACTCCATTTACAGCTCAATGAAAGTTCATTGAAAGAGTTCATTGATTCAGTGAATCATCAAATGCTTTTAACAGAAAGCTAATGGCTAAAACACTTCTGACTGACTGACTGCTCCCTAAGAGACTACTTAGTGCACACTAATAAGCACATTTAACAGTTTATCTTCCATTATTTAGACTAAAAACGAATAATGTACAGTGCTCTTTTCCAGCAGTGGAAAAAATCAAGTGACTGAATATAACTGAAGTCTTTAAGCTGTCTGTAGTGTGTTTCTCACCGTATTCCGGCACCTGTCCCGTCCCCCTCTTCAGCAGCAGACGCACGCGGCGACCGCCGGCTTTAATCAGCTCGATGGCGCGGGTGTGACTCATGTCTCTTGTACTCTCACCATTTATTTCAATAATCTGATCTCCAACCTGCAAACACGGACAGCAAAACAACACAACTGACCAATGAGAAGCATAGTAACAGTCATATTTGCATGGAAACATTACAATAGATTTAGTAAACAGTTTGGGGATCAGACTCAAGCAACAGATTAATCTAACATCACAAAACAATCTATGATGTTTATATCAGAGGAGTTTTCTCACCCTCATTCTGCCGTTGCGAATAGCTGGTCCGTCTTCGGCCAGTCTCAGAACAAACAGATCCATCTTATATTCCCGTCCTCCACGGATACTGAAGCCAAACCCCTTCACACTCTTCTCCAGATCCACAGTAAAATAGTCATAGTCCTGGAAAAAAGAAATCAAAACCTCGACTTTAACCCTAAACCTAAACCCCAGCCTTCCAGAAAATATGAGAGCTGACTTACTGATCACATTCACAATGTCATACGTAAGGGTTTGTCATAACTACCAGCTGGATGTACAGTTTGAGTAAATAACTCTGAAATATTTTATTAGCTCATTTTTTGTAGACCTTGAAATACTTTATGAGCTCATGTATTTATGGGAAATAAAGATGTATTTTTCTTATTCTATCTGTCAGTACAGATGTTCTCCCACAGTGTAACAGCATCATATATCAGTTCTCAGTAAATATGAATGCAGTACAGTAAGGTCACTGTGATGTGTAAGGTCTCGTACCTGTGGCCGGTACTCAGTGATAGAGTGCTGTCTGTAGTCTATAAGAGCAGGCGGGTGTCTGTAGTCCACAGTCGGGGGCTGTCTGTAGTCAGCTACAGGCGGGTGTCTGTAGTCCACAGGGGGTTGTCTGTAGTCTGTGTATGCAGCCGGACAGACATCAGGTTTAACATCCTGTCTGGCTTTCACCTCCGACCTGCAGATACCAACAAGATCAAATGAAGTGAATACGTGCCACAACACAGCAGCTGAAAAACCATCCCAACTCTACAAGAAGGTTGCTGTAAATGTTAATGTGTTAGAAAACACAAAAACTGATGCGTAAACATCACCTATGAAATGTACCAAAAGAGCCAAAGAAGCGATCAGTTCTTTCTAAACAACTTCCTGAATTCCGGTTCTCTGTCTCAGACGATGTGACCAGTGTGCACTTCATTAGTCTCTGTTCTGATCTTTCACATCACAGACATCAGAGAGATCCAGCCCTCCTCTGAGAGGACAGCCATGTTTTATTGAGTAAACCAAAACAAATTCCTTGTGTGTGTGTGTGTGTGGTGTGCGCACAATAAGAAAATATAGCTAATTTTATTTCTGATTCTTATGAAATCAAATAACACCATTATTGTTACATCAGCAGAGTGAACAGTACCGCAGGTCATGCAGGTACAGCTGCGGTGGTACTGGTACAGATCCACTAGAGCTGGACTGAACTGCTAGTATGCCTGGATCCACAGCAGCCGCTGCTTGAGTGACCGCTGAGCCCGACTGCATGGTCTCCAGGTTGGGCTGACTCATGGGAGTGCTGGTGTGTGGAGCGCCCATTCCGGGTTCCACCAGCAGAGGACTAGGCTGTGTGGTGGCCGGGCTTGGGTGAGGGGCAGGTGGGCTGGTCTGAGTCATGCTGGGGCTCTGCTGGGCTGCCGGGCTGGACTGAGTCTGAGGACTGTGCTTTTGGGCCACCATAGGGCTCTGCTTCCCTGATGCAGGGCCGGAATGAGCTCCGTTTACATCTAGGACACAGAAAGAATGATGTGCGTTTATGTGTTTGCTGTTTCTAAAAGGGACAGAGTCACATATTTTGGCTACATTCAAATTAATCTGCCTGCATTTGAAAATGTTCATTTTAAAACAAGTTTCACTCACACTGCCGTTTTTAAATGTTGTGCGCAAGTTTCTCATCCACACTGAAACTGACAATTTCTTGCATTTGATTGCATTCTTGATTGTTTTGATTAGAATGGATCACACGACAACGTCACATGACTAAACAAATACATCAATGTCTGTTTTTACAGTCTGCAGTACAACAGAACAAACGTGTTATCAAATGTATCTAAAAAATGACATTTGTAGGGTTGATTTTATTATTGTGATGTTTTTGGTCATATTTATGAAGTTCTCTGTAGAGCAGTGACGCGTGTGAAGGTGGTAAATAAAAGCTTTCCTCACCCTCCTCAGGGATGACGTGCAGGGTGACAGTGAGTCCGGCGTCTTTGATGAGTTTGACGATGTCTGCGTGTGGAATGTTGATAATAGACTGACAGTTAACAGCCATAATTCTGTCTCCAACCTTCAGTTTCCCACAGCGATCGGCCGGACTGCCCTCAATGATGCGGCCGATCTTATGAGGCACAGCTGGAAAACACATGAACGGATCAACCTCCAGAAATCTGCATGTATAATGTCACAGTGCAACTCAAAGAGAAAAATGAAGACTGTTTAGCATTATTTTCATGACCGTTGAACATATTTGAGGGTTAGAACACATTTACTTTCACAGCAGCATCAGGTCTGTTCCAGCTTACTGATACTCGTGCTGTTCTCTGGTCGGTTGAGCGAGCTGATGATGACGAAGCCGAAACCTTCGCTCTCCTTGCGGTGGATGATGACATCAGTGGTGGGTGGGAGGTTGACCGGACACACTGCGTGACCCCGAGGAGAGCTGCTTTGATTGGTTGCTGCACCGTTCTCACATGGCTGGCCTGCAGGGGGCAGCACATACAATCTCAGTCACTACAAACATAACAGCACACCAACGTGACACAAACTATAAAACAGACAAAACTGCATCAGGCTACTGCAGTTTTACTTCATTACATGTATATACAAACATATATTCTACAGGTATAGCTCACCTCTAATTGTAATTAGTTTTTCTACAATGAATGTGGAGGCGGACCAGGAGAAAGCCGTGCATTTTTAATGTATTTTTTCTGTATGTACTGTATATATATATATGTATTTCTGTTATAAGTTTGCAAAAACTTTTTTGGGTGCACTGTCCCTTTAAGGGTTCTTGCTTATCCCAGAAATGATCCACATTATCTCATAAACCCTGATGCTGAACTCATGGGCTGGACTTGAGGACAGAATTGCTGTTTTTGAACTGTTTATGCGTCTGTCTGCCGGAGGATGACCAGGTTTTGATGGAGGTTTTCTGCTCACCCTTCTGTGTGGGGACTCTCCTCCTCACAGTCAGCGTCACCTGTCCGTTGCGTGCCGCCGCATGCATGAGATCAATGACGTAACAGTGCGGCCTTCCTGCCACCAGCATCCTGTCGACAGAGACCAGCTCGTCTCCCGGCCGCAGTCTGCCGTCCCGCTCCGCCGGGCTGTTCTCTATAATCGCCCCAATTACAATCTGTGGAGGAAACCAGTTGTCAGATTAATGTGAGCTGACATTTACTGTCTCATGATTATACTGTCACTGGTTCAACACCATCAGATGGAAATTCTGTGGGTTCATTCCCGGAAATTCCGGGGAACGTCTGGATCTTCATCAGATGCTCTCTTAAATATCTTTCACTAATCAGGATTTAATAATCACCTGATAGCTAACAAAACTATTGTTATTAGAATCATCTTATAAAAAGAGGCAATTAACTGTAATCTACTGTCATGTCTTTAATTAAAGACACTTCTATTTTGTTATGAAACTTCTGTAGGGAATGTATGTGTCTTTTAACATTTGATAACATGAACTGCAGTTAACGGCTCTTTGCATTAAAACAGTCTGATATCACCAGCTGAGTATAACAGCTTTATTAACATTAGATATAAAGTGTTTAAAGGAACATTTGGATATTAATGTGGACATGATGAAGATCATCATGATGAAGATCATCACACTGTACAACACACAGAAATGCTGTCAGAGGTTATACATTTCATACAGTAAATGAAGCAGTAGTAAATGAAGCAGGAAACATGAAACACATTTTAGGTGTCTGTTTCTGTTTGCTGCTTGTGGAGCTGTACAGATATGAACCAGAAGGTTCAGCACTTGTTTCTGTTTATTCTGCCCCATACGAGCCTTGTCACGGGCCTCCGGACTCACTGCTTGCACCGCCTCGTCTCCACCCAGGATCCTGAAGCCGAAGCCGGTCTTCTCTCGTACCAAGTGCACCTCCACCTCCTGATACTCCACACCTGAGAAGCACAGACACTGCTGAGGTCACGCTCGGAGGATTCAACAGTTCTTAATCAGGGATGCTTGCTTGAATTAGAATAGAATTTCACCTAGCAACCACCCAAAATGCCCTAGCAACATCATAGCAATGCACTGAAACATCTCGGGACATCTCAGCAACCGCACAGCAGAAACTGTACAAATCTAGCTGACTGTACTGTGTAAGACAAAGATTTCATATGTCAACTCAGTCTAACTTCCGAGTATGAAGCTGTTGTCAGATCATTTTCACAAGAACACAGCGAGAAACAAAAATGCAAAAAGCTTCTAGGTCACATAAATATTCAGTAAAACTGGATCTCAAGATTTGTGATGCCATTACATCACCGATTGTGCTCGACACGCAGGAGAAGAGAGAGATTTCTGCAGAAAACAAATCTTAAGCTTAAACACTAGCTAGTGAACCAAGGAAGTCTGCACACTATGCAGGTTATGTTACACACTAGACGCTAAACCCTGAGCTGGCGAAGAGTACGAGTACACTGATAGACAAATAAATAAAGAGCACAGAAAAACTACACGGGTTTTATACATCAGCTACTGAAATGACAGACACACAAAAGACTTACCTGTAGAGTCCACTAATGTCCGAGGAGCTGCTGGTTCTGTCAAGAGAAATGAGTCAATGTAATTATTCAGCCAGTTTTATTAGCTGATGTCACTGTTTTCAAACCATATGTGAGTCTCATGAAACCTGTCAGGTTATATTTCACCTCAGAACAAAAGAAATAAATAAATCAGCAATTCCAGTTTTCTTCTTATACAAGAAACCTGTTAACCCTCAGAGACCCACTACAGCAAATCTGTGACAGACTTGTTTAAAACATTTAATGATTGCATTACAACACATAAAAATTAAGCCCACATAACTGCAGCTCACACTGAGATGTACCTCAGCAACATGTGTGCTTTAGCTGTGACTCACGTCTGCTTTCGTAGATGGCGCGTGATTTCTCGTAGAGGTCGTAGGGGTCAGGTCTGCCCAGCTGGAGGCCGTCAGTGTCTGGAACAGAGGAGCGATGGAGCGTCTGGCCAGCGTGTGGGGCTCCGTGAGGGAGTGAAGTGGTTGACAAGCTGGGCTGAGGACTTCCCTGAGGGTCCCACTGCAAACACAAACACAGGACAGATTCCAAATGATGTGTCTGTGTCCTCAAAGAGTGCAATAAAGAGGCAGTGAGGTATAGATTCATGATGGGTATATCACACACAGACAATCCAGACAGTGATGCCCTTCAAGTGCTCTTCATAGTGCTTTTGGAGCAACACTTACTGTTAAATGGTCCACAGGCTGTTTAGTAATGAGAATAGTTTTCTGGTGGGATGGTGCAGCATAGTGGCTAAATATCTGGGCTGGTAAACAAACAATTTTTGGTTTGAACCTGGAAAGAGCCAATCACCATCAATCTCTTTTTGCTCTGAGGGGGTGAACAAACCAAGAACATAAAAAGAACAATCAAAAAAAGCTAAAAATCTCCTGTGTGGGACCTTCAAAAGCTCATGAGGACATTCTGCGTGTGATTCCTGGAGATGAGACAGCTTATCAGTTGAATCGTTCTGTGTGAGATGAATGAAGCTCTAATAGAGGAACTACAGTGTGAACTGAAGTGTCTGTGTTGATGGACTCTATTTCCTGTTAGCTGCGCACTTCACTCCTACTGTTTAACCTGCTGGATCCAGCCAACCTGGAGTTTTCTGAACATCCCACAACTCCCACTGGGATGAGAGTGAACCCACATGAATTACAGCTCACGCCCAGTTTTACGATTACTCAGATGTGTTAAATGAAATGCTTCAGTGCTTTTAAAGGTTTAGGAGAAACTTAATCTGGGAGGTATGTTGCATTTGGTTTTGTAAACAGCATTAGCAGAGTATTTGTGTACTGAAGATATCCTGCAAGTGGTAGGAAATCAGCTTTTAAAAGTACATTACACCCAAAAATGAAAATTCTCTCTCACTTGCTGGTCTCCCCACAGGAATATAAATTGAGTGTCACCTGCATCATCTTTGCTCCGAGTAATTTCTCTTCATGATAAACACATATTTTTACGCTCCGCAAACACATGCTTAAAAAGGCACACGTCGCTGTCAGTTACAGCTCTCTGTTTCCTAATGCAGAAGCACAACATGCATACTTAAGACGGCCCCCTGCAGCGACTGCGTTAATGCATCTGTCACCCGGGACATTTCCATATCAGCTTTCATCAGAGTGTTACCTGCAGCATCACTGAACGTGTGCTGAGACTCACGCCTGCCGCATTTCTCCTCAACACTGATCAGAGACTGATGCTGCAGGGATTCTGACCACCACAAGCTTGTCTGAGATCAGTGCTAAAGGGCAGCTGATGCCCAGAGGTGTGCAGGAGCTCAAATCCTCTGACATGAAACATGACTGGATCATTTTTCCAGCAACACAGAATCACAGCTTTCAGTGCACCTTCCAAAACTGAGGAATTTTCACCCGCTCTAATGCAAGTATTGGAAAATTTCCTTTCCTGAGCAGAATAATAATGTTTTTGCCGTGTCACTTGATAACGATGGCAACCACAATGGCAACACAATTTCAAAGGCAGAAGACACTGAAGTCATTTCGAAGGCACAGATTAATATTATGAAACTATAAAGTTACGGCAGTCTAATGTCATGCATAGTAAAATCAATGTAATAGCAATTAAATTTTTTTAAAATAGAATATAAATTGACCTGTTTTGTGGGATCCCAGGATGTGCAGAGACCTGTGAGAAAGAGAGAGAGACACATTAATATTGCTGGGCCTTGTTTCTCAGTAAGGGCTGAACTTGCTTTCATAATACGTAGTTTTTCTCTTCGCGCTGTAGGCTTTTATGTGAGCTACGTTTGTTCCATTGATTTGTAAGGTAATTACATCATTAGCTTTGGCCAGAAGCCAAGTTCATAATAAATAAAAAAAAGAGACAGTAAAAGCATAAAGGAGGCAGTAAAACCTAAAGAAGATTTATTAATTTCCCAAGAAAATGTAAGTGTTGCTTGTCTAAGCAACAGTCATCAACACAACACTAGAATTTTGTGAGGCTGCCAAGATTGCAACGATATTTTATTGGTTTTCTGTGTTTTTGTAAGTTGTTGATTACTGACAGTCTCTATAATATTTTAGAATATGAATTACAATATCACATTCTCTGAGCGTGATGTGAGAAAGGTGATTATTTCTGATTCATCTGCTATATGATTAAAACCGCAGACAGAGGTGCTCTGAGAATAATGCAGCATGACTTTTCATTTCTTGATCTCATTCCTGTTTTTCTGTTTCATTATAATACAAATGTGTCAGTGTGCGTGATTTTGTGTGCATGCAAATGTGCATGAACGTGTGTGGCTTACATAACCGTAGGTGTGATGTGAACAGAAGACAGGGACAGGACATTTATATGTCTGTTTAAAGTAACAGGATTACATCAGATGCTGTGTGACCGGGACAGAACTCAGCAGTGAGGGGGCAAACATAAAGCCCCTGTCAAAAATGTCATCCTCCCCAATACATCAAACATATGGCCATATGGATAACAGAGAATGAAGAAATGTACGGCAGTACATATGTACCTTCAAGGGTATGGCATTACGTTAAAGAAACATTTAAACCAGCATTACACAGAGCTGTTTATTTGTGTCATGAGTTTCTCTCAGGTGGAGTCTGAGGTGAGTCTGATGGACTCTTGAGGGGTGACTGCCATCTCTCAGTTACTCAGACACTCGTATGAAACAGATGAGAGAGGATGTAAGAGCTGTCGGCCCTGATGATGTCGGCTGACGGCCTGTCTGCTGGTACCTGATGTCAATAATACGACCATCAGAGAGGAAGACGGGTGAGGAGTGTGTGTGCAGGCTGCAGGAGTTTAATACATCTTCCTTCCACTTCCTGATTCTGTTTAACTATTCTTTCAGTGCTTTGACCCAGTGTGACTGCATGTAAAATTCTGCTTGTCTTCACATTTATTTGTCCATTCATCCTGCTGCTTCAAATAGCTCAACTAATGTCAATTATTCACGTTACTGAGAATAAATTACAGCTTCTCAATCAGCATCTATTTCAGAATCTTCCCTGCTGTGCTGCTTCACACACTGATTGGCTCGTTCTACACAAACCCCGCCCCTACATTCTGATTCGTCATGACTGCTCCTTGTTTATATCCTCCAGCTCAGTGCTGTGCTTTAACTAGCTGGGGGAAAGAACTGTGAACATGGCCATCGTGGCTGGATTTCTGGCAGAATGCCGGTACGGGAACTGAATGGTCTCACACTCAGCCTGTGAATCACGCAGAATGTGTGAAGAAGAATCGCTTCATTACAAGAGGCTGTAGTGTTTTCCATGAGGTCCTTTAAGGTCATAGTCCCCGATAGAGCCATAAATAATAGAGAGGAAGTGAGGACATGATTACAGGCTGTGAGGACGTAATGGCTTTTGAGTGATAGCGGTTCATAGCAACGAACGCTGTTCACCAAGCAATTGTAGCATGTTTCTCTTTAACTGCCTCATTCATTTTCTTTCTAAGAACATACAAATTAAAAACGGCAATAAAGCATTACACACCACACAGATGTTTTAATGAAAGCGCTCTGATAAGTGTGCTCGCATAGAATTAGTAGATTAGTTTGGCTCCAGTCAGTATATGCTAATAACTGTCTCCAGCTTCTGCCAAAAGATGATACGGTACACAATTGTGTATAAACCGCAATTGTGTACCCAATTACCCAAAAAACATCACCAGCTCCAGTTACTCTGAAAACAATGTTTTGAATCAGGCAAGATTACATTAATGGTAAAAATTTCTCCTCTACTATTTTACAATTCACCACACAAAGCTTCAGACAGACTTTCACAGGAGAACCAAACACAAAAGCTGTTACTGAAGTTCAGAGTAAAACAAACAAATAAATTACTTTGTGTTTCCCAACCAAAACGTTAAAGGACGAGTTTAGCCAAACACTCTCAGCATTTACTCCATCAACTTTCAAAATCTTATCAGCATAAGCAAACGACCAAACATTTTCTTATTTTATTTTGGTTCAGAAAAGACACAAGTCCAGTGATCTCACTTTGAGAAAGACACAAGTCCAGGATCTCATGAGCTTCAGTGGTTAATTCTTCAGATAACCTTAAGCACACAAGCTTTTGACCCTCTTTCTGTTAGAGATGAGAAGTGCATGAACACACCTGCTGTTTCTCCTCTCTGAATGACAAGAGTAGCTTCTGTTCCAACCGGACAGTCTTTCAGCAGCTGCACCACCTGCGTGTGGTTGAGACCCTGGAGACCTTTCTGATTAATCTCCACCATCAGATCTCCTTCACATAACCCCAGACATCCCTGAGGCTCCAGAACCTGAGCACAACACATCACAACAGCTGTCACACATTCTACACTTGAGAATATAATCATCACGACAGGGGTCTTAAACTAAAAGTGCCGCGGGTCCCAGACAGAATCAAACAGCCCTTAAGTGATGATTGTTTATCCTGCAGTTTGGCCCTCAATGTTATTCTGCAGATGCATAGATAGGTCTGCTATTTAGCATAGCTGTTTTAAAATTTTTTAACGAAATTTTTTTTTTTTTATGTACAAGTATCATGTGTGAATCAGTATTAATTTTTAGTCCTTGTTTATTAAATCTTTCAACTGCACAAACTTTCCACATCTTCTATAATAACTGTACAAGTAACTGTAATAACTGTACATTTTTAATAACTTTTTTGTAATTGCTGTGACTAATCAATGACCCCTGATTAAGAACACGCCCTTCTTTTGGGCCACTGAGTCTGAGACCCCTGCATTAAAATGAAATCAACGTTGGCGCAGACGTCACCTGTTTGACCCGCTGCCCTGTGGGACTGTCCGCTATGGTGAACCCGAAACCTTCTGCACCTTTGGTTATAGTGAGACTCAGGAACTCAGGGGCCACCGGGGCCCCAGCTGGCGCTCCTGAAGATGAAGCCATGGAGACGCTGTCGTCGGGCGGGGCTCCTGGCGTGGTCAGAGACGGAGGCTGCGAACCATCCAGGTGGGTGTCCCCAGGGTGGGGGTGCGCAAGGCCTTCCCCGTGCTCGGGTACCAAGCGACCCGTCAACGACATGTACTCCATGTAATTCTCATAGCTGTTCCGCCCGTTGAGAAGCAATGGGTGATCCACCAGACCCAAAGGGGGCATAGAGGAGCTAGCGGAGGGGTCCCCCGGGTCGTAGGGGAGGGGGTAACCACGACACAACACCAGAGTGACGCTTTGACCAATGGGAATAGACTGGAAGAGTTTCACCACATCAGAATGTGTGGTGCCCAATACACAGATGTCATTGACGTAGACGATGACATCACCTGAGGAAAAAGACACTAAACTCTCAGAGAACTTTAAATATGAAGCATCATTGTGAGCATCATTATCTGTGGGGTGCTGGGAAGTGACGTCATTTTTAAAGCTCAAGAGTATGACATGATTCTTCAGCTTGCTCTTCGAAAGCTTCATGCATGAGAACGAGAACAAGCCACCTAGAAACACAAACTCATAGCGAGTACAAATGTTTCCCATGCAAAGGAACAAGAAATTTATGAAAAACAAAAATCACAAATTTGCCTCTGGCACTCAACTGTGATGACTCACTCAAACAGACTTGTTCATCAGAAGAAAATCACACCACGACTGCAGAGACTTTGCAATAGCTCTGTGCAAGCTATTAGCAATGTTGTCTAGCAGTGGTTTCCGCCTGAGACACGAGGTCAGAGCTAAGCACTGTTTTAATGGCCAGTGTCGGTGTATTGAAACAGGAACATGATTCTGAGATGGGAATTTCAGTGGACTGATGTGGGGAAAAATAATTGTGTTTGTGCTAGCATTGTTTGAATTGCTTAGCAACAGTAACCATGCACAGATATCTCCTAAGCAATTTCAAGAACTCCATCAACTAACTCACCTGTGTCCATCTTGCCATCCTGTGCAGCAGGTCCTTCAGGTATGATGCTCTTGACCTGCAGGAACTCGTCTGGTTCATCTCCACCAATAATGGTGAAGCCGAACCCCATGTTGCTCTTCTGCAGAACCGTCGTGAGGAACGTCCCTTTGAGCTGTGTGGCATCCCGCGTGAACGGAGGCTTTTCTGTGAAGATAAAACCCACAGGAACGATCAGAGAAACACTGCACGTCCTTTCAAAATGATCTCAATGTTCTCAGCAGGTTTGGACGCTACATTAAATTGTATGAAAGTGGAGCACATGCTAAAACAAAAAAAAGAAGACTCTGTACCTCTGTATATGGTGGGTAAAGGCAGGGCTGAGAAACTCTGACCCTGTTGCTGGATTCTTCTCTTGGCCTCTAGGACAGGGTTCTCAAACTGTGTCCTTCTGTTAATGTGGCTGTGGGGCAGAACGAGCAGATATTTCATCACGCTGAGACCCTCCCCCTGAGCGTTATTGAAGAGCATCTGAGACGGACTCGGGTTCGACACATGCGTATACAAGAAATTTACAGAACTTACTCGACATAGTAACTGCCATAAACAGGGTCATCTATTTTCTCCCAGCCGTACGGAAGTTCTGTAGAAAGAAATAAAGATTGTGAAGTTTAATGCTGGAATGTTACCGCCTGATGTGGACTGATGTTTTATATAGTTTTTTGGTTTTATATATTATATATTGCGGTTTTATATACTGCGGTTTTCTATATCGGGTTTTATATAGTGTACTCTCAGCCTCAGATGACACGCCCATGGACATATAATACATAATGTACAGAAAAACTTATGTCACTCCAAAGTAACTGCCTGATTCATAAATCTGTTTTACCCCAAATCTGCTGTATTTACACAGTGATAATTTATTATAATAACAATAATAATAATAATAATAACAAGCCTTCCAGTTTTCATGTGTACATCAGAGAATAAAAGGTGCAGCTGAACACATTGCTGTGATGAAGGTGGCAGCAGGTGCAACAACCAATGAGATTCTCACACCTCTCCAGGAGGGTTCGAGCAATCAGTTCCCTCCTACACAGACACACACAGACAACACACACACACAGACACACACACACACAGACACACACAGACACACACACACACAGACACACACAGACACAGCTACACAGCATCTGCTAATGCTTGACTCTGTTCTATGACACCACACACACTGTAAGTGTCATATTTGAGGTTTATATTAAGGAAAGACCTTTCACAGACTGTCATTCAGAGAAGGTGACACGTCATTCATCAGGATACAGGATGAGGTTCTTATATGTGTCACAGGGAGAGAGAATGGGCAGGCAAGCAGCACTCAAGATGGTGTCACTTTCTTAATGGGAGACATTGAGGGGTGTGACATAACCATGTCTTCATTTAATGTATATTTACTGTAGTTTTCCTGTAATCTTATCTAGTAATGGAAGATTATCTTAGAACGGTAGACATTTATACCTATAAATCAAAGTGTTTTTATTAATAATGTTAAAAATATAGTTTGAATATAATGAGTCACATTATTCATATATTGTCAACAGATCTTAAAAATAGAAATAAGATAAATACTTTCCCTCAATGTATATTTTATGCCCTTAAATAAAGACCCTCTGTTCTTGAAGACAAGAACATAACCCAGAGCACCTTAAATATCTTTTCTCATGCCTCCTTAAATCTATGGTCCTCCATCAGCAGTTGCCATGGCAACTATGGGAGAAGTCTCTTCCTCAGGCTCTCTCATTCACTAAGTGCCTTATGTATATCTGAGTGCATAGAATGAACAAGTGTAAATGTGTGTGTCTTTTAAAGTCCTCTATAATTTTGGCTCTAATACACAACAAAACATCCATTCAATTATCAAGACACTAACGCAATTTTGGATCTTCTAAACAATGGTAAGTGTTCTGCTGTTATTAATTTACACTGGCAGAATGATATATTCATTTCTCTGACCCCATTAAACTGTGTTTTAATTTATTCAAAGGGCAGCATCCTGAATGTTCATCAGTCCAGCTAATAAGAAAACACCAAAACACAAAGATTTGACATCAGCCCAGACAACTTCCTGGACATGCCCTGAACAAACTGATTCTGTGTTGAGTGAAGTCGCTGCAGTCACACATTCTCACGTCTTCCAGATGAACACGTAACAGAGGTCATGACATCACAGATCTCCACACATAACATGAGAAACACATGTGAACGTGTTAGCTCACATACCATCCTCATCACACTCCTCTGGAGGCTTGGCTTTCTTCGCCAGTCGAGGGTCCAGCCATGACGTTGTTTTAGTATTGTGACTTTAAAGAACAGAGAAAAAATGCTTTAATAGATACAATACTGTTTAACAGAAATACTGTATCAATATTATCAAGCCAAGAATTTTTAGTTCAGCTGTTCATAAATATGTGAAAAGCAGCGTTCCTTCATGACTGTATGATTTCAACAGCAGAATTCCTGTTTGACCAACATCCAAGCCAAGAATCTAACTGCACAAAACACCACAAGATCAGAAGAAACAACTGGGTAAAATATAGCAAATTCTCAGTTTCAAATAACATAATTACATCAAATATAATATAGATCAATATTAAAAATATTATCAATTATTGCATATTGACTGAGATATTTCCAGGTTCCTCCTGTTTCCCTCTTCTCTGTGTGTTATACAGTATGTCTGAACAAACCACTTTGAAATGCTAAATATTCCAGACAAGATATAATAAATAATAACTCCTCAAGTGAGATCAGGAGGGGCAATTAAAACTCATAACGAGTCCCTCACGTCTCATTAAAGGCCAGAAGAGAGTGGAGGGAGGGAATCGTCTTCTTGTTATCAAGATTGTTTTAGTTCCTCTGTGACTCCAGCAGTCTGATTCAGTTTTATGATTCATGCCTTGACATAATCCGACACATCAGTTTATCCATAATCAAAGTGTTACTGTGTACTGAGGACAAACAAATTGCTTCATAGGCAGCTCGTATGTTCAGTGCTCACTATGAAGTATGCTTTGAAGTGCACGTCACTCACTCTATGAAGTAAACTTCTCCTTTCTCTGTGTACGCCATCTCCCAGTTGTCTGGCAAGGGACCCAGTTCATCATTTTCCTGGGAGTCTTGTGGGGATTTGGGAGCCTCTCCATCCTCCTCTGGAGCGTCTGTGGTGGTGAGGGTGGGGGTCTCAGGTGGACACGGCTGGACGGGAACATCTCCAGAAGCATCGGTGCTCTTGTCTTCATGCTCACTTGATTCTGTTAGCATGACACGGAAGAGAGACATTGACAATGTTTACATTGCTTTACACGTAAAGCTACATCTAATTTTGCCACAAAATGACTGAAAAATCTGTGACAAAAGAACAAGAAATGTAAAATATGGGCAGGTAGGAAAAACTAACTTGTGAGTTTGTCAACATGGTACAATATGGTAGTTTTTATGATGCAAAAAGTGTATGAATCCATTTGTTTTAACTAACAACACATGGCTAAAAATGACAGAGTAATCCTGCTCGACATCTCAGTTTGATTCAAATCCTCATTGCAGTTTTGTAACAGGACAGTTGAAATACGCCAACAGACGCTGCTGTGAGATGTCTTGCGCTAGAAATGATGTTTGTAATGAAGCAAATATTCACAACAGACTCAGCTACTCTATTCTTATAAGATCTCTGCAACAACAGTAAGTCACAACCTGGTGTGATGGTGATGCCATTGCCATTGACAACTGGGCTGTCGTCTTCCTCTTCCTCTGGTGGTTCGATGCTGTCCTTCTCCATGTTGCTGACAGACTTGTTTCTCTTCCTCTTTCCCTCTGCACTGGGTCTGGCGCCGGGCAGGAGCTGGTCTGTCACATTAAACAGCATGAGCGTGGGCTCGGCTGGAGGTTTCGGCGTGCCATAGAAGTTATCTGGGTCAACAGAGAACACAGGAAGTTCATTCGGTAGTCATTTAATGAGACATCTCAACATAACACATTAAACGTACATTAAAGTCATGCATTAAACTTTCCTTATTTGTGACTTTGTGGCACTCCAAACTCTGTGCATGCTTAGCATGCTAAAACAGTGAAGTGTGACTTGTTAAACTACTGGAGTTCTCACTGGAGTGCTGACAATACAGCAATAATTTATTGAGATGTGAGAGTGAATTTCACTCACCTTCATAAGTTCCACTTTCTAATAAGGCCCCACTTTTCTCTAACTCCATAAACCGCTCAACGCTCACAAAGTTGTAGTCCACACCAGGGACCTCTCCTTCTTTGGGCTGCCTCGTCGTGCCTGAAAAGAAACAGATATTCCATCTGTCAGAATATTAAACAGTGTAACAGCCAAGAGTGTGTGAGAGCAAAGCAAGCAGAACAGATGCTTACAGAACTCTAGTTTTACATCATTGTCAGGCAGCGTGTTGCAGGTCGCCATGACCATAAATAACGTGATGTTTTATGCTACATTTACATCTTAAATCAGGAAATGATAAACAGCTAGATTAAAAAATATAACATCTTACATCACAAACAAAACGTAATCTTAAAAACACTTTATTTACATCTTGTGGCTCCATATTTACTGTGTATGTAAATTTGGTGTATAATTAATTCATGTAGTCAGGCAGGCTTTAGCTGCTTCAAAAGATATCTTTTTAATAAATCTCACCATATTTGTTCCCTAGAGTTTTCAGTAGGTTATGTATTTTCCACTAAATATATATTTATATAACCTAAATGATATAAGCTTTTAAAGCAGCTCTGATAAAAGCCTTTGCCTATCGATCACACAATCACTTCAGAGAACTCATTACACATTCAGAGGACAGATGTTTCACATCATATTTAGAAATCAAAGCCAGTGGGAATGCGTTTCCGGGCTTGTGTGAGCGCTTTTGCACAGAAAACATTTTGATTTTGGGTTAGAATGAGAGAGCACATTGGAGGGAGAGCTGAACTCTGAAAGCAAGACATGAGACTCAGATGAACTTATATTTCCTGAAACAGAGAGAGGGGAGCGAGACAGCAGTACACCACTTCCTTATGTCAGATACAGACACAGTGTGTTTTTTTCTCATTTCTCTAGCACATTCACAGACCCGAACATAAAACGTGAATCCTTTTACACATTCAGTGGCTCCCCTGGGATTATGGCTTAAGAGGAAACACAACCATGCTTGAGTTTTTAATCTCGTATCTTCAGGATTACTCTGCAGCACAAGTCGGCAACAGACTCTCCTGGGATTGCAGGTAATGCGAGTGACATTCCAACCTGCTAAATAAAAACCCAAACAACTGATGTTCTCAGACGAGTCGCAATACCAGCAGCACACAGACCCACTTCACAAGACTGAGCTGCAAGAAAACAAGAAAAAAAACATGCAAGAAATGCAACAGGAAGCCACATTTCTTTCCCAAAGAACTGTCCTCCGTGAACAGAGAAATGGCCCTGACTGCATGAAAAAGCCACAAGAGGCATTATTGATTTAGTGACAGTTAAGGGTTGCTCTTAGGCAGTGACACATACATTCAATAAATTATTAAAGCTGTGGGTTTCTTCAAGAGTAAGAAACTTTCTCCCAGACCAGCTTAACCTGAGGAACACAGTTATTCGTAGTAATTCTGAAAATGACCCATCATTTTCTTTAGACTAAACACAAAAACCATCATATCAACACACAAAACAGTCAAATGGCATACAAACACAGATAGCGGAAAGACTTTCAAAAGTTCCCCAAGTTCAAAGAAGGCCAGAAGAAACGCAGAGAAAGTAATGTGCTGGAGACTCTCTGCGGGTCCTCTAAAGACTCTAAAGTCAGATGAATGCTGACACACAGATCCCGCCCTCATGTTCAATCTGTGAAAATGTTTGAGAGTTTGATAAGCGCTGGGGCTGAAGGTCTGAACTCTGCCTCACTGACACGCAGATGGTGCTTGTGTTCCCTGTAATCTGCGGTCGCTCCAACCTTGCACCAAAACGCTAATGTCTGAATGGAGCTCTCAGTGTGAGTGGAAGTGAAGGGGAATCTGAAATACTTGTCTACTGGAGTGAATGAACCGGGCAGGCTGTATACTGGACGATCTTGAGGAGGAGAACAGCAAATCTGAAGTGTTGAGTTTTGAAGACGATACAGAGATAGAGAACTGGAAAGTGATTTCCCACTGATTTGATTCTTATTTAATGTGAACTCAATCAGGAGCGCTTGACTGTAGCAGCTGTGACATTCTGAAAATCATTACTGTCACCAATGTTCATTTTTGAGGTTAGATCAAAAGTTCAATCCTAACGTTAACCAAAACTAGATCATTGAAATGAAGAAGCAGAGAATTGTAATTTAGAGAGTACATGTCGTGTTCAGGTGACCATTACAGCTAAATGTCTCCTGTGCTAGTTTGCCTTGAAAACTTCGAACATTGTGGTCTTGTATAACTTATTGTGGTTGAACTCTGAGAGCCGTCTGAGGGATGGCTGAAAGCAGAGAGTGATTAAGGAATACATTTATGTCAGAGAAACATTTCATCCCAGGGCTTAAAACATGACGGTCATGATGAAGGCAGAAAGCGACCAGCTGTGACTCCCTCACGGTTTGAAGAATTTCATGCTGGTAGCACAGCCACACAGATACGTTTCAGCACAATGACGCCGGTCTACGTTTGCATGCGGGAAACATCCTGAAGACATCACAAACAATCCCTAAAACTCTGCCTAAAAAGACAAATATAATCCCAAATCTCAACGCCTTTGTTTTGATTAATGTTTCAGCTGACCAGATCCAGCAACAGCGTCTGTAACACAGAAAACTCAGAGACCATCACTAACTGAATGTACTGCCTGCAACGAGAGATGAAGAGAGAGAGACCCTGGTGGACTGGAAAGCCATTTAAAAGTTTTATTCTGTCATCCCACACAACCGTAAGCCGGCTCAACTCTGCCAAGCAGACTGAAACAGAAAAGCTGTGCATTCACATGGAAGAAAACTCGCCTGAGCGCAGATACAACTTTCTCCTTTTTGACATTGCATCTAGGGTGGTTGTGATGGCAAAGTTCCAGAACTTGATGCCAGTGTGGATATATTCAATATTTCATAATTAATCCAGCTGTAATTCTGAAATGAGAGACTGAATATCCGAATAACACTGGTGAGGCATAAGTTTGGCAGAAATAACACTGTGCTATTCTAGTCTGTGGAAACCAGAGTTCTTTATTCTGTCGTGTATAAAAGAGAAACGACTTGATTTGATTGGTCACTCTCTAAAGAAAGACACTTAAAGAACCTCACACATTAACCACACCCAGATCATTACAACAGCTTCTACAGAGGATGAGGAAAGCTGATCCGGACTGTCAGTCAAACAGCTGGAGTCCATGACCACATCAAAACAGATCAGCAGAACCCGGTTCTGTCACCACTGTCACACGCCTGTCAAACAGAGTTTTACTGTGCTAAGAATCTTCTGCTTTGATCTCAGCTGATTCGTTCGCATTCTCTCACTAACCCCTGAACCTCTCTGTTGAACATCCTGAACCTAATCCTGAACTTAATGAGACCAGTTTCAATGAATTTAAACGAAGACCAAAAACTGAAGATATTAATCTGGTTTTGCTAAGTGTAAAGTTTGTGTAACAGCGGAGCACAGCAGGTACGTCTGGCTGGGTGCAGAAGACTGGCGACGGTATTTAACAATGAAAGTCAATCCAGAGGCCACACTGCCCTACAGAGGGACGGACTCTTGTGATGTGATCTGTCAGAGCTGGTCAAAGCGACTGACGTGATCCGACAGTGCCGCGGCCTCCGGTCAGAGCAGAATCTGATTCTGTACCAGCACTGTTTGACTGCTGGACATAACAGCTGATGCAGGAGAGAAACAGTGAGACAGCAGAAGAATCAGAGTGTGACCGGGGGGGCGTCGTCTGCTGCTGTGTGAAATGACGGGTGAGGCGGCAGGGTGAGACATGAAACCAGCGATGCCTTGTGCAAAACCAGCTACAGAGACGGATGGAATTTGCTTATTAAATACTGTGAAATATACACTGTTTACTATCTTTTAAAACAGCAAACACACATCTATATGTGATCAGACTGTGTGCATGTGTGAGAGGCTGTGTGTGTGTGTGAGAGGCTGTGTGTGTGTGTGAGAGGCTTGTGTGTGTGTGTGAGAGGCTGTGTGTGTGTGTGTGAGAGGCTGTGTGTGTGTGTGTGAGAGGCTGTGTGTGTGTGTGAGACTCTGTGTGTGTGTGTGTGTGTGTATGTGTGTGTGTGAGATGGTATGTGTGTGAGACTGTGTGTGTTTGAGTGTGTGTGTGTGTGTGTGTGTGTGTGTGTGAGACTCTGTGTGTGTATGTGTGTGTGAGACTGTGTGTGTGAGGCTGTGTGTTTGAAGCTGTGTGTTTGAGAGTGTGTGTGTGTGAGACGGTGTGTGTGTGTGAGACTGTGTGTGTGTGTGTGTGTGTGAGACGGTGTGTATGTGTGTGTGTGTGTGTGTGAGACGGTGTGTGTGTGTGAGACACGTGATAAAAAAGACATTTGTCATGTCACTGCAGCTCTTCAGCTGAGTGAAGAAACATCACAAATCAACTGTCTCTAGTTACCTTAACCAGCTGGGTTTAATGTGGAGATTCCTTTCAGCCTAAGACACAGTAAACTACAGCACCCATTTCTTACCCGCCCTGTGATACTGTTAATCGATAATCAACCTTCACCTGACATGTTTTTAATAAACCAAAGCATCAGATTTGTTTACCAGCCATGTTCTCCTCTGCTTTACCATATGACGGGACAAATGAACCGTTTAACATTGTCTCTTCTACCTTTCATTCTAGCCTCCAAAACATCTCACAGCAAGCGGTTCAGCTGCAGTAATGCCTCTCAGAATGAGAGAAACACACGCATCATTTTATCCAGCTGGCTGCTGATTGTAATGTGCTGTGCACCGCCATGAGGGGGAGGGGGAAACATCAGCAGGCAAGCCTGGAGAGGAAATGGTGGTTGCCATGGTAACCTCCGACCGAGGAGGAGAGGGCGGCGTGTGAGAGAGAAACGATGAGTGAGGAGATCGGAAACTGATCGTCATGTTTTTTAGTTTGCTTTCATTTGTTTTCTGGTGGAAAGACTACAAGAAATGTGGAAATGAGTCTTAGACAGGAAATGGTACAGGGAAATGTTGCGAGCCAGATTTGAACCTGTGCTGTCTGCATGACCACCACAGCTCCAACAAAAACAAATATTGTAACAGCTGAGTTCAGACTGTACATACAGAACACAACAGTGACCGCACACTCATCAGGTGTCATGGCTACATAAGTGTTTCTTCCAGTAATTTTTTCCACAGGAATTTACAAAATCTTCAACCAAAAGCATCACAGATGAATCCCAACATTTAATTCAAGGCAAAAATGAAGTACAAGACTCATCCCAATAAGCACCGTGAATAAGTCCACACCGGCGTATGCCTTCCACACAGACACTGCTCAACAATCTTTGAGGTCATTTTGAGGAAACATTTTTGTCATTTACCTGTAACTGAAATCACACAAAAATCACAAACGAGACTCACAAACAAATTCAAAGTGCCTCATAATTAAATAAAGCCCATCAGTTCTTTCTATCCGGTTGCATCATACATGTAAAATCACACAGACATAAGGCAGAGTTTTTCCCATAATCCCCCACACAACAATAACTTCCTGACTATTACAGATGAACTCATTTAGCTTTAATTACCCTCCCTTACAGCATGGCCCAACAAAAGAAATCTCCACTGTTACAAGCCACTATTCTGAGGAGTGGGATTTTGGACCAGTTATATTTCACAGTGGACTTAGCTGCTCTCCCAGCCCGACCTGCTGACATGTGCCCAAAACCTCTGTAAAACCAGCAAACCAGACCAAAACATGACCAGCTGGGAGACTAGGCCAAAAACAGCTGCTTTTCTTCAGCAAGGTCATGGAGATGAAAAAGACCAATCAGACAACATGTCCGAGTTATTTTCTAAAGTGAAATGGGTCACTCACAGGGCACGGTGCGGAGGTACAGGTTATCTCGTATGATCTGCTGTAGCTCGTGGTCCACCGAACCCTTCTGGAACCGAAGGTTGAGATAATGCCGGAGATCTTTATCCACAACACCTCCTGAAAAATAACAAAGAAATGTGTGAGTTTAACTGTCACAGGGACTTTTGGAAATGTAAAGCTTTCAATGACATGAATGCACAGTTTTATCACTGATGCAGCAGATGTGTGCCATGTGTGCCATGCAGCAAATCACTCTGAAAAACCTTGAACACGACACACCACAACAAATGCAGAACATCAAAATGCAGAGCTCCTTGTTTGGAACCCGCAAGAACCCCCGCATTCAACTATCTGTCACGAATTCAGGTCATCACATCATCATATCCCATCATCACATCCCATCATCACATTGTCACATCTCATCTCATCATCTCATCACCACATCTCATCTCATCATCACGTCTCATCACCACATCTCATCTCATCATCACGTCTCATCACCACATCTCATCACCACATCGTCACGTCTCACCACATCACCACATCACATCTCATCATCACATCTCATCACCACATCACATCTCATCACCACATCACATCTCATCACCACATCACATCTCATCACCACATCACATCTCATCACCACATCACATCTCATCATCACATCTCATCTCATCACCACATCTCATCTCATCACCACATCTCATCACCACATCTCATCACATCATCACATCACATCATCACATCACATCATCACATCACATCATCACATCTCATCACATCACATCATCACATCTCATCACATCATCACATCACATCATCACATCATCACATCTCATCACATCATCACATCATCACATCTCATCATCACATCTCATCATCACATCACATCATCACATCATCACATCTCATCATCACATCTCATCATCACATCACATCATCACATCATCACATCTCATCATCACATCTCATCATCACATCTCATCATCACATCACATCTCATCATCACATCACATCTCATCATCACATCTCATCTCATCACCACATCTCATCACATCTCATCATCACATCATCTCATCACATCATCACATCTCATCATCACATCACCACATCTCATCACATCATCACATCATCACATCTCATCATCACATCTCATCATCACATCACATCATCACATCATCACATCTCATCATCACATCTCATCATCACATCTCATCATCACATCTCATCTCATCACATCACCACATCTCATCACATCACCACATCTCATCACATCTCATCATCACATCATCACATCTCATTGTCACCGGTTAACAAAGAGAACCGCCGCTCCTCCTGAAACCATCTCGCAGGAGCTGAGGCAGTCATCTCCATCCTCTTAATACAAACATCAAACAGCTCACAAATAAAAAATAAATAAAACGCGCAATAATCGAGCAGCTGTTGCGGCAAAAAACCCGGAAAAATGACGGAACGTCAAGAAGACGAGATGTTGAGGACAAGACGAGATGTTGAGGACAAGACGAGATGTTGAGGACAAGACGAATCTTTCTCAGTGGGATTTAATGTCTCTCCTCTATTAAACTGCGCTGTCGCAGCGGTTCGGATGGTGCCGTTCCGCCGCTTTCACTCACCGTTTCCCGTTAACGTTTCGCTCCCGTGTTTAATCGCCTCCTTCAGACGTCAGTCTCCGGTCAGGCAGTCCACACGGAACCGGAGCAGATGAGAGTCGACAGCGGCTGAACGAGCACAATAAACGCGCTTTTCCCGGTACACTGACACAGTGAGGGCTTATATCGCCCCCTGTCGACACACAGCAGTAACGCCACCGTGAGTCCTCATAAACGCCGGTAAAAGATGCCATTACAGTCCGTTTTCATTGTCAGGGTGAGAGTGTGGGTTAGGCTTTTGTGATGCTGTTTATGAGCGCCTGTGTATTAAAACAACAGAAGTGTATGCAGTGTCTCCATCTAGAGAGTAAACGTGTGTGAGATGCTGTCAGACGCGTCCCTCCTGTGAGCTGACCTCCATAAACCTGCTGAACATCAGCATCACGAGCTGAGACCACAAACATCAGCAGCATCACGAGCTGAGACCACAAACATCAGCATCACGAGCTGAGACCACAAACATCAGCAGCATCACGAGCTGAGACCACAAACATCAGCAGCATCACGAGCTGAGACCACAAACATCAGCAGCATCACGAGCTGAGACCGCAAACATCAGCAGCATCACGAGCTGAGACCACAAACATCAGCAGCATCACGAGCTGAGACCACAAACATCAGCAGCATCACGAGCTGAGACCACAAACATCAGCAGCATCACGAGCTGAGACCACAAACATCAGCAGCATCACGAGCTGAGACCACAAACATCACAGCATCACGAGCTGAGACCACAAACATCAGCAGCATCACGAGCTGAGACAACAAACATCAGCAGCATCACGAGCTGAGACAACAAACATCAGCAGCATCACGAGCCGAGACAACAACCATCAGCAGCATCACGAGCCGAGACCACAAACATCAGCAGCATCACGAGCCGAGACCACAAACATCAGCAGCATCACGAGCCGAGACCACAAACATCAGCAGCATCACGAGCCGAGACCACAAACATCAGCAGCATCACGAGCTGAGACCACAAACATCAGCAGCATCACGAGCTGAGACCACAAACATCAGCATCACGAGCTGAGACAACAAACATCAGCAGCATCACGAGCTGAGACCACAAACATCAGCATCACGAGCTGAGACCACAAACATCAGCAGCATCACGAGCTGAGACCACAAACATCAGCAGCATCACGAGCTGAGACCACAAACATCAGCAGCATCACGAGCTGAGACCACAAACATCAGCAGCATCACGAGCTGAGACCACAAACATCAGCAGCATCACGAGCTGAGACCACAAACATCAGCAGCATCACGAGCTGAGACCACAAACATCAGCAGCATCACGAGCTGAGACCACAAACATCACAGCATCACGAGCTGAGACCACAAACATCAGCAGCATCACGAGCTGAGACCACAAACATCAGCAGCATACGAGCTGAGACAACAAACATCAGCAGCATCACGAGCGAGACAACAAACATCAGCAGCATCACGACCGAGACAACAACCATCAGCAGCATCACGAGCCGAGACCACAAACATCAGCAGCATCACGAGCCGAGACCACAAACATCAGCAGCATCACGAGCCGAGACCACAAACATCAGCAGCATCACGAGCCGAGACCACAAACATCAGCAGCATCACGAGCCGAGACCACAAACATCAGCAGCATCACGAGCCGAGACCACAAACATCAGCAGCATCACGAGCTGAGACCACAAACATCAGCAGCATCACGAGCTGAGACCACAAACATCAGCAGCATCACGAGCTGAGACAACAAACATCAGCAGCATCACGAGCTGAGACCACAAACATCAGCAGCATCACGAGCTGAGACCACAAACATCAGCATCACGAGCTGAGACCACAAACATCAGCATCACGAGCTGAGACCACAAACATCAGCAGCATCACGAGCTGAGACCACAAACATCAGCAGCATCACGAGCTGAGACCACAAACATCAGCAGCATCACGAGCTGAGACCACAAACATCAGCAGCATCACGAGCTGAGACCACAAACATCAGCAGCATCACGAGCTGAGACCACAAACATCAGCAGCATCACGAGCTGAGACCACAAACATCAGCATCACGAGCTGAGACCACAAACATCAGCAGCATCACGAGCTGAGACCACAAACATCAGCAGCATCACGAGCTGAGACCACAAACATCAGCAGCATCACGAGCTGAGACCACAAACATCAGCAGCATCACGAGCTGAGACCACAAACATCAGCAGCATCACGAGCTGAGACCACAAACATCAGCAGCATCACGAGCTGAGACCACAAACATCAGCAGCATCACGAGCTGAGACCACAAACATCAGCAGCATCACGAGCTGAGACAACAAACATCAGCAGCATCACGAGCTGAGACAACAAACATCAGCAGCATCACGAGCTGAGACAACAACCATCAGCAGCATCACGAGCCGAGACCACAAACATCAGCAGCATCAAGAGCAGAGACCACAAACATCAGCAGCATCACGAGCCGAGACCACAAACATCAGCAGCATCACGAGCCGAGACCACAAACATCAGCAGCATCACGAGCTGAGACCACAAACATCAGCAGCATCACGAGCTGAGACCACAAACATCAGCAGCATCACGAGCTGAGACAACAAACATCAGCAGCATCACGAGCTGAGACCACAAACATCAGCAGCATCACGAGCTGAGACCACAAACATCAGCAGCATCACGAGCTGAGACCACAAACATCAGCAGCATCACGAGCTGAGACAACAACCATCAGCAGCATCACGAGCTGAGACAACAACCATCAGCAGCATCACGAGCTGAGACCGCAAACATCAGCAGCATCACGAGCTGAGACCGCAAACATCAGCAGCATCACGAGCTGAGACCGCAAACATCAGCAGCATCACGAGCTGAGACCGCAAACATCAGCAGCATCACGAGCTGAGACCGCAAACATCAGCAGCATCACGAGCTGAGACCGCAAACATCAGCAGCATCACGAGCTGAGACCGCAAACATCAGCAGCATCACGAGCTGAGACAACAAACATCAGCATCACGAGCTGAGACCACAAACATCAGCATCACGAGCTGAGACAACAACCATCAGCAGCATCACGAGCTGAGACAACAACCATCAGCAGCATCACGAGCTGAGACCACAACCATCAGCAGCATCACGAGCTGAGACCACAAACATCAGCATCACGAGCTGAGACCACAAACATCAGCAGCATCACGAGCTGAGACCACAAACATCAGCAGCATCACGAGCTGAGACCACAAACATCAGCATCACGAGCTGAGACAACAAACATCAGCATCACGAGCTGAGACAACAAACATCAGCATCACGAGCTGAGACAACAAACATCAGCATCACGAGCTGAGACAACAAACATCAGCAGCATCACGAGCTGAGACCACAAACATCAGCAGCATCACGAGCTGAGACCACAAACATCAGCAGCATCACGAGCTGAGACCACAAACATCAGCAGCATCACGAGCTGAGACAACAAACATCAGCAGCATCACGAGCTGAGACCACAAACATCAGCATCACGAGCTGAGACCACAAACAGCAGCATCACGAGCTGAGACCACAAACAGCAGCATCACGAGCTGAGACCACAAACATCAGCAGCATCACGAGCTGAGACCACAAACATCAGCAGCATCACGAGCTGAGACCACAAACATCAGCAGCATCACGAGCTGAGACCACAAACATCAGCAGCATCACGAGCTGAGACCACAAACATCAGCAGCATCACGAGCTGAGACCACAAACAGCAGCATCACGAGCTGAGACCACAAACAGCAGCATCACGAGCTGAGACCACAAACATCAGCAGCATCACGAGCTGAGACCACAAACATCAGCAGCATCACGAGCTGAGACCACAAACATCAGCAGCATCACGAGCTGAGACCACAAACATCAGCAGCATCACGAGCTGAGACCACAAACATCAGCAGCATCACGAGCTGAGACCACAAACATCAGCATCACGAGCTGAGACAACAAACATCAGCATCACGAGCTGAGACAACAAACATCAGCATCACGAGCTGAGACCACAAACATCAGCAGCATCACGAGCTGAGACCACAAACATCAGCAGCATCACGAGCTGAGACCACAAACATCAGCAGCATCACGAGCTGAGACCACAAACATCAGCAGCATCACGAGCTGAGACCACAAACATCAGCAGCATCACGAGCTGAGACCACAAACATCAGCAGCATCACGAGCTGAGACCACAAACATCAGCAGCATCACGACCTGAGACCACAAACATCAGCAGCATCACGAGCTGAGACCACAAACATCAGCAGCATCACGAGCTGAGACCACAAACATCAGCAGCATCACGAGCTGAGACAACAAACATCAGCAGCATCACGAGCTGAGACCACAAACATCAGCAGCATCATGAGCTGAGACCACAAACATCAGCAGCATCACGAGCTGAGACAACAAACATCAGCAGCATCACGAGCTGAGACCACAAACATCAGCAGCATCACGAGCTGAGACCACAAACATCAGCAGCATCACGAGCTGAGACCACAAACATCAGCATCACGAGCTGAGACCACAAACAGCAGCATCACGAGCTGAGACCACAAACAGCAGCATCACGAGCTGAGACAACAAACAGCAGCATCACGAGCTGAGACAACAAACATCAGCAGCATCACGAGCTGAGACCACAAACATCAGCAGCATCACGAGCTGAGACAACAAACATCAGCAGCATCACGAGCTGAGACAACAAACATCAGCATCACGAGCTGAGACAACAAACAGCAGCCAAGCACAAAACAGGCAATTTAAAGCTGTGAAAGTTACACATTTACAATTGAACTACCACACAATGGGCAGTTAGTTTGCCCCAGCATGCATGATTTAAGACAAAGAGGCTAAGTTTGCTTACCAGAGCCAGAATCATTTTATTAAACATCATATATCAATAAAGTTGATCTTTAGTCACACTAAACTGAGCTCTTTTAAAAAAATTAAAAACTCTAAAAAAAGGACGAGTTCTTCAATACGTCCAAACCCAACCGCAGCACGAAATGTGTCACGCAATCTGCGTTCATTAAACCATTTCATGGGCTGTTAGATAGTGAATCTACATTAAAGTCACAATGTACTTTCAAAATAATCCATCTTTAAATGTTCACAGGACAAACGGCTCTCTGCAACCTAACACGTCTGAAAATGTTGAAGATAAAGTAAAGTGAGATAAACACTTGCACAGATTTCCAAACAACAAACATCTGAGAGTGTCCCCACATCTGCCCAGACTGAACAATAGCCCACAGTTACTGTGACGCAGAAGTAACCTTGAAATAACCTTTCAGAAATGAAATTCTTGTGGGTGAACAAAGAACAACAGCAGCATTCAGGACAGAAAAATCTTCACACCAACAACTGCAGAGAAAATAATGGAGATGAAATTCAGGCCAGGAATGCACAGGAGATGTTTCTGACTGATCTCTGACCATGGCTTGGCCTGTGAAAATACTGCTGAGAAAACAGCTTCATGACTCCGTCAATATTACAGGAGGAAACAGAGGACATTAGTGAGGTTTTGTGGAGGAAGACAAACTCTTGACTCATGAGAGAGTGTGGATGCTTCATATGTCAGTGTTTCAAATGACCTGAGCAAAAGAATGACATGAGTGTGAGCAGGACAGCTGTTAAAGACACACACACACACACACACACACACACACACACACACTCTTACTCTCTGTCTCTGTCTCTGTCTCTGTCTCTGTGTCTCTCTGTCTCTCTGTCTCTGTGTCTCTCTGTCTCTCTGTCTCTGTCTCTGTCTCTGTCTCTGTCTCTGTCTCTGTCTCTGTCTCTGTCTCTGTCTCTGTCTCTCTCTCTCTCTCTGTGTCTCTCTGTCTGTCTTTTCTCTCTCTCTCTCTGTGTCTCTCTGTCTGTCTTTCTCTCTCTCTCTCTGTGTCTCTCTGTCTGTCTCTCTCTCTCTCTCTCTCTCTCTCTGTCCGTCCGTCCGTCCGTCCGTCCGTCCGTCTCTCTTTGTCTGTCCGTCTCTCTGTCTGTCTTTCTGTCTCTAGAAGGCACCTCTTTGTTGACACCTCTCAAGTGATGACAGATGTTTGTTGAATAATCGGTCAATACACGCACGCACTCACGCACGCACGCGCGCACGCGCACACTCACGCGCACACACTCACGCGCACACACTCACGCGCACACACTCACGCGCACACACTCACGCACACAGAGGAAAATGTCATTTGCTCAGAGTGTCTTTCAGAAGACTCTGTCTTTCATTTAAATATCAATTCATCTCATGTCTCAAACGTTCTCTTAAAAATCCACAGGAAAAATAAAGAGACACAAATGACATCATTTTTGACAATAAGAATACACAGTTTTGAGTTACTGTGGTTGTCAGGAAGACAGTGAAACAGGTTCGAGAAGACATGAAGTAAATGATGACACATTTTTATTTTGAGTAATCAATTCCTATGCTTAGAAATCGTATTTTCTCTCAGTTTATTCTTATTGTCGACCCGGAGTAACAAGTGAGATATTAAAGAGACTTCATTTTTTATTTCTTACGGGAATATCTTACTGACACCGTTAATGTGTCACCATATTGATTTATTTCCTCACAGGAGAAAAGGTTAATAAAACATTCCAATGAGCTTCGACATGTTTCTTTTTGACAGCATAATCACAGCCAACACTGTTGCCCTCACAGAGGACAAGTGAACACTGTATCGATCAAAAAAAGTTTCTCTCTCAAAGTTGGTTAACAGCAGAGCCCTTCAGCTGAAACACCCCAAAAGCAGAGAGACACAGAGAAAAACCGTGTGTGATGCCGTCAAATCAATACCTCTTATTTCCTGCCACCACCTCCTACGAGAGGTCAGATTCTCTATCTTCTTTAAGTCAACGTGCATAGACACAAAAACATGTTCTTCTCTCGATCTTCCTGAAGTGTTACCACACCTTCATATCCAAAGATCTTCCAAAACTGGAAATTTTATTAAAATTGTATAAATGTGTTAACATATATTCATAATACTTTAAAATATATTTTTCCAGAACCCTTATCAGAAAAGGAATTACTTACATATGCTCTGGTGCTCATGCAGGTGAGATGAGTTTGAATCCAGCTCGCAACATTATTTGACCCTGCCCCCCCTTCATTTTCTGTCCTCTAGCCACAATCCATATCAACAGAAACCACAGCAAAGAAGAACGATGTAAAGCTGCCCACCTAAATCAGCATCCTGAATCAATTTAAACAAAGCACATCAGAGCACGATGTGCTTCTCTGGCACACGGCGACTTGAAAACACACAATCAGCGACCCGAGGTACCCGTGAGGCATGACAGCTGTGTTAGACACAAACAAACCTCCTTTACTGGACGTGTTTCTACGATCAATTGCTCTGTTAAATCAAGAGGCAGAAGTGTTAAATATGGTTCTGAAGATCCACATTACAAAACCACTCACACCTCTAACTGCAGAACAACTGTGTGCGTTTAACAGCACGGGTAACAATATGTAAGAATTAACCTCTATTACAGGAGCTCATATTTAGAGTTAAGCTCTGAACTGACCTGGAATCACCTGTGCTGCAAACGTCACATGACAGGAAAGTGTCCCGTTAAATTCGATTTATGACTTTAATTTATGCTGAAGGATGAACCCAAGCCATATCTAGGTCCAGATTATCACCACAACACCCTAGTAACCACCTAGAAACACCCTAGCAACCATTCTGAACATCTTAGCAACAGCACAACAACATCCTGAACGCCACTGTGACAACACAACAGTGTGGAGGTTTGTATGAGACAAACACTGTATACATTTCCTGTAAATGTAAAATACAAAGTAATCACATACACTGACAGAAATGCATTATAACAGTATGTGACCCAGAGGATGATAATGTATGATGATAATGTAGAAACAGTCTGTACTGTAAGTTACTGTAAGATAACTGCATGACATGAAAGTAAGAGCAGGACAGCTGAAGACTGTGTTGATATCGTCCTGCTGTGTTCTTTCAGCTAACAGTGAAACTGTGATGACTGCATTTAAATGGTAATACACTATAAAAACTTTGATTTGTCACAATTAGAGTCTTTTATGAAAATGAACAAGCACAAAAACTTCCTCTTCACAGATTCTACAAAAGACACTGATGAGTTGGGCTTGACATCTCTTCTAAATATAGATTTTAAACCTTTGCGTGTCACTTCAAGATTTCAATTCCTAAAATCACGACAATGAGAAATTAAGCTCACAGACTTACATTCAAGACAGAACTCAAACTTTAGCTCCAGACCAAAATATTATTACAGGGGCTCTATGAACCTAACACTTATAGACTCTTTTGACATAGGCAGTAATCACCAAGCAACCACCCACAATGCCCTAGCAACACCCTAGTAACTGCAAAACAATACCCTGGCAACCACCCAGAGCATTTAGCATGGCAGCAAATTTTGCAGAAATGAAAACCACTCACATTTTGTTCAGAAATTGTAAAACTGTAGCTCTCTGTATTCATTCTTTATAAAGACATACTCAGTGGTTCAACACTCGTTTGAAAGGGATTTGCTCAGGTGACTGACCCTTCTTACAAAGACGTTGTTGTGCTGTGTTCTCTCAGCATATGCTGGAGGAAAGTCACTCTTATCTTCACTTCATGTGATTGCGTGTGATTCCAGTGTCTTCTCTATGGCAACTATCTGATATGCAGCTGCCTGTGTGTGTCTGTATAAACTAGTGCAATTTTCACAGAATCTCACACATATGTGTGTGTGTGTGTGTGTGTGTGTGTGTGTGTGTGTGTGTGTGTGTGTGTGTGTGTGTGTGTGTGTGTGTGTGTTGTCCAACAACCTCCCATCCACTCATCCATCTGACAGCCAGACAGATAAACACATACATACAGGCAGACAGACATGCACACACATGCAGACATACACACACAGACAGACAGATAAACACATACATTCAGACAGACATGCACACACATGCATACAGACA
This sequence comes from Chromobotia macracanthus, assembly GCA_036877525.1. Classification (NCBI taxonomy): domain Eukaryota; kingdom Metazoa; phylum Chordata; class Actinopteri; order Cypriniformes; family Botiidae; genus Chromobotia; species Chromobotia macracanthus. Next base: position 1,078,275 of record JAZGTH010000118.1, read on the forward strand.
CACACAGACAGACAGATAAACACATACATACAGGCAGACAGACATGCACACACATGCAGACAGACACACACAGACAGACAGATAAACACATACATACAGGCAGACAGACATGCACACACATGCAGACAGACACACACAGACAGACAGATGTAGATGATCTCAGCAGTTAATCTTTGATCTTTAATGATAATAATTTATTGATCAGCATGAGAATGCAACAAGAAACTCAATTATCAGTGAATAATCTGGATCAGTTCATTTATAACTGACCTGCTTTTCTCTGGACTGGCTGAAGGCTTTACTGTCTCCACCCAGTGTAGCAAAAACCACAACAACAGTCTGAATTTCAAGTAAAAATGCTGCAGGGACCAATTCAGAATCTCAGTGACAAAGCTCACACTCTGAGTCATTAAAACAAACATTAAAACTGCACAATATGAGCTTCTGTGATCCAGGATCTTAAAACATCGTCTTTGGTTTGCACCCTGCTGTTGAGCAACTCCACACGAGCGGGCTGTACATGCATCTGTAATCCAAACAAACACTCAGTTCATCTTCAATGATAAACACTGAAGATACAGAACCTGTGGGCTGAAGAGCAAACAGCAAAAACAAAGAGTTCATGCAGAATGTGTTACAGCCATTCAGCTGAATTCTGTAGGTCACGCGGTTCTGACAGTCGGAGGTGTTTTTTGGGGACAGGTCTGTTTTTCGGGGACAGGTCTGTTTTTGGGGACAGGTCTGTTTTTCGGGGACAGGTGTTTATGGTGATTTTAGTGAGCTAGGGACATTTATTTATTTTGTATATGTTGGTAAAACACACACCGTGAGTGTGCATGATGTACACCTTCTAGACTAAAAATACTTACAGAGAAACACAGAAGATCTTATTTTGTGCTACACGATTAAGAGCATCTTGCTAATGCAAAATTAAGCTGAGCAATGACTGATGTTAGATAAACTATTATCTTACTGAAAACCTGAACCCAGTTTTAAAAGTAGCCAGAATTAACTGCATTAACTGCACTATTAACTGCATTATTAACTGAACTATTAACTGCATTAACTGACCTCCAGATCCACCTCTGAGACCTCCTCAACTGAATAAAACAACTTAACATAATTAACAACGTAATTCAACAGCTTTGACATTGTCTGCTGGTACTCAATTCAACATATTTAAAACTGTATTTATAAACTCATTTTCTAAGTAGCTCTGTTTTTTACCCTGTACATGGAAGTAACATCAGCAGATTTAGTCGTGCAGCATGTGAGCTTGTGTCTGCTCAACTTAGTCCTTGGACTGTATTCAACATTTTACAACATTTTTATCCACAGATCTGAAGGATAAGAGCTCACATCATAATTCATTATTTACTATATATGCTTTTCTCAAGTGGATTATCAAAGTAAACCATACATCTTAGGAAACAGCAAGAAACTGTTTAATAAAATCAAAACTCTTCACGCGCTCTAGTGCTGTGCTCGATGTTAACATTCGAGGCAGCTGTCTCTGACAACCTGTGTGAACATAGTCGTGACTTAATAATGGATCAAAGGAGCTTCTGTGCTCTGATTGGTCGAGGATATGTTCACTATGTAACGTGGAAGTCACAACATCAGCTTAACACTCTTCTGAACTTCACACATTAAAAGCATCGTGATCTCACACGGCAGCCTAGAGGCGTGTCAGATGGATCTGCTTTACAAATTAAGTGACACTGTAAAGAATATAAGAATATAAGCAGAATATAATGCTATGCTATTAGATTTATGATGCATTGTTTAGTTGTATGATTAATCGCACACAGAGCTAAAATGTGTGCCATCTATTAGATTTAGACAGATAATGGATAAAACAGCTGTAGAAAAGGAAAGTTACATTCCCTGATGAGAAAAATAAGCTTTCACAGGCTACAAACGCAGCTCTCACAGGGAACCGTTTAAAGGTTTGTTCCAGCCGGGAGTGAGTCTGAATCTGATAAATATGCAGCGTTATTACAAGAATAAAACAACAGGGATGTCTTAAATCAAAACATTTGTTTGCATCCATTTTGAAAAAGGTTCACGCAATGCAATCCAATCCAAGAAAATCATTTCAACCCGAGCTTTTTGAGTGTACATGCTCAAGAAAAACCAAACTAGCCATTCTGGTAATTTTGCTAATTGTTTTACAGATTTGCTTCTTTGCAAAAACAAACAGATGTCGTCTGCCATTTAGGCACACCAAGATACACGATTTGTGAATCCACTTGTACAAACCGAATATGTCATAAAACAAAATATTGTACAGCACAACTTAAGTAATGAGATTATATTGCTGATATTCAGAACCAGCAGAAAACAGTCACAGCCTGTAGATCAATCCACATGCAGAGGGTGAAAAAGTGAAGAGACACAGAATTACAAGAGCACCAAACCAGATATCTGCAAGAATCCTGAGCCACGAAAAGACGACTTCTAAAATAAGACCGAAATAGACGAGCCTTATTCCAGATTCAACATGAAGGAAGGAAGTGTGATGGTAGGAAGGCCGATCTGGTTGAATACTTATCTTAGCTTGATATTTCTCGAACTGTCAGAACTGGGTTGTTTTGATCAACCCCAAACGTGAATCTTAAACACACAAAAACAGATACAAGCAGACCATCTCCCTCATGAGATCACAGCCAAATTCCTCTCTTACTCCAGCAGATTTACAATCATTTAAATAACTTATTAAAGGGAGAGTTGAAATGAAAATTCATAGTTCAGAAAGTCTGTTTATCTCTTTTAGAGATGCGGTGTTGCTCTTCACACTGTTCAGGGTCTGCTGCTCTGGGTTTCTCTGCACACACTCCTGCTTCATCACGACATGTTCTGTTTTCAGTGAAGCAACTGCAGGTTTCTTTCTCTGGATCAAACACGAGATGCATGAACTGATTACGGGACAGAATATGTCAGATATGGGCGGAACCGGCCACGCGTTTATCAGACGACCCGTTACATTGTAACTTCCGTTGCCAATAGCGACGACGAACCTCGCGGATACAATGTATCGATCAATCGCGACAACACCGTGTGTGTAGCAGACCTGCAGCCCCTTTGTGTGTAAATGCGCTGCGCTCTCATGGAATGATGTGCAGACAGACAGACACACACAGACACACACACAGACACACACACACACAACACACACAGACACACACAGACAGACAGACACACACACAGACAGACAGACGACACACGACAGACAGACAGACAGGTCCGGTGCTCACCTTGCTTCACGCACTTCAGGCGGAACGGGTCTTTGCAGTGCTTGATCACGGCCAGCACGTCTCTGGTGGTGAGCCCTGCCACCGGCGTATCGTTGACCTCCAAGAGCAGCTCGTCCTGGGACACTTTGCCGCTCTGGATGGCCACCTTGCCCTGCTTCACCTCCCCAAAGTACGGGAAATTTCCATTCTCTGCGCCGCCTCTCAGCTCGAAGCCCAGCTCGCCCTCCTTGTTCCTGGTGAGCAGCGCTTCGTGGACTTTGTTGGTCCAGTGGTTCTTCTTCTTGAGGCTCTTTGACATCGCTGACAAATGACTCGCCTACCGACGCGCGTCTAACGGATCGCACCTCATCTCCGCCCCAGCCGGGCCGATCGCGGCTCGCCGCCGGTCCTGACGCGCGTTCAGTTGCTCCGCGGCTGCCCGCGGCTCGCAGTGTCCGTGTTGCCTGCGGTGCAGCTGCGGCAGCGCGACGCAACTGTGCGGAAAGCTCGCTCGCTTACACACCGACTGCGAGTGACCCGGATGTGATGTCTGGAGGAGGAGGCATGCACGAGTAACGGGCTGAGATGCGTCCGTCTGCGCCAGCAAAACAAGGAATGAATACACAGACTGAATGATGAAGAATTATTCGCAATATAATGCAATGCTATTAGGTCGATTATTCTGGCTGATGTTGTCTTTGAAATCTCATTACAGTGCTTGCGTATAGATTTCATACAGTAGAAACATGAGATTGATCAGAAACAGATTAATGCTGCCCATCAGCATGTATGAGGACTTACTCTCAGTATGTTCTGGATTAGGATTACAAGAACATCTCCGTCATTGCTCATTTCTCCAGCAGTGAAGAAGTCTGTATTTATTACTGGACAACATCTGAAATGAATGATTATTATACCACCGGCAGGTCACCTCCTCTTGATCATTTACTTTTGCCACCAGAGCTGAAACATAATCTGTCACTGATTAAACAGTATCACACAGTTGTGCTTCATACTGTCTGTCTGGATATCCAGTAAAATATGGATCTTTTTCCTTGTACCTTCCACTTTGTGCTCACTTTATTACCGTATGTTTGATCTCCTCCGGAGGTCTGGGAGATTAGTTTATAATTAATCATCTTAAATGTAAATCCCAGTCTTATTCTACAGCACAACCCCTGCCACATAGACTCAGTATTATTATGAATGTATTATAAATGTGTGTGACACATGCAAATCCAGATGAGCAATTATGGGAAACAAACTATGAAATTCTGTTTATATATGAACATAAGTGTCCAGTCCAAAAAAAGATATGAGGAAGAGTTTTAATGATTTAACAATAAATGGATTTCCACTGATTTAAGGATTAATATGTAGAAAGGTTTACAGAATTATCTTAAAACAATAAAATAAGCTAGTAGTTTGGCATAGTAATGGGCAAGTAGTTTGTATTCCTTTACACTAGATTAAAATAAACAAGCATCTTTCATTTACTTTGAGTTGTACAGTGCAGCGGTTGTCATATACAACTTCATCAGACTCCCCCATAAACACCAAAGCAGAGATGTGCTGATGTTAACTCCTATTACACTGACATCAGCATCAGATTTAAAAGTGACTATTGAAAGAATGATTCACTTTTAAAACAAAAAAAAAACAATACTGTTTTTTAATAGTCCAGTTTAATCATAATTGATCTGCAACAAAGCCAAATTTAAATCTGTCCAGGTAGTCAATTTAATTCATCTGTCTGTCTGAAATAGTGATCACTTCACATCACTGTGTATTTGCTGGTGGAAAAACACATTGTCTTGTCTTGTTGTCACCACTAGAGTGCAGTGTACAGCTACAGATTCAGCAACACCAAGAACTTCCCACCTTCTGATAACCACTGCAGAATCTCTACTAAACAGACCAGTTCACAGGTTCAGACAGCAGTATCAATTGAAACACAAAACAATCACTAAGTATGCTATTTTAACAGCATGTTTTATTAGCAAAATAGTGGATCAGTTAACATTTACTCTTAGACAAAGAGAAATGACATCAATCATCACTGATAATTTAGATTACTGTCAGAAAATGCCTCTCTTCTCCTCCAGCATGGTTTCACACAGGTAGTGGACTCAGCTGTTATATAACTTGGATATGTGGATTTAGTGCATGTTAAGGTTTTAGGAATTCTCAGGAGAAAAACCTTTGGTCCCTTTATAGATTAAAAAAATGTTCCCTCTGATGAATAAAAACGTAACGCTTTGACCTTTCACTGAGATCTCGAATAACACAGTTGATGATTTGCAGGTGCAGAGGATGAAATTCCTCACCAGTTTTCTACCTCACCACAGTTTTTCCATCATTCCAATCACAGGCAAATCTGACAACACACGTGATCAAACAAAACTCACTACATGAGACCCTGCCCTTCAAATTCACTGTTCTAAGATCAGCCACAGTTGTTTGGTCTCAGAAGAATCACGCTTTCATTGGCTAGGATGTAGAAGTTACATTTTTCATAATGGCTGGGTGGATAAATATCATCTTGCACTTTGTTAACTTAAGTTGAAGCACTTACATTTACATTTAACTGCAAAAAATCCCAAGCACGTGTCCTTCAAATGCATAGTAAAGTAAGAAAATGTTCCCAAGAACCCTTAAAGAATGAAAAAAAACTCTTAAAAAGCATCTGTAAAGTAAAATCCTACAATATGGTGAAAAACGTCAGCAACAATTACAGTTGTACAAATATTTTACACAAACAGCTTTCTTCTAAAACTCTTTTCTTCTAAAAATGTTCAGACAACATAAATTAAAAAAGTTAGGAAATGCATTCAACATTCATATTCAATTCATATGTTTCTCTTCTGGTTTTCCTAAAGGTTTCATGTCAGCCCACGTGATGTTGTGCTGTAAAAGACAGAATCAAAGGTAAATTTATGATTGATGAAGAAAGTGAGGGTGAAGTTTCTGGGTGATCTACTTTTTCACGCCCCGCCCAGTTCCTGCTCACCACTGAGACGTTTCCTTTAGAAGAGCCCACAGTCCTTCAGGTTGTTTTTGATGATGACATCAGTGACGGCGTCAAAGACGAACTGCACATTCTTGGTGTCGGTGGCGCAGGTGAAGTGGGAGTAGATCTCCTTGGTCTCCTTGCTTTTATTCAGGTCTTCAAACTGACACTGAACGTATTCAGACGCCTCGTCGTATGTGTTGGATCCTTGTGGAGGGAATTTCACAAAATCAGAACTTCAGAAGTTCCAATTTGACTGAGACTTAAAGCAGTTCTTACCTGTATACTCTGGGAAACAGATAGTCAGTGGGCTTTTCTTGACCTTATCTTCAAACAGATCCTTCTTGTTGAGGAACAGGATGATGGAAGTGTCCGTGAACCACTTATTGTTGCAGATGCTTTCAAACAGTTTCATAGCTTCATGCATTCGGTTCTACAGCCCAGAGGAGCACAGAAATCAATACATTCCTCCAGAGGAACATTAAATTCCCCAAGTAATGTCTTGAGTGTAACATCAACACTGGAAAAGAAAGAATTTGAGACAGACAACAGTGAAGGGGATGGGGGAATCGAGAAACCACTACCATTTCCTCATCCTCAGCCAGTACGAGATCATAGTCGCTGAGAGCCACGCAGAAGATGATGGCAGTCACACCCTCAAAGCAGTGAATCCATTTCTTCCTCTCAGATCTCTGGCCACCAACATCAAACATTCTGAAAGTGGAGAGAGATGTTGAGGATGGCTGAAGATATACAGTATTTATTAGACCGTCTTACACTTGTCCACAACACAGCCTGTCAATCATATGGTCATGATAAGTGAACGACACTGTTTGAAGCTCTTACTTGAAGTGAAGATCTTTGAAAGTGAAGTGGGTCTCCACAATCCCAGTGGTCTTCACTCTGGTTCTCAGGACGTCTTGCTGAGTGGGGACGTATGAAGGACCGGATATTCTGTCCAAGTCATTTAGGTAGCTAGAAAAGGTCAATGGACTGTTTTAATCTCTGATTATTTTCAAATGATTTGTCTTTTAGATGTAATATAAAAGTTACCATAGAAAATCTCTAGGAGAAATGCGCCTCTTTCATCTAGGCTGTATGCAAATAATGCGGTTTTGCCACATGCTTTGAGAACGCACAGTACAAATTTGCATTTTTGAAAGTTTTGCATAAAACATTTGAATCTTGACCCATAATGGATGAAATAACATCAATTATAACTCAGACTGAGAGATATCTGCACAGAGAACGAGCTGATGACGTGGTCATGGGCCACAATGGAAGAAATGGGCGGAAGAGTGAGATTATGTGGGAAGAGCAGAGGTCAGTTTGTGGGAAGGATTCAGACTCACTATGAGGCAGAGTCATTCAGCTGGTATTCTCTGGAGCGACCAAAGCAAGCCTGCACTCCTGAGTCCTTCCACAGTCTCTGGACAATTCCAGACAGTTCTGGTGTCATGAACCCTTCATCCACAGAGCTGGCCAGCGCGAACAGCTGTCTCGCATCATCCTGCAGACAGCCAATAAGACGCATTGTAAATCGCTCCCGTCTTTATGCTGTCACTGATACCCTAACACACGATCTCTCTTTGATGTTTCAGAATGTTTCCTCGCAAGCGTTTTTCATTTATTAATATCACATGGAAAAATGTTCTGACCGATTTAATATCTGATTTCACGGGAAATGTCAGTTTAGCTTTATTTGACTTCAACATATGTAATGAAAGTACATAAACCTGCAGTTTTAAGTTTCAAACAGAGATGGCGACGGAGACGGCAAATATGAATTGCAGCTTTGAAGGCATTTGAAGGCAATTTAAAAGCAGCACTTACAGCCCGGCCACCGTCTCCAAAGTCGATCTTCAGACGGCCCATAGCCCGTATGATGGAGATCATGGACTGGATGGTGTTGCTGTAGACAACTGCTCTGAACTCCTCACACTCCTCTGCTGAGTAACCTTCCTCATGAATGATTCTGTGGGACAAACACAAAGATTTCAAGACATTAAAGTTAGAAACTTCCAGTCTTGAAATCTAACAGGACAATACAGCATTTCAGCTGTGTTTAAATTCACAACACACTCCCATAAAGCTACTGCACAACGGAGATGCCCACTGGTATTCTAAAATACATATTTACATATCAGATCCTGTAGCTTTCACTGGAAGGCTGGCACTTACTGAAAGTTTAAATGAAAATGCTTCATGTCTGTGATAAGACATGAATTATTCAAATTATTTGTACCATCCATGTTAGAACTGCATCTACTGTCTATTACAAATGATTATGACATTGATATGATAATGTAATGGGTGAAAACTTACTTCATCTGTTTAACAATTGTACTCTTCCCAGATTCACCAGCCCCTGAAAGAGAGACAGACAGACAGACAGAGAGAGAGAGAGACAGACAGACAGACAGACAGAGAGAGAGAGAGACAGACAGAGAGAGACAGGTGTTAGCCAGATGAATACACACACATCCTCCAGATCTTCCACTATTTCACAAATAAGATGCTACTGCAGTCTAACATTCATGTATTCAACCAGTTCAGCAACAGGACTTCAAACCTAAAGTTTGAAATAAAATATTAAATTCTCAGTTTATTTCCTTCGCTTTGATATTCTCTCTGAAATAAATTACCTGATCAACAATCGTACCCACTTAAATCCTGACAGAATCCAGAATCACATCATGTTACATAACAGCCCGCACAACATGACAAACAAGTTACCATAAACAAAACAGAGAAAAGTCAGAGACCCTGATGTGACAAACAAACACCTCAAGCAGCTAAAACTGTTAACACTCCACCATCTGCACTGATGTGAGCAGCTGAGAAGCTGTTAACCTGACTGGGTTAATTAAACAGGATTACAGGCAGTTCTCTGTAAACAAACAGCAAACAGACCAGCTAACATAAACCTTTTACTAGTGTTTTTAAACCTCCTCCTGCTTTCAGATCTCTGAAGTGAAGTCATTTCAGGATAACATGAGCCAGTGTTTTCATTCTCACTCAGAAGAATCGCACATGGCTCGCTTAAAGATGCTCCGTCTTACTGTGAGACTCAAGTTAATTCAATAACTGAGCAAACATTTCAATTACATTTCAGTCTCAGTTGTGGCTGAGGGTGTCCAGGAGGGTGGATGTCTATGTGTCTGTCTGTCTGTCTCTCTCTGTCAAACACAGGAGCGCTGAATTTACACCAGAGGACCCCCATATCAACCCTTCTAGTATGAGCAAATAGACACACATATGAAAAACTGGAGTAAGAGAATGGATCCATTTGGAATGGATAAAACAACATTATTTCTGGATGCTGCTAACTCATCTGTGGGTGGTTGCCAGGGTGTTCCTACTTGGCTGCTTATAGGCCCAGGCCAAAAAGCCCAGGTCTGAATCACATTTTGGCCCCTAGACATAGCTCAGTTGCCTCAGTTTAAGTCTACAGAATTTCACCCATTTGATTGACCTGCAGACAAAAACTGATCGCTTAGAAAGGTTAGCACAAACATCCCTTTCAACAAATGTTTTAAGTATCATTTACGATGAGTTTAACAGGGTTTCTTCAGATCCCTAAGCCCAAGTATAAGAAATATTATTGAGATGCTTTCCTTAGCAAGAGCCACTAAATTTGTGTTCTTCAGCTACGTCTATGGTGGTGTAATTTTAACCGCCCGCAGCCTGAAATGCCATTATACTCAAAACCATGAATCTCAAGTTCACCTTGAACGAAAGACGCTTTAATCTTTAGATTTTATTGTGTTTCTGTGATGCTCATTTATCACTGCAACAGAAAAAAACAATCTGTGGCAATATTTTCTCTTCTCTGTATGTCATCTATAGATTTGTACTGCTGTAATATACCTCCTGCGCTCCGCTTGTCCCCTCTGTACTCCACACAGGCAGTCTAGCTTATTTTATAACTGACACAAACACTAAACAGAACGCAGACGTGATTAAATGCAGCGTGTTAGCAGGGGGCAACATACACTGAGGTTTGGTAATGAATCGGCACTCGGGGCAATCCAGTTAACTGGTTAATTAGACAGTCAATCCCACTTAACTTAATGGGAGACATAAAACCAGCACTTACTCTAACAATCTACACAGCACAAAAAGGACAGGCCAATGAGTAAACAGCTAGTTTACACAATTGTGTTATTCATAAGATTATATGTGGTTATTGTACAATACTGGTTTATTAGATCTACAATGTAAAACAAGCTTTGATCATGAAGGGTTAAAGATCATTGGACGATGTTCTAAATGGACACTGCAATGCGTTCATGTGTTTAACTACAGACACGATCAGTAATGATGTTTGTTATATAACAAACAAATGTTCCCAATACCACAAGAAAATAAAGCGTCTGGCTCCATTACTCAATGTCTTCGAAAGTCTCTGCACACAAGCGCTGGAAAGTTTCAGTAAAAACATATGCAAAACATGAATCGGAAACTGAGAAGTAGCCTACATGTAAATCACGATGAATTTACAATTTTACTGTTGCAGCGTTTCAGAGAGTTTATACAAAGCAACTGAGTAATGAGGGAAAAATTCCCCAGCAACTGTCTGAAAACAAAAAAACAACATTACACAACGGATTTGAATAAATCATTGAAAAAACGCATGTGACAGATAATCCAAATGTCAAAAACACAAAACACTCCTGAAGGCGGCCGTTTCCTCATGCCAGGAACGACGTTTTGGCTGTTTGGTTCCATTAAGAACCTTCAACAGCAGTAGAACCTGCGTTTCACCAAAGGTTTTATGTTGTGAAAAAGGTTCTCAAGAATACGAAAGCTAGAAAAGAAATGGTTCTTTTAGGAACCTTTGAAAGGTTCTTTGGGGAACAGAAATGGTTTCCAATGGCATCGATGTGAAGAACTTTTTAGGACTTGCCACTCAAACTAATACAAGTTACTCTGACCTGCTTGAAGTGACAGAAACCGAGCAAACTCTTGGTTTGGTGCTAAACTCTATCATCTAGTATCATACATGCAGACTTTCTGAAAGCACCCAGCAGGTTCTCCGTATGTTCGTCAGTACGATAACTGGATCAGGTCTGGTTAATCTCTGAGATTAGTCTCTGTAACCGGACAGGGGAGATCACATTAGATTAAACTCGAGTCTTTATGTGCAGGATTATCTGAGAGCAGTTTGCTTCTTAACTGGCAAGTATGCAAACAACTGTGAAAGGGTTCAAGTCGACACGAACACGACAACACGACCCGCTCTCGTCTCACCCAGCAGCAGCAGCTTGACTTCTCTCGACGCTTTCTCTCCGTCGTCCCGCAGGTTTTTGTCGATCATCTTGCTCCTGTCCTGGGCGCTCTTGTCGCCCGTGCTCAGCGCGCAGCCCATCTCGCGACGCTCGCGACGCCCTCGACGCGTTCACACCACGCGACGCCTGGAGGAAAAGTCATGCACGAGCGGCTGCACGAGGGGGACGCCCGCAGTCTCACGCACAGCGACGCGGCCGAAAGTTGCGTGAACGCGGCCGAAAGTTGCGTGAACGCGGCCGAAAGTTGCGTGAACGCGGCCGGAGCTCGTCAAGGTCTGCAGCGGCGACGCGGAGGACGTGCGGGGTCAGTGGAGGCTGCTGACGGCCATGCTGGTGTGAGAGCTCCGTGAGAACTGCGTCCCGACCCGCCGCACGCTCAAATGTTCACCGCCTGTCTGTGTCTTTTCCTACATAAAAGTCCGTCCCTCCCCTCCCATCCACGGGAGCGCGCGCGCGCACACGCACCCTTTCACTCGCGCGCGCCCGCGCGTGCCCGTTGGCCCCAACGTTCAGAGCTCTTAACTAGTTTCCCGTCGTTTAATGAAAACTGAAATTGAGTTTCAGTTGTTAGCTCGCTTGTTAATTCATTTATGGTATATTTATTTTTTATAATAATATTAACTGAAAGTTTGGTTGTTTACTTTCAGTTAATATCAGTAGCCAGTTATAATAATCACTGATGCTTTAATGATAAATGCTATAAAGTATTATAATAAAAACAACGGTTATTATTATTATTATTATTATTATGATCTAGTACTGCTAAATAATCGTGTCGTTTCATAATGCACTAAAGCAATTTTACAATCAACAATACAAATTGATCATTTTAATCATCTGTTCAACAACGATAATATGGTTTCATACATATGTGTGATGGTACTTTTTCGTCTGCATCAGCTGCAGTGATTTATGAAGGCAATAGTTCCATCTGGTGAGCCGAACAGAACCACATCTGGTCGTCCGGGTCACGGGTCTACCCATATTCAAATGCATTCTGATTTAGAGACTCTTCAGGTGGTACAAACCACAGAAATCATGAGATGAGCTCATATAATCATAGCCGGCCTCACTGTTTTACATGTTATTTAAATGTCAAATATAATAAGCGTGCAAAGCTTCCTCTCATATCCACTGCAGCTGTATTTTCCTAAAGAACCACAACGGAACACGGGAGGCCATTTAATCCAAATTCAGGACAATCAGACCTCATTCTGAGGCCTTTTAGAGAAAGTGTGGTATAAAAGGTCTTATGCATGATTAATAGCATTCACTTACATTAATATTTTTAGGAATAATAACAGGAGATTACCATGCACATATTGTGCCTTGAGGCTGGCAGAGTACAGTCCTCCAGCAGATGACTTTATCTGGAGATGAAGAGCTGAGATGGATAGCAGACACTGTAAGATCTCTGTTGTTCTCTCTGCAGTATGGAGAGATTTGGTGCTTATTGTGTCTGAACTGCGCATGTGCGTGCTTGCCACATTAAAACAGGTTATACAGTCGTGTGCATCGTTTTCTTTAAATGAATGACAAATGCATACGTGCAATGTAAGCGTTAAAGCTCTCACGATTCTTTGTAATGTGCAGATATATTTTGTGTGGATATCTTTCGATGCTTTTTTATCCTGCTCAGTAGTGCCACCAAGCGGCCGTATGCTTAAAAGGTCAACTGTTACCAAGTGTCGTGATATTCATGACGTGATATTTGTGTATGAATGAATGAATGAATGAATGAATGAATGAGCTCTTCTTTCTACATCCAGCGTGTTGAAGTGACGCTTCAGACACAACAGCGCAACGTCCAGCTGATAAACGCGTTAAACGACGCGCGTTTTGACGCGTTCACCGCGTTCTCAGTGCTGCCGTGCATCGTGAACGCGTTTACGCGCTGTCCTTGGTCCTGAAACCCAAATCTAGCGCTCCCGTTCGGGTCGGTTCTGACCCTGCACTGGTGACGTTTCCAGTCTGAGCCCATCCTCTCATCCTCCCGCATCTGGACCTGCGACAGATGCTTCTGAAAGACGTGGATGAAAGACGTCTGACTGCACATATGCGATCATTTACTCTCATCGTTGTGTTGTGTTGTGTGTGTGTAGTGTTGTGTTGTTGTGTTTAGGGTGTGCATTTGTTCATGGGGTCAGTAAAATCGAGAACATTATACATTGTTACATTTGTAATGGAAATAACAGCAGAATGAGTTGTGTAGCTTGTAAACAAGTACATTAATTCACCACACACACACACACAAAAAAAAAAAAAAAAAAAAAAAAAAAAAAACACCACACACACACACACACACACACACACACACACACACACACACACTTTATTTTAAAAATGTAGTTCACCCAAACATGAATGACTTTTAACCCTCATGTTTTTCCAAAGACACATGACTTATCCACTGTATGCATATATAAAACTGATTTGCCTCTTTAACTAATAAACTAATTTTATGTAAAAAGAGTAATTATGTTAAACTCTTCAGCTTTAGGACATGACGAACAGTGTAAACAGATTTAAATTAAACAGAAATTACTTCCACTGAATTACCAGTCAAACAAGAGCAGAGGTGACATTATTGGTTGTATGGAATACTGTTAAATCCCAAACTCCAAAATGTATTTAAAACATTTGAAAATACCATAAAAAACAACTTTCTAGAAACATTCTGTAGCCACCTAAAAGAGAGTGAGAATGACTCTATCAGACAGTGAGCTCGCCTGTAGCTGCTGACATGCAAGTATGGGAATATTTTATTAAGTTATTGAACACTTGTGAAAGTCCACTCATCCGCATGTATATGAATCTATGCAGTTATAGTGTGTTTTGTTATTGATATCAGCCCATTGGATCTATATTTCACAAAATAAGAAGAAAATATGTAGGTCATACACCGTTTCATTACAAATGTGTTTTGTGTATAGCAGACCTGCATATCTTGCAATCTTACAAAGATAAACAACATCAGTTAAAAGCAACTTTAACTTTAATCATTTATCATAGGAAAATAAACAGACATTTTGTCTAACAAGCAAACTGGCCTTTTTTCAACAAAGTTAAAATTGCATAAGTTCTATTTTAACAGGGAGAAATTACACAAAATAAACAAGCAAGTTTTTCCTTGTCCACATACAGTTTAAATGTTTTTTCTTCAAATTATAGAACAATGCTGGTTTCTCAGGATAAATACTTAAAAAAAACAAAATGGGTTTGTGCTGAAAATAAAGTACATTTCAGAACAACATAAAGCTGCAAAACAAAGTACAGAAAACACAAAGGCATCTAAGAAACATTATAGACTATACAGGAAGGCTTTTCAGTGTTTTATTGCTGATTCAATCTGAACTACGTAAAGCCTCTTTTGAAAACAGGCTTAGTAACAAAATATATGTTGATGCATACAGTCTAATACATGTCTCTAGAAAATAAGGACAACCTGGAGACAGTGAGGTAGCAGAAACATTAGGAGGTGTAGCACAGCAGCATATCAGAGGCGTCACCTAACCCCTTCACCTCTGTCATTTGCCAAAGTCCCAGGTTCAACACTTTAAGGCAGGGGAGCTGTGTGATGCGCTCGAGCCCTCTTTTTGTTATTTTGGTACAGCCGTACAGGTCAATCCCGGTCAGCTGAGTCAAATGATCAGCTATGAGCTCCAGTCCCTTGTCTGTGATTCGCACACACTGCCCAATGTTCAGCGTCTTCAGCTCGTGCATCTGTCTCACCATCCTGTTGATTCCATCATCGCTGATGTGACACGAGCAGAGCGAGAGGGATTTGAGCTGGTACAGACCCTGTGCGATATAAGCCAGGCTCTGATCACCCACTTTATCACAGAACGACACGTCCAGCCCGCACAGCCTCAAAGTGCCCATTGAAAGATACATAATGCCCGTGTCGCTAATGTTATCACATGAACGCAGGTTAAGAGTCCAGAGCGGAGTCATGTGTGACAGATGGATCATTCCTGCATCTGAGATTCCTCCGCAGAAGCTTAGGTTCAGGACTTTCAGCTTGTTCAAGCCCTTGGAGATGTGCTTGAGTGACAGATCTGTCAATTTCTGACAGTCCTGTAAAGTCAGATGCTCCAGACTGAGACAGCCCTCCGCCGCGCTGCGCGTCATGCCGGCCAAATGGCCAATGCCCACATCGGACACGTGCCTGCAGCTCCTCACATTCAGGCTTTTGAGCTTGTGAAGGCCCCAGGCAATGAGTAACAGCCCCGTGTTAGTGATATTACTACATCCACCCAGATCCAGCAGCTCAAGGTTTTTCAGATACTGCGCAATCCTGCCCAAACTGGAATCTGTGATCTGTTTACAAAGGCTGAGGTTGAGTATTCTCAATGAGCTGATGTCCTGCACAAAAGCATGACCGAGGCCGTTATCTGTCAGGTTGTAGCATCCGCTCAGATTCAGGCTCTCTATGTGCGGCATCCCCTGGATCACGTAGCTCAGACTGCGCCTCAGGCTGAGGATCTGCACCTTCTTCACTCCTCTGGTCTGGAGACTGGGGAAGAGGGACGGGTTTGCTCTTCTCAGGTGGAGTTTGGCTTCCACTCCCCTCCACACGGATTTGTGGTACGAGGCGTCCCTCCACGCCGTGCACACCTGCGCGACTCTGCCTTTGCCCTTCACGTCCAGGTAGTTAAAAATCATCGCTAAGATCTCGGGGAAAAGACTCGAGACGTCCACCTCCATGACTAAACCAGCTGTCCGTTAACTTAGCAAAGTTAGTTGGGGAACTAAACGAGTGTGCTCTTCTACCGGCATGAACGGGAATGTCGTGGGAATGTCGTGGGAATGTCGTGAAGCAGCTGGAAGTCCAAACGCGCGCACACGCGCTCGTGTCGTTAAAAGTTCATCTGCGCGTATCTGTGTGGAATAACCAGCCTGCAGGGCTCTGTAAAGCGTCTAAAACCGGAGACATTTTCATTTTTATAACAATGATGCGACCTCACGACACAAAGCGACCCTCTGAAGTCTGAGAGGAATGAAATGAAATGAAGAAAACAAACGACGTCGCGCGAACACCGACCATTCGACCAGAACCAGAGTCCGACTTCCGGTCGCCTTTGTCTCCATCTGCTCAAAACAGGGAGGGCAATTCTTACCAACGTATTTTTAAAGGACACACGATCCTTACTTTTAGGTTCACACTATCCATAATGTGTATTAAATGTATGAGCATTATTTTAAAACGCATATAAACACATACAATCGGTCAAATAATTCAAACAGCTGTATTTGTAATATCCGCACACCCCCGTTGTCCAGCGCACATTGGTTTGTTCTTCCGATCAACGTCACCAGCCTTAAACCAACATGAACACCAGATATCTTTAATCTGAATACGAATTCAGAAGTGGAGTGACTGCGCTTTCTTCTCATGCAAACGGAACAATATGTGACAAAGTAAATTATGGAGACATTTAAACAAATCAAACACCAAGATATAAAAGCCATTCACAAAAGCTTGAGCATTTGCAGGCAACCAGTTTTGTACAAACTCTCAAAATATGAAAGTATTTGACCACAAAATGTTGAGGCTGTCCACAGGAGCGCACACGAATGTATGAAACAAAGCACAGAAATAATAAGAGTGCAAAGTTTTCAGAAGTACCACTGTAACCTTTCACACTTGTGTAGAAATCTATGCAATATATATGCTCAGTCTATTTCTATTAAACTACAGAGAAATCAGTCAGTTTTATTCCCAAGAATACAGAGAAATAAGAAAGAAACATTTCACCAAAACTTTCTCCAATATGTTTGACTTTATTATACTCTGGATCTGTTGTGCATCTCTTATTAATAATAAACGACATATTCTCTGGCATTAGGAAACACGAGTTATAGTGTTCACCTATCCAATTTAATAGAACAGATAAGCTACAGAAACACCTTTTATCTCACAGATTTATATAGACTAGATAGATGCAGTAATTATTGAGTATTTCACAAAGATTTTAAAATCATCAGCATAGAATTACATACATTTTCTTAAGCCTTTATATATCAGTTTCACCAACTAACTAAACAGGGCTGCTGCTTTACATTCTGAAATTTAATGAACAAACCTCTTATGTAGCTCATGACTATCACATTTTTAATGAATAAGCTTAAGGAACAAACACTGCATGTTTAGGATGTACCATCTTCTGCACTCACTGTGCTGTTCAGACGTGTCCTGTCACAAAGACACTTAATTCATAACTCATAACTCATAATTTCATCTCTTCCATTAAGAGGCAGGTGAGGCTGCCACTGATTCAGACACACTACACACAGTCTGTAGTTAAAGTGACTGTGACAATGAAAAGCACATGAGATCAAGACCTACAATAATTGGAGAGGTTTCTAACCTTTTGCGATAATGTCATCTTATAATAAATGTCATTAGAAGCTTAAACATGAATTGTGAGACAGTAAAAATGCATATTAAAATGTTGACGTTCCTAGTATCACTATCGTCTATAAACAACTGTGTGGAAAATACTGTGGATACTAATGATTTTAGCAAAAATATTTGTTATCATTTTGTGTGGGGGGATATACCTTCATAAAATCATCATAGTTTGTCCAGTAAAATGACCACCTGTAGTCAACAGCTGATTCTGAAAAAAAAGAGAAAAATAAGGTGAGAAATTGATTCAGTTCAGCTGTTGTTTAGAATAAACACACATCTGGATAAAGAACACAAACTCTCACCTGAAAGTATTCAGTGATATATGAGTCCAGCTCGTCACTCTTCATACGTCCCCATTAATGTAAAAATTCAGGAAGTCTCATCGCAGGCAGTCAGTGCTGGTCAGCTGGGCCTGTTTATTAAAAGAACTTTTCCTTTCATGTGAATCTGTAGCTTCTTTATTAATATGGAGATGGTTTTCTGATTGTTATTTATGGTTTGTTCAAGTGCTGTAAGTTGTTTTTGATTTGTAACACAACTCGGATTACAAACAGGACCAGAGTTTGATTTGCATCTTCTACGCTGATTTTAGGTGGCAAATAAATGTAAACATTAAAAGTATGTAATAAACAAAATACGCACCCAGTGAAACACCTTCAAACAAACACAGTGCAAGAGGAGAAAAAGTCCCAAATGTTTTATTACATATTTGAATATATACATATTTTTCTTTACAACACTGATACACAAAAACATAGTCACCAAAAGGACCCTGGATAAAATAATTCAAAACAGCAGCAGTTTTGCTGTTGACCCACAAATGTAACATTGTTCATCTACGGGAGTAACTCAGATGTGGGTTTTGCAGTTCTTATTATCTGAGCTTGTTTAGTGGTTTTAAAACAGTTTAACTTTGTATCTAAGTGGTTTTGGTCAATTAAAGAGGATTCACAGAGACAGATCTGTGCAGTCAAGTATTAAAAGTAACAACCGTCCCTGTCTGTTAAACGCTGCATATCCTGCACTGCAGTAACAATTTTCTTCTGGAGAGAAGTGAATCCGTTTAGAGGTGAGAGGAAGTCACTTCTGTAAAGCACTGGTGCTCAAACTGCAGCTTACAGAATAATTCAGCGTGTGGTATTTAGACTGCTGCTGTACTTTAATGCTCTAATAAAATATGCAGTGCTCAAACTCTGAATGTAATACTCATGAATTCAGTGTGTTTGCACCTACAACTGAAAACTCAAGTGAATGCAAAAAATAAACCTCTCTTCAAGTTTACATGGTTTATAATACTGGTATGACATATCTGATTAATTAACAGGGGGCGCTCCTGTGCCTTAAGCCTTGTTTCATACAAAGTTAATAAAACAATGTTTTATAAGGGCACCTGTTTTCATTCAGATATCTTATGAAGGACCATCCACAACCAAATCAAGCTCTCTATCCACCTACATACAAGAGACTGTAATGGTGACTGTCTGTTGAAGATACACCGTATTTAATATCACGTTTCTCATAAATGATATAAAAGTCAATGAGCAATGGTATGATAAGTATGAAAAGCTATAGCATGCTGTATGAACCTCCTTCCACACACACCATCCTTTAATTTCACACTCCAACTTTGTGAATGAAGTATTTTTCAGAGTAAAAAAGCCCCAGAATACTTGTCATTATCACTGTGTAATAAAGTCATAAGTGTCTGTTATTCCAACATCCCGACATTCTTCATCCATCCTGTCAACATTCTGCACTGATGTTTATGATACACTGTCAGCACCTTTATAAACCTGATGTGTTGATTACACTCTCTCTCTGTTTCCCTGTCCATCCATTCAGTAACAAGTGAGTATCTTGCTTCAGTAAACAAAAGCAAAGCCTGATATATTCTGTGCCATCACTGTAATTCACTGACTTTCATTGATTACAAGGACGATATTTAAACTGCAGGAAATTTTTCTGATGTATATATTGTATATATATACATTGTATAAATGTACCCATTCGACTATCTATATAGTTACTGCTTTAAACAGCATGTTTGTTTAGACAGAGTCCTCAAAGTCATTGTGAACTGTCATATGAATCATGTCCAATAAGAGGGCAGCTCAAAGGACCAGAGCCTTAGAAATGACCCTATAACCTCAGCCTCACAAGACACCACATCTTCTACAGCTGCCTCAGCTGGTCTGAGGACTGTCTGAGCTGCAGCTGTTTGCAGGTTTGTGGGCTCCTGAGGGTATTATGAAGCCGTGCTGCAGCACAGCAGTGGGAGCCTGCGGACACATCTGAACCCACTGCTGTGTGCCGTATGTGGGGCAGGTGAAGCCGTACTGAGGGTTGTTCAAACACAGCGACCCCTTCCGTACGTTTGCAGAGGTGATGAAGGCCGGCACGTGGCCACCCACAGAACACAGCTGACCTGGTGCAGAGTATTTGCGTGGAAACATCTGAGGAGAAAGAAACTTTGTTACCAACTGTCTTTTATTAAATGTACCGTTCTATTTCTTACTGTTGATCGGTCAATGCCTCAAACACTTATTAAAAACTCAGCTATTGTCCAGTCAGCACTCTACTTATAAACTGTGGTAAAATTAATAGTTTTTAGGTTTGTTTTTTGGAGTGTGCAGATGATTTATGTACTTCAAGGGCTTGAGTGTTTCTCTTGGAGTCTTTCTTCATCTTGTTCTTGGCGTCTCTGGCCCAGTTATCAACCAGCTGATGCAGGTCTTCTGTAAAGGTGCCCTTGTGTGGCTGGTTAGCAGCAGGTGTTTGGTCCTGGTTCTGTCCATTTTCTGTTCTTTCTGGACTTGTGTTTTCTACAGATTATGATCAATATTAAGTCATCAGAAGATCATGTGAAGATAATCTTTAAATACAGTAATGAAAGTACCTTGATGTTGAATGTTTGAGCTGAGAACGGCTTCAGCAGTTGAGCTCTTTCCAGTGGCTGACTGGCTGACTGAACTCTCACCGCTCTGTACAGCTTGTTTGTTTCCTAAACAAAAGACGACTTCATATAAAAAGTTTCATGGCGATTTAATTTACACAATTAATTTACTGTGAGCAAATGTTACAGTTAGAGGTTGACCAATCAGCTGATACCTTGTTGAGGAGAGCTGGCCTGAGAGCCAATGCTGCGGCCCGATTTACTGCCTCTGCTCTTCGTAGGTCTCCGCCTGCCTCCTGACATGGCTATGGTGGGAGGGGCCACCACAAAGGGCGGAGTTTTGCCCAGACATTTGAACAGATCTTCAATTTCCTTTCTCTGTTTATTCTGCAATGCCTGGATCTCAGCCAGATGTCTGCAGAGGGAAATGAAGAAACAGATGCATAAACAGATTTTAAATCTACTACAATGCAATAAAGCAGTTTCAAGATTTTGATGTTTCCCCATGCATGTAGACAGGAGCTGTGCTTGTTTCACTGTCTACATCACGGACATGTTTCCCATCATTCCCATATTTGCCGTACGGGACATATACACATATACCTTTCCCTGAGCTTGTTCAACTCTTGTTTCAAGTCCTTGTCCTCTGGATCAGAATCATTATCACTGCTGAGGTAATAATTGATGATGGACGTCGTCTTAAACTCTTTACTGGTGTCCGGCCCCTCAGTAGAACTTCCAGAGGAAACCTTCTCTTCTGCTGTGCTGACTGAGAAGCGGCCCACCCTGACATCAGTGCTGGAGGTCACCTGGAAGCGACCAACTGTAGAGGTGACTGTTGGGATGGTTTCAAGGCAGGGCCTGGGCAAGGTCTGAGATTTATGAATGGTGTTTTCAGGGCTGGAGAGAGATGATGGTGATGAAGAGGAGAGGAGGAGGATGATGTTGAAGTAGGAGTGGATGATGATGAGCCCACAGCTGCTGGATCTGGAGTGCTGACTGGGTTCTGATCATTGGACACACACACCTAAACGTAGAGGAAGTGCATGTGTGAACCTTAATTCAAGTTCAGATAGTTTTAATTAAAAATGATGGTGAAGGGTGAGAAGTCACACCTGAAATCGTCCAAGTCTGAACCTGTTGTCTGGTGATGTCATCACTGGCTGCTTTTCATCAGAGCTGGTTATTCCATCTGTCTGAATTACAGATGGAATAACTGACCCCACTGAGGTCTTCAAAAGGGAGAGAGTATTTAATGACGGGATGAACCTGGATGATTGACTCGATAAATCTCCATTTTTAATTTAAAATGAAGTCAAGTAAATATGTTCCATGTTCAGAGTTTTCACTGGAGCAACAAACAAATCTCTGCCACAGTGCTTGTCAGACATTCCAGATTATAAAACATCTAAAAACAAATTCAGACATGGAATGAGCATCTTCACTCACCTGTTGTCGTTGTGAAGAAGACTCTGCAGATGGTGTCTGGACGTAGCTTGGAGGTGTTACTGCCTGTCCAATAGAAGCAAATGAACCAGGGGTGAAATTCCAACTGGAACTGAGGGACAAACCGGAACGTAGCGCTTGTGCACCCGTGGTTACGCCAGCAGCGTTAGTGCCAACAGTGCTGGGTGGTGAGTTCGTATCTCCAGATCCCTCAGTCTGGTTGCAGTTCTGGGAGCTGTCCATGAAAAGAGAACGTAACTTCTGATCCAGAGCATGAATGTCCTCAATACCAGGTGGCTTGCCCTGGGAATCACTCTCGCTTTCTGTCACAGCTGGCGGCAGCACGGGGACAGAAGACGGGTTGAACTGCACCTGCTGGATGGCTGTCAGAGTTTGTTCTCTAGCAGGTGGGACCGTCCAGCTGCTGCTCTCTGTCTGCTGACCCACGGCAGTCTGGGAATGTGCTGATGTTGTAGGAAGTGACAGTCGACGATGGACTGGTAACTCAGAAGGGGCTGCAGAAGGTGAAGTTCTTCCTGTTTTGTTTTGTTGAGTGGTTGTGGGTGGAGAAGCAGAAGAACCTCGTGTGGTGACAGCTGGAAGAGAAGCAGGAGGAATACTGCTGTCCAGAGCTGGACCTCCAGGTGTGGCTGGTACTACAAAACTCTGAGTAGAACTAGAAGCCAACATGGCCTGATCCAGCTGAACACTGCTAGCAGGGGTGGGGCCGGATTCTGGAGGTGACAGTGCAGCAATAAACTTGAATGTGGAATTAAACACAAAAAAAAATAAGTGTTTTACATGATTACTGTCTTAGGAATCAGACCTGGTGCAGAGTCTTCAAATGATGTGTTTGTCGAAGGTGGCCCAAAGAACGGATCCCGAAGTCGTGTTTCAGGAACTGGACTGACTATGAAGCGGCGGCCTGCGGAGTGAACAACCTGTGCTGCCACGCTGGGGGGGAAGCCTGAGAGACAGAGAGAAAATAATCACACACAAATAATAATAAAACAAACGTAAACAATGTAAAGAAACCCTTACCAAGCACACTGGATGGTGAAATCTCAGGTATTTGCTGGCCAGAAGTATTGATCACCTGAAGTGAGGAGTGGTATTAAAAGACTTTTAATTGGTGGTCTCTGAAAACATGTTGCTGTTTAAGATTTAACTTTGTTTGGAGATATGATATCATACCTGGTGCTGGCTGTTTTTTGAAACTTTTCCTTTCTGATCTGCCATCTGAATGACCTCTCGAACCTGCTCGATGAAGGACTGCCTTTCGCTCTCCAGGATAAAATCACTCTTCACCTGACACACATATGGAGATGAGTTACACACAGCTCCAGTCTGTATGATAGAGGAGAGCTCTTCAGAGAGTGAACTCAAGATAACTCACCATGATGTCAGCGATTTCTACAGGATTATCTCCATCCAAATCAAACCTGAATGTCACCATCTTCCTGTTGTGTGTTTCCAGCTGGCATTCAGCCACTCTGTCACCTATATTAGAAATCTACAAGCAAACACATCAAATACACATTCAAGTATTAACTTCACAATATTACATTACTAGTACTGTTTTTATATAAAACACCCCAAGTTACTTTGGAAAAATATGATATTATTACATGAACTAAATAACTTTGTGCTTGTAATGCAATTGCAACATGTAATGTGAAGTGACACCACTATTAATCTGAATCAAGTGAACTCTTACATCCAGCACATTGAGCTTGGTTTTGGCTGTTTTTTTATCATGGCACGAGCGGCTGCGAATAGAGCGGCGTGGTGGTCGTTTTTTAGAGCGCCCCTCACGTCTGCCTTCATTTCCATCCCCAGAAATGGCATCAGAGTGACCACTGAGAACAAACACAAACACTCTCAATTTCCTCTCTGTCATTTACACAGGGCAACCAATAGAATCGAATGTTAAAAATGATGTTTACTTCTCTGTGGAGGCAGGAGCCAGAGTCGTCTGAGGTTGTGTCTGATCTTGTGTCTGATCTTGTGTCCGCAGTTGAACGTTTAGAGGCGCCTGCAGCAGCAGATCAACAGAAATTTAGAGTCGTAACTTTAAATCAGACTTCTACATGCACACGTACATTCACAGAAAAGAGATGCCATCACAAATATGAGACACTAAATCATTGAAATTAAATTAATATTGCTTATACAACACATGCTCCACTGAGTACTGTAAGCAAGCATCAGCTAAAATCATTGTCCAGCCGGACCATTAACAAAACTGCTCCCGCTGGTGTCCGTTTCAAGAAACGCACAAATTCTTGTAAATAAATAAGAACTAATTTTTTATGTAATTTTAAGCAAATGTTGTATAATGTAGGTGATAATGTAATTTATCGTTTTTGTGCTTTACATTTGTATATTGTAAATATTCTATATTTTGTATAGAAGGGGACTGCGTGAGATACTCCTCAGTAACCCACACAGCACAGTACGGGACACAGCTAGTAACTGACCGGTCCGATACAGAAACTAGAGCTGCTCAGTGATGAGAAAACAGTCCATATCTGACACATGTAAGAGCAGCCAGCACGCAAGACAAGCATGAGGAAGAACCGTCAGGTTAAGACAAACAAAAGGACAGAATTTAATCAATAGAGCTCAATATGAGCTCTTCCACCAAAGGGCGCTGTACCGCACCTGAACGACCTGAGGGCCCTGCAGTGTCTGAGTGCTGCCCTCCTGAGGTGGCTGATGGTACTGCGCAACAGGCTGAACAACTGGGGGCAGAGAGGACGGCTGAACCTGAGAGAAGAGTCCATGTACACATCCCTTATTAACATCATGTACATAACCAGAAGGTTTTTTGTTTTTCTGTCATTTATGTGTACCTGTGGTGGGGCTGTGGTTCCAGGAACACAGTCTGGATTCAAAGCACTACCAGTCTGCTGTTCAGAGGTCTGAGGTAAGAGAGAGAAGCCAAAACAAAAACTGTCTTCAGATTAAACCTATTTCAACCATTTCAAAACCAACATCATTGCCATTCCTCAAACACTCCTGATGGACAGGCTGTGCAGTGACAGTAACTATAAGTAACAGTCTACAGTGGAAACGACTTACGGTGCTCTGTGGATGTGTCTGCAGATCAGACTGTGCAGAGCTGAAAGATGCACCTGGCTGATCAGAATGAGGCTCGGGAACAATCACAGGCCCTTGAGGGTCCACAAAAGCCACATCTGTGAGACAGGAAGAAACCGTGCACATGCATGCTTTTCAGTTTTTTACTAAACTTATGCTTGACATGCAATTCACAAAACTCTCATACCTAAACAGAGCAGAAAACAAAAGCAAGATGACTAACTAGAAACTGAGGCCACGGACTGCAGCATCTGCTGGTGCTGGTCAGCTTCAGGTTCATCTGACTCAGGAATGAGAGGGCCCAGAACAGGACCATGAGCTTTGCCAGTGGTCCGAGCATGTACCCCAGCTTGTGGGGTGTCATTCTGGGCCTGAAGCCCCTTCTCCTGCTCCATCTTCCTCTTCTCCTGCTCCTCTCTTACAAGTTTCCTCTGCTCTCTCTTACGGGAGATCAGGGACACTCTTTCCTTTATGGCCTTTGCGATGGTCTTGTGGTCACCCTCACAAACATAGCCCAAATCAACCTGGTGCACAAAGATTTACTGTAAATCCCAACAACAATTGTCCAATAAAAACAGGCTAAGACACAATCTGCAGATGTTTTGCACTGATTTGGGGGGAACAATCTGGAATTTGTAAGTATGGTAAAATGTGTTAAATGATACTGAGTACTGCACTCTTATTAAATATAAGCAAACTATGATATGGCTAAAAACAAACATTCAAGAATTCTGTATTTTCTTTAATTCTGTGTAGAGTTCTGCACTCAGAACTGATCAGATCTGATTAATTACATGGAAGGCCAGAGATCTAATGCTTAAATGAAGAACAAAAATTTAAGCATTTGTACCATTTCTTGGGCAACATCATCTGGGACATCTTTATTTAAGTCAAAGGAAAACTCAATGGCTTCATTTTCCTTGTATTTCCCTTTAAGCTTCTTTACATCCTCAATGCGCAGCAGTAACTTTATGGACACCAGCTCTCCGTCATCCTCCTCAGCCAGTTCCACTCGAACCCCAGTCTCCTCCTGGAAAAAGGCGTGGCTTACGAGGTCCTTGATGCAATACCTGGAGAGGAACAGAGAATAATGGTTCAGCGAACTCTGGTAACATTTTGGAGATCTGGTGTCTACATGAAGGTCTGTTGTGATTTAATATTGGCACACCTCTCATCTTTATTCTGACGTATACAACCCTCAATGATCTCCTTTACTTCAGGAATAGCCACCTTGTTGAAACTGCCTGGCTTTACCCCCTGTAAATACAGCACACAGGAGACAATCAAATCTGTTTTAAGCTTCTTTTGCTCTGTAAGATGGTCATGCCAGTTTCCCAGAAAATAATTATGTGAAAGTGAAACTAAAAATATTGATTCTTGGCATAAAAATATCAATACAGTTCCAGGAGGTAAAAAAACCCCCAATACTTTAAAATATCGACTCCACCCCCATGAGATACAAATAATGAAATGTCCTGTGAACAGCAGAAAAATTATTGTTTCGCCGTTTTGCAAGCATTAGCATCTTATTTACTGGTAAAGTGAGAAAACCAACTTACCGCTCTGTGATGAAAATGCAAAAAGAAAACACCCTCAACAGGAAGCAAAAAGTCAAAAAGCAACACCTAAAATAGCGCAGCAAACAAGCGGCGTGCACAGGGGCTGTCTCCCTCTGCTGGCGGGGGGTGTGAACTTACACTTGTGACTCTGCGATAGATCTGAGCTGCGTTTTGACACTCGGAGTACGGGTACTCAGAAGTAGCCATCTCCAGCATACACATCCCAAAGGCATAAACATCCACTGACTCGTCATACTTCTCCTCATACATCTCAGGTGCCATGAACTCAGGAGTACCTTAAATTAAAAGATCATGTTCAGAACTCTCTCAGTACCCTATTACACCCTCTCTGTGAAGAGACGAGAGGAAGACGATGGTGCTGCCGCTGAAGGTCTACTCGAGCCACATCTGTGAGAAGAGAGAGAGATGGAGGAGAGCAAAGAGGGGGACAAAAAGTAAAAAAAAATAAAAGAGGGAGGGAAAACTGCCCTCAGTTAGTCAATAATGATATGAAGCCCAAGTTTCTCTGTGTGAGACCTTCAAGGGTGGAACTGTGCAGGAGTATAATGGAGCTGGTGCACAGAACTCGATCCCCAGGCCTGGACTGACCTAACAACTCTGAACAAGATTCTATTTAGGAGGGATTTAACTTTTCAAAAACAGACATTATATATAATGTTAGCCCAAACGGCAAATCACTTTGAGAAGTTTAAAATGAGTCCATGGTCAGGGGCCTTTACCACAAAACCAAATCAAAACAGGTTAGTTTTTCCATAACTAGTTTCTAAATCTTCCATGTAACTCACCTTCCTTAGCGTAAACCTGTGAGGAGAAAGAGTTCATGTTACACAATTTAAACATTACATTGTTACATTCCATAGCTTATTGAGAAGTGAGATTCTGTGCACCTGGCGAGCTGGTAACAAAGTTATATTTTGACATAAGTCTCACACAGACAAACTTTCCATATTTATGATATGTCACATACTGGAGGACTTACCAGGTTCATTTTCTGCATACTTACAGTCTGTACTGCAGTACGCTAAATAATCCTTAAAGCAGAATAAATGGGACACCTGAAATTAGAGCCTAAGGCTTCCAAAACCAAACAGAAGAGACTCAAAGCTAAAAGTATGAGGGAGATGAGCAGACAGTTTAAGCTTTGAGCTCCAGACACACTGAAAGAAAACAAGTTTGTCCTTGTGGGGAAAAATGAACAGGTTCATTAGCATCATCATGATTAAATCACAGTTCACTGAAGAAACAGACCACAATTTCCAAACCTGAGCACAGATCACTCACGGTACCTGCCAGCCCAGGGCTAAGCTCTACCTCTAGTGTGATCCGTGATCAGATCGGTTTTCCCAGTAGATGAGTCAAAATACACCTACATACCGACAGCTCCAGAACCACTTACTTTTTCTGCGGTACCAAAAATTGTGGCCTGTTTAGCAATGAGGAAAGAAAAACTACATCTAAACTAAAGGGGGGCAAATTGTGTAAAGCAGGAGCACTGGATTGCTGCGGTTCAAGCGGGCAGAGAAACGCTGTGGTCTGCTTTCTCACCACACTGGCATTAAGACTTGCTTTAAAAAGAAGCAGAAGAAGAACAAGAAACTTTGGGAAAAGAAACATGAAATGAAGAATTTGCCCCCCCCAAACCACAAATCTAAATACAAAGTCTGTCAAGTTCACGTTGGATTTCAACCCGAGGTGGCGATGCAGTTACTTAGCCGTACCTATGACACTCTTGGCAAAGGATGCCCTCTTGAGGGTAGCCAGACCCAGATCTCCAATCTTGACTGATCCGGTGGGTCCGGTGATAAAGATGTTGTCACACTTGAGGTCCCGGTGGATGATGGGAGGAGACCTGGTGTGGAGGAAGTGAAGCCCCTTCAGAATCTGACGGCACCAGCTACGCAGGACTTTGATCTTCATCTCCTTAAACCACTTCAGATACCTGCACCAAGAAGAAGTGAGGGGTCGATGACAAATAATGTGAAAGAAACACATGACAGGAACAAACAGAAACCTTGTGTGATCTGCTGAACTTACGTCTTGAGCGTTCCAGAAGTCATGAGTTCTGTCACTAGGACAATACACTTCCTCCCTTTCACGTTTGACTCCCAGGAGTCATAGAAACGGACTATGTTTGGATGCTGAAGGCCCTTTAGCATCCCGGCTTCCTCTTTGAAACGCTGCCGCTCTGACTTGGACAATTTGCGATCCTGAAAGAAATGTTATAGTTTAGTTACAGTTTACACTGTTATAGACTTTTAATACTGTTACATTAACATGAACCAAAAGAAGCAGATGCTACTACATAAAGTCACCATAACCAGGTTTATAGTCACATTTCACATAAGAAACAGATCTTTTATCCAACTGCTATAAGCAGAGAGCTTTTCTGACACACTAATTGTGAAGAAAGGAAGCCAACAAACACAAATAACATGACGAAGACGAGTACTTCCTTTATTGCAAAGAAAAGAGTGTGTTGAATAATTTCTGTGGTTTTACTGAGAGAGGAAATCCTGCTGAGAAACCTCTGCTGCTTAAAGGGTGATCTTGGTAAAAAAAACAAAATCACCCAGTGAGGACATGTATCTGCAGGCCGTGTCAGAGTAGATGGTTGACCTACATTTGGTGCAGTCAGCTGCTGTTTCTGGAATGAGGAGTGTTTAGTCGTGACTTGCCTTTGCCAAATCTAGCATTAAAGTCACTCACCTAAAGTCAGGATTAAAGCTGATGTAACTCTCTACATATACAAGAAACCCATTTAGCTGTATTTAGTGCATTGCCTTCAAGGGGAAAAACTTATTCAAAGGTGAATGATGTGGTGAGAGAATGGTTTGCGTACAAGGGGACGCACCCTACCACAGACCTACTTTCTCTCGGACAGGCCACTTCCAAACAGCTATTCCAAATATGTGGTGGATTTTGTGGTCTGTGGGAGCAGCCCAGTGAAGCTTGGGAGTGTTTTCCCAGAGCGGAGACGATCTGATCGCTCAACTCCAGCATGCGGGTAAAACTCAACAGTTCACACAGAAGATAAAGACTTGGGACAATATTTTGGATTTATAGGTGGGATATACAGTAATATATTAGCCATAATGGCAGTCCATAAGTGATCTTAACATTGACACCATCCACTAAGAGAACTATAAACAGTTTAAGAGAACTTATCTTGTGTGATATGTGAGAGCTAGTTAGATTAACAAGTTTTGCTTTTTAATGTTTAGTGATGTAAGATTAAAGTAGTCAGACTGAGGTGAGGTGTCCAGCTTCACTAAATAAAGCTGCAACAGTGAGAGTTTTCAAACAAGTTTACGGAGCATTACAACCATCTGCTATTGGTCAAACAAACAGCCTTAACCACACATATACCAAAGGTTAATCCACTTTTGTCCCATCAGCCCATTTGGCATACTTAAACACTGTTTAGAGCAAACACACTCTTTAAGCAAATCAACCTACAAATGGCTTTTAGTTTTGCATATTAGGCTACTATTACTTCGCTTTTAAAACAGCACAAATTTTGCTATAATATATTTAAATAATACAAAAGGTGTTTATGGATCATTCTGAGGGTTAGGTGAATTTCCAGTGATCCAGTAAAAGGATTCACACACAGGGTGAAAATAAACACACGACAGATGGACTGAAACTACAGCAGTTGTTGGAAAGTTAGTGGCACAGCACTCACAGCAGATGTTTCAATTATGTGACTAAATATTTTTAGGAAAGGGCATGAAGCTTTTGTTTTAACACGTTATAAGATGACTAAGCCTGACGGGTGTGTGCAGGCGAGCTGCAGCTCACGTGATGTTGTCCTGTCATCTCTCCACAGAAGTGACAGCGGGTGGAGGAGCCAGGCAAAGGGGGCGGAGACAAGCCTTGGCAAACCAGATTACAAACGTTTTGGTGGTTAAACTTGACCCACTTTTCAAATTGCACTGTTTTTATGTGGCACATAAACACAAAGTGGTCTGGGCTGATTTCCTGTCTGCTGCTTCGTGATATAAACGGAACAAAGGATGTTTCTGCATGCCAAAGGAGACGTTAGAAGTGGGTCATATGACTGCGAGACAGTGTTTTTCTGACAGCAGCACTGTTATGGTCGCAATCGTCTTTGCTCAAGTGCACCACGTCTATGGACCTCACAGAGACCTGCTTTGCCTTACTGCATCATAAAACAATAAAAACAACAATTTCATAAACATACCGGTTATGTAAAATTAGCAGTAATTACACAATTACACAATTATTTAATAGGATCACAAACTCATAAGTTTTTAAACTACTGAAATTGAATGTAAGTGGGTGGAGACTGCAATAAAAACCTGCTTAAATAAAAATAAGTTGGCATTCTAACTGACTGCATTCATGTGTAACAGTTTACAAACCAAACCTACCAATAATTAGTCTTATTAGAAAATAAGGATGTTCTGTTTAAGAATGGTGTTACAGTGCTGGGGCTATGGCCAATGACGAGAACAGCTACAAAAACAGTTAAGTGTCATGGGTGTGTATTGAGCTGCAAGGTGTGACAGAAGGACTCGTAAAAGTGTCATGCTTTTTCTAAATGGATTACTGAAGGAGGCAAATTAACGATTAACCAACCAGGGTGATGACAGGTGTAGGTGAGGCACTGCAGGTAAAATCACAGCAGCTAGACACAACACTGTCATTACAAGAGCTTTAAGGTGCTGTAGTGGAAATTACACAGGCTAGAGATGTAGAAGGTTGTGTAGGTAAAGAATATAAAACAATCCTTGCATTCTGTCTAAACAGCAGATCAGACAGCGATATGGCATTCAGAAAGTTCAAGAAGCACAACAACTTTTGTCATCCATGAGTAAGAGATTATTCATTTGCTCAATGATGATATGTTCTACCAAGTGAAGAAAACACCCAGCTTTAGCTGGCACAACAAAAAGCCCTTGCATTTATTTACTGGATAGACGCTTTTCTTCAAAGCAACGTTTAAAGCAACACTTAAGAACTCAACACAAGACTTGAAAAATGTGGCTTACCTGCAGCTCACACCATGCCACTTCCACAGTGGTTTCAGTATCCAGACCCTTGTAGACCGTCTTGAAAGAGCCACGTCCAATCTCAATGTCGAACTTTAAAAAGCGCCCATCTGGTGACGTTCCGACTGCCTTTGTCTCAACTTCCTCGATGTCCTCCTGCTCTTTCTTCTCCGCTTCTCGCAACTCTTCTTCCGTTCGTGCCTTCTCTTTACCTTCTTTGTCTTCCTCTTTCTCATCCTGTTGTTTAGTGTCAACGATATCTCCAGACGTCAGCGGAGCAGCCAAACGTTGTGGTTCTGCAGAAAGGAACGTCCAGGACTGTCCACTGGAACCAATCAACACTGACTGTGTCTCAACAGATGCCTCAACATTGAGACCATCTTCTGCTCCATCAACATTCTTTTTTATGGAAGCAACCGTCTCATCAGACTGTGTAGCTAGTGATGCGTCTTTGGTTTCCAGGACAGGGGGTTCAGATACTGCAGCAGGATCGTCCGCTGGGTCGGCTGGGATGCAGTTCTTGCTGGGCAGTTCCAAGGCCGTGGCATTGGAGTCGTTGATGACACTGCGGCGGAAAAAACGGTGCTCTGCTTTCATCTGTTCTCGCTCGCCAGTGTGATGTCGACGTCGGACCTCCACACCTAAACGCTCACCCACCAGCGTGTCCGAGCTGGCGCTGTTGATGTTCTTCACAGGAGGGGACAGAAACTTGACCATCTTGTTGAAAAGGTTTTGAGACATTTTTCCACTGAGTGAAGTGAGCTGTTTGGTCGAACCCTATATACTATCCATGCAATGACAGAAAGTGACAGTATGATAATAAATCAATTTGAAACCAAGTGTCGCTTTCTCCTGTCAAAACACCAGTTCAGATCAATTCGAAACTTTTGCAAATCAGCGTGTTGGAGAGAATCAGAGGAAGTGCTGTGTAACTGAAGTACGGCAGGGTCCATTCGCAGATTAAAATATGCTGATGATGAGATACAGAAGCTCTTATATCCAGCTCATCCATTCTGTAGACAACTGAGAGCTGCATTCAGTCCACACACGGAGTCATCAGACAGGAAGGGCTGCTGACAAATGTAATGATCACTTCAGCCCGAGGTCATGCCAGGACACAAAGTTTAGCCCTTGTGAAAAAGACACAAAATACATATGAAGTGTTTACCCAGTGTGAACACATTTATATTTTAACATGGCAAACTACTTTTCCTTTAACTCGGGAAACAGAGCAGATATTTTCTGACACTACACTGAAACAGACAGGCTGTGATGTTTCCACAGTTATTACTGTGAAAACGACCGATCGTGTTGAAACGTAAGATAACAGCAGAGCTGAAGAGTGACATTAAAACCAAATTCAATAAGTCAGATTCTCATCCGGTCCATTTAATTCTCAATTCACCGACTAACCAGAATGATCTGTAGCTGTAAACGACACGGTTTTCTTCTCGTTTAACACACGATCTCTCTTTACTTTGTGGACGTTTATTCGAGGTCAAACGAGCAGGTACAAACTACGATCACGATATTCAGTCACGACGTTTTAGTTTCAGTGAAAACTAACTTACCACCGTCAGCCTCAGTTAGCGGTGAACAAAACGGCGGACTCCAGATTTAACCGATAATTCCCGTTATCAGGACAACCACCGAACTCTACACGAACTTTATCGTACTAGTTATCGAGTTTACTGTTGGAGAAAACTAGTAAACGTCGGTCACCAACCGCTCCGACTCGAGGTGAACCGCGACAGTCAAACCCAGCGGCGCGTCGCTTCCGCTAACGGGGCCGCTTCTCTCTGGCGTCCCGCTGACCTCGGTTCATCCTCCGCGGTCACTCCTCCCGTCGTTTCGCTGCAGTTTGATCAGCACATCAACGCAAGTTACGAACAAGCCGGTTTACGTGATCGACAACAACCGCGTCCGCGCCCGCGCGTCTTTACGTGAGTAACGCGTCAGAACGGAGCGCCTCCTGCTGACGCGTGACGTCACGCCGTAACCGCTGTTTCTTTATAAACACACCGGGAAATGTTTCTTAAACTTTTTTTGTGTGTTTTGGAGGATATTAACTAGAATGCAAGTAAAAAAAAGTGAATACGACATTATAAAATCTAATGTTTTTTACAACTGAATTGAAATACATTAAACAATCGACAACATTTGGTACAGAATATGTGAAACATTTGGCATTTTTGCCGAAACGTCCGAAAACGTTTTTCAGCGATGAACGGATGAATGAAACTAAACGCGAAACGTTTTTACTTTCGTCTGTCGCGATTTGTTTTCATGATAAATGAAATGACCTTCGTGGCGTTTCGGGCAGACGCGTTTGCTGTGAGCGCGCCGCGTCGGCGTGACGTCACCGAGGAGCTCCAGCTCCGGGAAGATGCTGCCGTGCGTCCGCAAATAATAAAGTGCAAGAAAACAGGCCGCTGCCTCCCCATCACACGGCTCTGAACGGTCGGATCGTGTCGGATGAAATAGATCGGCCACAGAAGGTAAATCGATCTATAAACGGTTATTGTGAACACCCACTGTGCTTCACAATAACTATCATGGTAATGACGTGATTATATACAGTTGCTCAGTATTATATTGATAGTCATATGGCGTCTGTCATCACATTTATTACTGACAAAAGAGGAGGAGGAGGAGGTGTCCAGCCGTGCGGCGATGGAGGTGTTGAGGGAAGTAATGCACATTGTATTCATGTACGATCTGTGGGCTGATTTTGCGCATTTGATGTTTCGCTCTTACATGCGACGCTTCTGCCTGACACAAACCCGGAGTGAATCTGGTTTAAAACAGAAGTCATGATCAGATTAAATGATGCTGGTGCTGAAGCTGTTGACAGCATCTGAGACGCTTTCAGTGTGAGCTTACAATAAAACCCCACCTTTCGTTCATTCAGTCATTCGAGGAGTCCACCGGAGATTTTCCATCGGTTTTCCAATTGATTATATATGTGGAGGATTATTTTTGTATATGAACGCTGTCTAAGTCATCATCCAGACCTCTTATAGGACTTAAAAGAACCACAGCAATAGAAAAAGTGATGGAGGATACATTATATTATCTTGTATAAGCTCTGAACTGTTGTTAAGTATTGTTTATTTTTTAATCTAATATAAAAGTATGTGATCCATTAGATGTATTTGGAGTCTTTGGACATGTTTGTAAGTATATTGGCATTATGTTTATGTAAAGTTTGTTAATGTTATTTATTTTGTTATTTTGTAATGTTATTTTGTGAATTTATTTGCAGGGTCTAATTGTTGCTCCATTTGAGTCCCTGAAAAATAAATGATAAGCAGCAGTCAGATGAAGATGACTGTTTATTAGCACATTCTGTGACGTATATTTTTGGGGGAGAAAATCTTGCCTGCCCTTGAAGCCTGCCAGTATGTACGGGAGTTCACGCTCAGTGAGCAAAATGGACAGTAATCACAGCGGGGGTAAAAATAACCAGGGCAACTCAGGACACTCCCCACGGCTGCCTCGGTCACCTCGCATGGGTCACCGTCGCACCAACAGCATGGGGGGCAGCGGGGGAGGACCAGGGGGCTCTGGGGGCAAAACACTGTCTATGGAGAACATCCAGTCTCTCAATGCTGCCTATGCGACATCAGGGCCAATGTACATGAGCGACAATGAAGTTGCAATTGGCACCTCATCTGATCTCCCCAAAGGTGGTGCCACGGGACGCTTTGGTGGCAGTATTCCCTATGTCGTCCGGGGGGCCGTAACAGGCAGCACGCCCGACATGGCTATGGTGCCAGCGGTGTCGACTGATTCTGTGGGGTTTGGAGGGGAGATCCACGTGGCATCAACTGTTCCTCACTCCCTGCGTCAAGCAAGAGACAACACCATCATGGAGCTACAAGCCCAGCTCAAGGAGGTGCTACAGGAAAATGAGCTTCTTCGGAAGGAGATCGATGTGAAGGACAGCAAGCTCAGCTCCTCCATGAGCTCCATCAAAAGCTTCTGGAGCCCAGAACTGAAGAAGGAGCGAGCCCTGCGCAAAGATGAGGCCTCCAAGATAGTATTGTGGAAGGAGCAGTACCATGCAGTGCAAGATGAGACACAGGTGAGCTTGTTTTTAATTAAAGGTGAAGTGGACATTTACAGCCAAACTGAGAGCAGTTCTGTGGTTTCAGGGGGAGTAAGTAATAAAGCATGTGCTTAACAGAATCTAGTCTTGGATTAGGATCTTTAATCATTATTAAAAGGTACTGTATATCTATAAAAGGGGATTTATGTCTAAAAAGCAAATAAAAACTTTGTTTATATGTTAAAAACTCAGTAATAAAAAACAGCACGGTCATTTTGTACTCTTCCTTGTACAAAACAGGGTTTCCCAGCCCACAGCACTGCACTTTCTGGAATAACTCCTCATTATTTCTTCACATCTAACTCTGCTCCAGGACCACGTTCTCATCAAAACAGCAGTGTACTATTACTATTTCTCTAGTAAACAGTATGCATACTATGCATAGGAAGCAAATTTGAAGTCTGTTTCAAGAGTATTATCAAAAGTTATTGTTTAGTTTTTTGCCCCATTATTTGATTGAACCACAAATTAAGATATTTTTACAAAGAAATAATTATTTTATCTCCAAAATAACGTGACACCGATGTAACTTAATTGTTTCCTCTGAACTGGGTGTGTCAGAGAACAGGAGACATCAGCACAACCTTGATGGTGTCAAAGAAAAGATTCAAGCTATTTCAAGCTTAATGGTTAATAAATAGCTTCGCAGTAATGAAATGATATAATCTTTGCAGCATAACATAAAAATATAACATACATGAACTGACTGACTGAGAATAAAACACTAAAAGTTTCAAGTTTAAAAACCTCTGCTGGGTTTATTTCCTGCCCTGATAAGATGGCAGCATTCCTCCATCTCTGTTATGTTTCAAACACTGTCCATATTTGAATGATTAGCTTCAAATTGTGATTCACTGGAACGTGGTTGTCATGACACATTTGCAGACGAGGCGGCGTACAGAACGAAGCTAATGACAGCTCGCTTGTTCTCTCTAAGCAGAAGCGGCATTAACACGCTTCTCGCACCGTTCATCTGTGATTGAAATGAACATGTGAATCAGCTCCGATTTCTATCACTTGTTAGTTATTTAGTTATAGTGTTATTTTGGTGATCTTGGCAAGTAGTTACTTCCCTGTTGGGTTTAATCAGAACCTCACCATTAATTATGGCATGGTTGTGTATGTGTGTATGATTAGGGAAATGCTGTAATTACTGTTGTTCTGTTGCCTTTTGGCTGGTATCAAGTGTGTAACATAGTGCTTTTATCTGAACGGTGAGTCTGTGTGGAAGAGATGATATATTTAGAACTGGTGTTCACTGCGAGTGTGTGATAGACTAAAGATACAATTCACAGCTGTTGGAAGCTGGGTGAACTCCAGAAAGTGCAGGAGCCATGGCTCCAATCGATTTATTTACCACTTCCTGTTGCAGTAAAACAGAGTGTAGAAATCACTGCTTCTGTGGAAGATAATGTTTCAAAGAGTGAAAACGTAATCCCTGTGCAAAGAAATGTTTCTAAATGGTCCCCCCTTTTATTCGTGCCTCACTGACAATTAGTATCCTGTTCCTTGTTTCTCATAAGTAAATCTGATATAAATATCTAAAGGTATGAATATTTTTGAAAGTGCTTCTGAAAACTTCCTCATGTCCTCAAATTCATAAAAATGTTGTCTCATTCATCGCAGCACCTACAGACAACAGTGCAGGCGCTGCAGGCCGAGCTGCGCATCCAGCGTGACCTGAACCAGCTGCTGCAGCCACCCGGGGAGCCACTGGCCTGCGAGCCCAGTGAGGAGCAGGAAAGGCAGGCACGAGAGCTTTTCTTACTCCGCCGCACACTGGAGGAGATGGAGGTTCGGCTGGAGACTCAGCGGCAGACGCTGGTTGCTCGCGATGACTCCGTCAAAAAGCTCCTGGAGATGTTACACAGCAAAGGCCCCTCATCCAAAGCCAGTGAGGAGGATCATGAGCGAACGCGTCGCCTTGCAGATGCTGAGATGCACGCGCACCACCTGGAGAATCTTCTAGAACAGCGCGACAAAGAGTTAGCAGCTCTGAGAGAGGTGTGTGACAAATTCTGTAAAGTTGATTTGTTCACACCACAGATTTGTAGTTTTACAGTTTAATAGAAAATGTCGTCAGGTTTATGTTTGTTAAATTCACAGAAGAACCGTTTTCCAAGATGTTTGGAAGAACTTCCTGCCAATTGCCCTACAAACCTTCAAACGTTAATTTAGTTTAATTTATGTTTGCACTGTTAAATAATAAATAGAATAATAAACCAAACTATTCAAAGCATTATTTTGAAAACATTCACTTTACAGCATTTTTGTACCTAAAATGTACTACGTCTAAATAAGACTATTTTCTCCAAATTAAAAATGTTCAGTCACATCGTGATGGCAACATTTCTCAGAGCACTAGGGATGCTGAAGAGTCTGTTTTTACAGAGCAGAGCTGCTGCTATATAAACCAGCACTGCTCCCCTCAAGGTCAGGTGACATATCTGAGCTCTATTTCTGGCTGTAGTGTGAAGGAAGTGGCAGCCATGTGTCTTTAATTCCAGGAGCTGCATCGCCGTCTCGAGGGGACGCCAGAGACCACGAAAACCAAAGCTCTTCAGACTGTAATCGAGATGAAGGTACAACATCAACTTCTGATGTTCAACACTAGACTTCTGCCATATCTGCATTTAATAGCACATGAACACTTAAAAGTACCAATAAGTGCCATAGAACTGCTGTAACCCCATGGAACTATATATACACCACTATATATACCACTATTCTGTAAAATCTCACGTGTTTCTCAGGATTCTCAGATCAGTTCTCTGGAGCGAGGTCTTAGGGAGCTGGAGGATCAGGTCATGATGCTCCGATCCAGCAGCATGCTGAGCTGTGAAGAGCGGCAGGAGGAGGCCAAGCAGATGGAGGTGTATCGCAACCACACCAAGTTCATGAAGAACAAGGTAACTGCTCTAGAAGACCAAAACCAGGATTAGTGCATTACAGATTACCTGCTAGAAATGACAACGTAGAAACAGATCAGAACTAGTGATTTTACCTTACTCACTTAACTTCATGTTTAGCATCTAAAAGCATCATTCTCAATAATCTTCATACCAAATGCTGAATGCTTCTGTCATTTAGATGGACCAAGTTAAGCAAGATCTTTCCAGGAAGGACACTCAGCTCCTCGGCTTGCAGACCAAGTTGGAGACGCTGACTAACCAGTTCTCCGACAGCAAGCAACATATTGAAGTACTGAAAGAATCTCTGACTGCCAAAGAACAGCGGGCCGCTATATTACAAACAGAGGTAGCTGATCACTTCCTGTTGCTCCTGACCCATCAGACCACTAGATGTTTGTTTTATGATCACTACATCACATTGTTCTGCAGGTGGACGCTCTGAGGCTGCGTCTGGAGGAGAAAGAGACCATGCTGAACAAGAAAAGCAAGCAGATTCAGGAGATGTCCGAAGAAAAGAGCACACTGAACGGAGAAATCCACGACCTGAAGGACATGCTGGAGGTCAAGGAGCGTAAAGTGAACGTCCTTCAGAAGAAAGTGAGGCTCTATTCATCTCTTTAAAGAAAACATGAAAATAAGATGGCCGGTTACTTTTATAATTAATGCAGGATTCATCAGTGCATCTTCTTTTAAAGAAAATAAACTTGCTTTTATAATCTTTGATTAAAATGTAATAAATTCTTGCAATATTAACCAGCAGTACTCACAGCCTAGTGATCCAATCGTATCACCATGAACAAAATCCAGATCTGTTCTATGTGATCTCCAGCTGCTTCACTTGGAACAACAGAATGCAGGTTTACAGTTTCATTTACTCTCATGAGTAAATTTACTCTCATTTCTGTTTCAGATTGAAAACCTGCAGGAGCAGCTGAGAGATAAAGAGAAACAGATGAGCAGTCTCAGAGAGAGAGTGAAATCTCTACAGACAGACACCTCTAATACAGACACAGCCCTCACTACACTGGAGGACTCGCTGGCTGAGAAGGTGAGGGTGATGTTCCTGCAGCGAGAGTACAGTGCTCGCAGCACCAGGGTCGTGGGTTCAGGTCTCATCCACACAAGAACACATCAGCTCAGTCCTTGTCTGGAGTCAAAACAAATAATTTTTTTTAAATATCTCATATTTGCTACAAATGTTGTTTTGGCTTCTTGTTAATGAGCGTCCACTTCCAAACAGGAACGCATTATAGAGCGACTGAAGGAGCAGCGAGACCGCGAGGAGAGAGAGAAAGCAGAAGAGCTGGACAACAGCAGAAAAGAGCTGAGAGAGCTGAAGGAGAAAGTCAGCGTGCTGCAGGGAGACCTGTCAGACCGCGAGGTTAGAACTCATTATATGTCCGTCAGCGCTTAAAGAGGCAGTACACCCAAAAAACGAAAGAGTATGAAGACAGCGTGAGCCAACTGCACTTTCCATGTTTCAAAGGGTGGAGACTGAAGCTTGTAAGAAGTGCAAATGCACCATTTAAATATCATTACAGTTGTCAGTACATTGTGTATTCCATGTCTTCTGAGGTCATATGAGAGCTTTCTGAGAGAAACAGACTCAAATTTATATTGTTGTTTACTAAAACTCTTTCAGGATATTTTTGTGCTTTTGCAGCCATTTTTGTTGCAAGCTTCAGTCCCCATGCCATTTATTTGTAACATTTCTCCTTTTGTGTTCACCTAAAGGAAGTCATATGTGTTTAGAGTAACATGAGGATGAGTAAATATTTCTTTAAAGACAGAACAGCATTCACATCTATAAAATAAAAGATATTTCAGTAGCAAATAACGAAGGGCAGAGCTGGATGTTGAAAATTAAGATTTTGGTGTATTCATAAAGCTGTGATATTATTGAAAAAGGGTTTACATTTGATTTAAGAGTATATTTTGATTTCATTTGTCTTTTATATGCAACAAAATAGAGATAAAGAAATCAGCTCACAGGGAGTTAAGACAATTGACTGTTAGCGAGTCAACCGTGACGTGAGTAATGACAACCGTCTGCTGAAAATGTGCTTACAAACACTTATCTGTTGTGACAGCTCGTCTGAGTGCTTGTCAAACAGATTAACCGTCATACACAACCATTATCAACCTTGTTCTATGAATGAGCCTTTAAAAGTAATAAACTAGCTGAAGTTTGTTTCAGGGATAAATACTGAGTTTGCTTTCAGACGTCTCTGCTGGATCTGAAGGAGCACGCGTCATCTCTGGCCTCCTCTGGCCTGAAGAAAGACTCCAAACTCAAAAGTCTGGAGATCGCTCTTGAACAGCGGAGAGAGGAATGCATAAAACTGGAGAACCAGCTGAAGAAGGTGAGACAGAGCGCCCTTATTTACTGCATCCCAGTGTGCAAACTACTGACCCTGAAACAGTGTGAGGGGTTAGTGCATCCCAAAATCATAGTACACTGAAAATAGTAAGATAAGGGTGTTCAGATGGTGTAATAGTTTATGCTGGATTTTCAAAGCATACATGTGTTTTTTTGTTCAATGCTGTTTTCAGATGAAGTGGCTAGAAATGAAAAGCCAAAGCTAACGCAGCTGTTTAAATGTATGAGCTTAATAGCTCATGACTGTACACAGTAC
This sequence comes from Chromobotia macracanthus, assembly GCA_036877525.1. NCBI lineage: Eukaryota > Metazoa > Chordata > Actinopteri > Cypriniformes > Botiidae > Chromobotia > Chromobotia macracanthus. The sequence continues at coordinate 1,119,922 of JAZGTH010000118.1, forward strand.
AGTAATGAATGGACATACATGCTAATGCTCACATGCAAACAAACACACTGCGAGTTAACAGGGTTGATGGGATCAGACACAGTTGCACTCTATTAATGTCATTTTATCAGCGTGTGGATAGCTAGCATAAATTATGAAAGCCAAACATAAGTATGCATGGAAAACACATGAATATATGTGAGTGTCACTGTTGATATCTCGATTAGGCCCAGAGTGCTGCAGCCAACACGCAGGTTAACTCAGAGCTTTCTGAATGCATTTCTTCACTGGAATCTGACGTGACGAGGCACAGGGAGGATGCCGCCAAAGCCCAGGCCGAGGTCGACCGTCTGCTGGACATTCTGCGTCAGATGGAGAATGAGAAGAACGAAAAGGACAGAAAAATCAGTGAGCTGGAGAGGTCAGTGTGTTCCTGATCATCTGTGCAAATCATGTGATTTCACAAAAAAATGTGAAAATGTTTAGCATAATGTTAACACTGAAAACAAAGACAAAAATGAGCATTAAAGTGTTTTTCTCATGCTGAGTGGCCTTTGAACTTTTGCTTTCTTTCTCCTCCTTTCTCACCTGGAAATGTGCACTTAGTGTGGCTTCCAGGTTAGTAGATACAAGTGAATTTACACACACACACAAATACTCCCCCAGAACTTAATCTGTTATCTCTTTATATATTGACATGGAAAATTAAACTTGTTAAAGAGAAACAGGATGTTGTTAAAGGATTGTTGAGGGTTTTTTAATAGCAATAGTATTTTCTCACATGTAAGCTGAAGGCTTTTTGTTTAAGTTATTAAATGGTTACAGTTATAACATAGCCCTGGTCCACTTGAACCCCCTCAAATGGATTCTGTAAAAACAGACGTGAGGACGTTCTTACGCCTCGTGTTTATGTTTCAGGCAAATGAAAGAGCAGACAAAGAAACCGTCTGCCAAACACAAGGAGCCGTCAGGAAAGGGCAGAAATGTCAACGATGGCCCGCAGCAGGTGAGACATACAGAGGAAAATGACAGCTTCATTGATACATGCCTGCATATTCCCCACACTGTCACACATATAATAAACTGTACCTCAGGAATCCCTGCGTCAGAAGGCAGAACGCATCGAGGAGTTAGAAGAGGCTCTGAGAGAGAGTGTTCAGATGACTGCAGAGAGAGAGATGGTGCTGGCACAGGAAGAAGCAGCGAGAAACCACCAGGAGAAACAGGTCACTACTACAACTGACTCGAAACACCTGAAATAAAAATATTTGTCAAGAATATACGTGTTCACGTGCCGATTGAAGAAACCAGTTTATTTTAAGCTTAAAGTCCTCAAGATGGTTTTTGAAACATGGTAGCTTTGTGCCGGTCCAAGGTGGTCTACCAGCACTAACCTGCTGGACCAAGATGGTCAGTCTGATCAGCCTAAGCCCTGAAGACTGAACTAGTGACCTAGTTCATTAACCACTTAGAACAGTTTTATTAGGTTAAACAAAATGCCTTTTGAAACCTGCGTCACATTCTGACACCAGCTACAACAACTTAATTATTGATTCATGGTTTATTGGTTAGTTTGTGGTAGAATAAACAGTTACAGAATAAGGTTCCCATTCTGTTTTCTTAAAAAGATGGAGGAGCTGCTGGGAGCAATGGAGAAAGTGAAGCTGGAACTGGAGTCCATGAAGGCCAAGATGTCCTCCACCCAACAGTCTCTGGCTGAGAAAGAAGCTCATCTGACCACACTGAGGGCAGAGAGGAGGAGACACCTGGAGGAGGTGCTGGAGATGAAGTGAGTCACTGCAGCATTGTCCTGCTTACACCTCTTATCCAAACTAAACACACAACACGTCAAGCTTTGAGCTCTGAGCAATGTCTTTACATGAAGCAGAATACTGTGCAAAGCAAAAAATAACAGCAGGAATTTGAACCAATGAGGTTTGGGTGGGACTATGAAGTAAAAAGGTCAAAATATAGACATGAAAACATGAGAAGTAGCAAAAGTAACAATGAAATTATGATACAAAGTGTATAAACCAATAATGTGACCAACTCACTGTACACGACACATCAAGTTTTGAGCATGAAGTAATGTCCATTATATATTGTGACCGGTATATAACAAAAAGAAAGTTGAAGTCTGCTCATTTTAATGAAAATTAACTCCTATGACAAAAAAAGTTAAAGAAACATACATTAATCAGCTAATAAAAAGTATGTAAATATAAACATTGTGAGAGAAAAATGTGCTATAAAACACTTATCTTTGTACAGATATTGAAGGATGATTCATTCTGCATGTGGTTTTCTCTGTCTGCTGTTTCGGTCTTCTCACTTCAGCTCTGCTTCTGGGGATCTGTAGAAAGTGAGAATAAACAAGCTATTTCAGTCATTCACTGAAACAATTATGAACAATTATTTTGACAAAAAATTCACATTCCCCTAAGACGTGTCGAGCTGCTGTGCTGAGGGTGTCAGCTAACGGCCGGTCGCTGTCAGTGAGGGAAACTGTTCTGAGGCGTGTGGTGCTTCAGTGAACTGCTGTCTGACATTCAGGGTCTGATTCACAGACAGGAGGCTCTGCTGGCCACCATCAGTGAAAAGGACGCCAACATAGCCCTGCTGGAGCTGTCCTCGTCCAAAAAGAAGAAGACGCAGGAGGAAGTGGCTCAGCTGCGACGCGAGAAAGATCGTTTAGTGCAGCAACTCAAACAGCAGGTACGAGCCGCGTCACGTGACCCTTACTGAACGTGTCTGATGTGCGGCCTTCTCAGGGTCAAGTCGTCTGTTTGCTTTAAATCAAGATTAAATGGATATTTGTTTCGACTGAGATTCAGAATATAAACAAGATCTCATTGATTTATCTAATGAATTAATGGGGTTTTGGAAGCAGGGCTGCACTATTACTGTTACTGTTGTTCATACATTGGTGTAAGGGATTTGTACTTCAGAACACATATAGTAACTGAAACCAGAAAGAGGTGCTGAACTGACCAGAGACTTGGGTCAGTAAGCAACCACCTGGAACAGCCTTAGCAACTGCCTAGCAACACCCTGACAACCACCCAGAACACTGTAGCATAGGCCACAGGGCAATGTTTTCTTTAAACTCCAGTTATTTTCTTCTCTACTCTGCTTCTCACCTGATTTTACCCTTTCTCTCCCCACCATCCTCTCCTTACGTGTGCCACCTCTTTTCTCCTAGACACAGAATCGAATGAAGCTCATGGCAAATAATTATGATGATGGCTACTTGAAAACCCCACCTGACCAGACCAATCACAGGCCTCCTAAATCACCTGATCAGGTCACTGTCCAGTCCTATAAAGACTCCTTAAAGAGTCCTTTAAAGAGTGTTTATCACTAGCATCAGCTTTTCTCTCTTCAATATTAAAGCTCTTCACTGTGGCTGAATAAGAAATAGTTTTACTGTCGCTGTTTATCTCATGTTCATAGGAACTCAAACTTAATTGCAAGCCAATAGGCACCAAAATACAACTTGGAGGTGTGGGCAGTTTCATCTGATCACATTAACAAGCATTCACACTAGAAACTGAATCAGAAGTGGATCAGCTATCAGAAAACTATTTCCGTCAGTTTCTTTATTTTAATTTAAATGGAGCTTCTCTCATCTCCAACGCAGGCGCCCTCATTTCCTTTTAACTGCTTTCATATTGATCATAACTTCTCAACCCTTTGGATTTTATTCTTATTCGTGACTGTAGAAATTGCCCTAAGTGCAGATCTAGGATCGGTTTCCCATAAATCTTGCAGCACAACATTTTAGCATTGACGATACAGAAAGCTGATCCTGTGTCTGCACTTACGGGTCACTTTACCTCAGATATTCACATACTAACCTGATCTTCTTTCCCATGCTGCACTTGGCTAAAACCCTGCCATCTCTTAACCAATAGGATGATGAGGAGGGCATTTGGGCGTAGCCTCACTGGCAGCCATTTTGTTTTAGAAGGGTGAGCATTTCTTTGATGGACATGTGAAAGCCAATCTCAGCTGGTTCCTCCCCATGTGACATCAAATCCTGCCTTGTCTTGCTCTTTGAGATGATTGGCTATATCATAGCAGTGAAGAGGTTTCTGGAAGTAATTACATTCATCAAATTAATTTTTAGAATTTAAGGTTTAAAAGGCACTTCTTTTTTTATAAACATCTAGCTTATTGTTTACAGCACTGCTAAACAATAGCCACCAAATCTCATTTCCATTGGTTTTCAGTTTTTGTTTTTTGAAGCCTGTTGTCTTTGTATCTTTTCGTATCTCTTTGTGGGCAAACATAATTCCATAAATCTTGTGTGCTTCAATGGACACAAAGAAATCTAACAGCATTAACACGATCAGTATCACAAATGCAGACATTAAAACAAGCTAGTTAGTGGAGAGTTACTGTCCACACAAACTTCTGAAGATAAACACAAGTAACTTGAAAGAGCTTTAAACCAATCATCTGAGGCATAAATGTCATGTGACTAATCTTGCTGTACGGTGGAGGAAAATTACATCATGACATATTGATTAGTATTACAAGAACATGCAACTGGGTTAACTGGCCTGTGCTGAGCAGGCAAACCTTGACTGGTAGAAAACAAGTTTTTATGTCTTGTCATGTGTTTGCATGCCCACATATCTGCACCATGCTGAGAGAAATCATGTTGTGTTGCACTGTGGAAAATATCAACCCAGCAAGCTAATGTTTGCACATGCATGAGAATAGACTGTGTCTTTCCCATAATCTTTTGTTCTGTGTAAGTAACAGTGTGTCTGGTGTGTAGATAAGATCTGGGCGGAGAGTTGCAGTGCACAGCTTTACACCGGCCACCTGATTATCACATACGATCAACCACCCGACCCCCTTAACATACAGAAACATGTCAGCACACTCCTCATCACAGCAGCTGTCCACCACCCCCCCACAGAGACCTGATGCAGATGATCACTGGTAAGACTACATTCATTGTTTTGTTGAGATCTTTGTTAGAATGGAGATATGATAGTGATACAATGTTTTGTTATGTCCTGTAATTTCACACATTGCTTTTAAAAATACAGTATGCTGTTAAATTAAACTGTTTTGTTTTTGTAGGGGGAACCTGGGTTGGTGAGTCAGTGTGGAGCTGCAGGATCTTTGCACCTTGAACAAAAGTGGTCATGATCGAACCCTCCTCACTGTTTCTCTGCGCTCATGTCTCATCTGAACTAATCCAGAACCGAACAAGAGCCTCCAACAGTCTTATAGTCTTAATACTGGTGCAGAAGTAAAAATATGCAGTTGAATTGTGAATGCAGTTTTTATCTTGTTCTCTTGATTTGTCATCATGGTTGAGTAAAAGCAGATTTAGAATGTTAAACTGATGAATGGGTGGTGCTATATAAACATAACTGAATGCCAAACTGTTGTTAAACAATCAAAGTGTTATGCTAACTTAACTGCACTAAGTATTAAGAGTATCAGATCTATTCTGTGTATCAGCAGTTTTCTTGCACGTGACCTTTGATGACCTTTAATCTTCACTGGAAAATGATAGGACACTTTCGAAAGCATGACATAAACCTGTACAGATGATGATGGTCTGTTTGTCGCACATGTCGTTCTGTCAGGGGACCAAATCAGGTTATCTGTGTCCTTTAATTACAAATAACAGCTGCTGCAGGGAACAGACATAAAAAATATATGAAAATTGTTTGTCGTGCTCATGAAAGAGTCCAGTAAATGGTGTGTGCAAGATTAAAAACAACAATTTAGGAACGTATTGTTCTCACTTGCTGAGATCATAGTCATTTTTTTATTAACAGTTAGATGGGATATTGTAAACTCCAAGATATCTTCAGATCCTGATAACCAGTTTCTGAGAGCTCATTGCTGGTTTTATGAACTCTTAGAAACATGGATATCATCATTCTTCTCTCGAAGTGGATTTTTTTAAATGTTGCATTTGTGGCCTATTGTCTTTGTGTATTAAAATGAAATAAAAAGAATTATTAGGAAAAAAAGATTGTCCACTAAAACAGCAAGAAAATGAGATTTAATCAGACAAAAGACAAGGGTCTGAGTGTTCTGACTGTTTAAATGTGTATGTATAAATATATGTGTTACCAATGTTTTCACTCTCTGGTTTTATTTTACTGCAGGGTTGAACTACTGAATCCCTTTAGATCAAATCTAAACACACAGAGATCTGTAGATGTGCATACATTATCATTGTTCAGTGAGGTTGTAGCCTTGAGTAAGGTTTAAGTGAGGTTGTACACCAGACATCTAGTAAATTCTTCAGTGTCATGCCTGATCAGGTTATGGATTATTGTGATATACAGTGTAAAGATTACCTGGTGAACCACCATCAGTGACAAAATGCAAAACTGCTTAATGCTTAACTAATATCAAACGTTTGTTTTAATAACATAGCCTCTACAACAGACATAGTAAGCAGAAGATATTTTTCAATGCATTCTGTGTGAGCTAGTTTCTTTTTAAAGTTAACATAAATCAGGAATCAGTTTAAATTCATGAGATCCTTCCCATAAAAAACAATGAAATATTTTGATCTTTGGCTGCAGGCTGAATCTCACACACAGCACATCTGATAACATTTGGTGACTGTAACACACCAAACAGAACATCTTTGCACAGTGGAACACCAAAATCCTCCGTGACTGCTGAACAGTTCAGTTCAGGAGCTACTGACACAAGCAGTCAACACGCTGGGAGTGGACAGGACCAGCACATGAATGACAGCTGCTGAATTCAGAGCCCACTGCATCCACCCCTTAGAAAGTTTTCAAGTGTCCATGACAAAACTCAACCTATAGCAACAACAAGAGCACTGGAACTTAATAAACGTAACAAAGACAAAGTGCAAAAAGACTCTGGGGTTGTATTTTCCAAAATTGTTTTCCAAATTCCAAAACACTGTCCAGAATTATAACAGAGACACACACTTCCATATTTTGGGATATAATAATTCCATATTTACTTCCACACAAGATATTTTGAGAAATGTCTTGGTGGTTTTGTGTTCATACAGTGGAAGTCAATGGGCACCACTGTTGTTTGATTACCAACATTTCAAAATATCTTCTTTTGCATATATTGCTATGCACATGTTCTTGTAAACGCCTGTAAATATTGCACCTGCATGCGTATGACAATGGGATTATACTTATGAAATTAGTTATCACATTGAACAGAAATGTGTCTTTTCATGACCAGGACGTTATTGTTTTTTATTATTTACACATTCTGCCAAAGAAAATAAACATTTAATTTATAATATTTATGTTTTTAATGCAGGAACACAAGTATCTGATAAAGAAAAACAGATACATAAATATACACCAACATATAGAACATGTCTAGGTTAGCAATCCATGTTGTGGTACAGTCCTAGTTAAAAAAATTAAAGTGTGTAAACAGTACATTAACTGCCTTTTTAAACTGTCCATTAGTTTAGAACCGCATCGCTAATGATCTCAGTGTTTTACTAACATAAAATAAATACAGTAATCAACATTCACAATCAGTCATTTACCTGAGCAAAAACTCACCACTGATCCCAAATTCATAAACGTCCCTGAATCAAAGCCAACAATTAACACAGACAATTCAGCATAGACTTCATTCACTCTGGAAGATACAAGCAATTCCTGAATAAAGAGCTTTAAACAGCCGTACACTCTCACTGTCCATTCCCTTCTGCATGAATGACATGTATTTTCAGCATGATATTATTTAACAGCTGATGGGAATGACAGCTTGCATCTCTCTTATGGCATTCATGAGTACCATTTCTTATGTTCAGTCTCTTCTGAAGTGGAAGACGTTGTACCCCAGCTCCACCAGGCCTCCTATCAGCAGAGCCCACAGTGGTACGCACACAGAACTGACCAGGAGGTCCATCAGCTTCTCTAGTTTCACACACAGTGTCAGACAGAATGCTAGTTTGAGCAGCATGGCCACGAGGTACCACACGCGCTTCTTCAGGTTCTCCGCCCCGTCATGAGGGTCGAACCCTGGCTTGCAGCGACCCGCCATTTTAACAATGAGCATGAGCAAAAGAATGATGTCAAAGGTCCAGACAGGCAGGAAGATAAGGAACCAGTTCCAGTGGATCTTCTCATCCAGCTTGAGGACCAGCATGATGAGGAAGATCAGCGTGAAGATCCATGTCAGGAGAACTCTCTGAGCGAGGGACATGCTCATTGGAAATGCTGGCGTGGGGGCACAGCACTCGACTGATCTGAGAACAGGCACAGGACAGGAAACAGGTATTATTAGATGTATGAGTTCAATTTACATGTTAAACTGATGCTAAACCAATAGGAAAACAGTTTAGTTTAAAAGTATAAATTACATTACAAATCTGCAATTTATATAAAATTAGTTACATGGAAATAAACTAACAACAAGAAATTCATGTAAATATTTCACATTTTAACTTTTAATGTAATGCGTCTAAAAATGCATTGAATCAAAACAAGCAGAAGCATTTTATTATTGACATTATTATTATTATTAACATTCATTTTCACGTCTTAAGATACTGCGACAGACTTCATTTATTTATGACCTGTTGTTTATAACAGTTGTTCATTGTTAAGTTCATCTGACTGCTGCTTCACTTTATTTTAAACATCTGATCGCTCTCATCCTACATGATCCGGAAAATGAGCGAGATTTTCATCACTAGCACAAAACTAACATAGATAAGAAGCACAAAATGCAAAACAGCGAAGAAAACTTACCGAAGACAGTCGTGATGTCAGCGGGTCAGAGAGACGCTGTGAAACCTCCGACACCAGAAGAACGTTCAAAACAACTTCTGTTGACGCGGCGCCACCTGCCGGACTGGAGGACGCGCGTCTGTCCCGGCGGTGAAGTTACATTAAACATCATGACAGAAATTCATGATCCGAACATGAATACAAATAAACCACACAGAACTGATGTAGGGCTGTGACGCACTAACGGGGTGATGCGCACTAACGGGGTGATGCACACTAACGGTGTGATGCGCACTAACGGTGTGATGCACTAACGGGGTGATGCACTAACGGTGATGCACACAACGGGGTGATGCACTAACGGGGTGATGCACACTTCACTCCGTATTCAGCTATTGTGGAGTGAGTTCTGATTTCCCCCTCCACTGCCAGTTTATTCGTTTCCATGGCGATCACCCCAGACACAACACAGCTCAAGACCCCCTCATCCTAAACACTGTATGCAGGAATATGTGTGGATTCTATAGAAAAGACCTGCTAGTAAAGATCATCTATAAGACTAATCAAACCTAGAGGCCCACAGATCCATCCACAGTAATAATAATAATAATAATAATAATAATAATAATAATAATAATAATAATAATAATAATAATAATAATAATAATAATAATAATGAATGGTTTATAAATATCTGCGCTGTAGACAATGAAGTGTGTCTGCATTCACTGAAGACAGCTCGAGTATCTCTCTCTCTCTCTCACTCTCTCTCACACTCTCTCTCTCACACTCTCTCTCACTCTCTCTCACTCTCACTCACTCTCACTCACTCTCACTCACTCACTCTCACTCACTCACTCTCACTCACTCTCTCTCACACACTCACTCTCTCACACACTCACTCTCTCACACACTCACTCTCTCACACACTCACTCTCTCACACACTCACTCTCTCACACACACACACTCTCTCTCACACTCTCTCACACACACTCACTCTCTCTCTCTCACACACACACACTCACTCTCACTCACTCTCTCTCACTCTCACACACACACACACACTCACTCTCTCTCTTTTCAGTCAGGGCAGGATTGAATAAAAGCTCTAAGCTACATCTGAGTGCCCAGAAAAATGTCTTTGGAAGTAAAGGGAAATCTTTATCTGTGTATGTTTACTCACTGGCTGTAAGTAACACTCACACAGATAGAGAACATCTGCAATGTGCTCTCCACATCGCTCTCGATGTTAAAGCTCTCGATGTTAAAGCTCTCGATGTTAAAGCTCTCGATGTTAAAGCTCTCGATGTTAAAGCTCTCGATATAAAGCTCTTAATGTAAAGCTCTCAATGTAAAGCTCTCAATGTAAAGCTCTTTAATGTAAAGCTTAATATAAACTCTAAAAAACTCTTAATGTAAAGCTCTCAATAAAGCTCAATATAAAGCTCTAATGTAAAGTTCATAAAGCTCTCAATGTATAAAGCTCTCAATGTAAAGTTAACTCTCAATGTAAAGCTCTCAATGTAAAGCCTTCTCTTAATGAATAAAGCTCTTAATGTAAAGCTCTCAATAATGTAAAGCTCTCAATGTAAAGCTCTCAATGTAAAGCTCTCAATATAAAGCTCTCAATGTAAAGCTCTCAATGTAAAGCTCTTAATGTAAAGCTCTTAATGTAAAGCTCTTAATGTAAAGCTCTCAATGTAAAGCTCTCAATGTAAAGCTCTCAATATAAAGCTCTCAATATAAAGCTCTTAATGTAAAGCTCTTAATGTAAAGCTCTCAATATAAAGCTCTTAATGTAAAGCTCTCAATATAAAGCTCTTAATGTAAAGCTCTTAATGTAAAGCTCTCAATATAAAGCTCTTAATGTAAAGCTCTTAATGTAAAGCTCTCAATGTAAAGCTCTTAATGTAAAGCTCTTAATGTAAAGCTCTCAATGTAAAGCTCTTAATGTAAAGCTCTTAATATAAAGCCTCTCAATAGTAAAGCTCTCAATGTAAAGCTCTCAATATAAAGCCAATGTAAAGCTCTCAATGTAAAGCTCTTCAATGTAAAGCTCTTAATGTAAAGCTCTTAATGTAAAGCTCTTAATAAAGCTCTAAATAAAGCTCTAATGTAAAGCTCTTAATGTAAAGCTCTCAATAGTAAAGCTCTTAAATCAATGTAAAGCTCTTAATATAAAGCTCTTAATAAAGCTCTCAATATAAAGCTCTTAATATAAAGCTCTCAATATAAAGCTCTTAATGTAAAGCTCTTAATGTAAAGCTCTCAATGTAAAGCTCTCAATGTAAAGCTCTTAATGTAAAGCTCTTAATGTAAAGCTCTCAATGTAAAGCTCTCAATGTAAAGCTCTTAATGTAAAGCTCTTAATGTAAAGCTCTTAATATAGAGACTCAGGTGGAGGCTGCACCTCTGTGGCACAACAACACGATCCGTCACAGAAACATCACATGTGCCAGATTTCACCCGCAGGTGAGGTGAGGCGCAGAACTGAGAAAGCTTTACTCACAGAAGTGACCTCCTCTGCTCCTGACAGCTCCTCACGACGTCACGGACGAACCTCCTTCTGAGCTTCAGAGCAAGATCTGCGTTTTTGCTTCGGCTGAAGTTCACGTTTAACCAAAAACTGTTACACCCACTGCTCAAAGTTTTCCTCCGCTGCTTTTTCTTTCTGCTCGGTTAAAGGAGATCTTTGTTGTTTTTTATTAACCTTTTGCCTCCAAACGTGGACTTTGTTTGACATTTCTAGGAACGCGAGCATTTGTTGTTCTGACGTCACAACCGCAGCAAGTGTTCTACAGAAAACGGCAAGATCCATAAAGCCGTGCGCGGCAGTAGGGCCATTCTGATTGGTCGAAAAGTCATTGGCACGTCACGTGATTTAGGAAAGCGAAACAGGATCAGTCAGGTGCTCAGCGCTAGTTTGACGGAATGATTATAATTGTGGTAAGAAAGGGCTGTTCTGAGAACAGCTGATATAAAACACATAATACTGCACTGTAATAATGCTGATATGTAAGAAGTGCGTTTTACTGCAAATGTTGTGACCTGTTATCACAAATGAATAGTCGCAGTTCCGATGATTGCCCCCTTTTGGTGTGTTTTATAATTGCAGTTCATATCAAATCATGTTGATAAAACTTAATTGCTCAACACTTGTTTTACATTAATTTTTAAATCATATTTTTATATTGAGACCAGTCAGCTCAAATCATAAATCATAATTATAAACTTACTGTTGCGAATTTGTAAGGCAAGGAGATCGTGTTGAACACTAATCTGTTATGTACTTCCTCAATAACAATATAAATATGTTAGAAACTGCAGCTTTAAACAGCAACGCAAATATTATATTGTGTCACAGTGTTATAAAGAGTAAGATACAAATGTTAATAAATCACAGAAATTAAAAATATATTCTGACACTGCTGAGATCACAGTTAAATGTTTATATACTGTAGATGTTTGTATAGTTTGATATGTATTTAATCTGCAATCTTCCTGTTTTCAGTTTTCAGGTACTACTTCCCTACACACTCTGCTTACAGCTCTGTCAGACAGTGAATCTGAGGGTCTGAATCACAGCTCTGAAGTTCCTGTTTTTACAGACGATTTCTCGAACCTCACAGTCTTACAACAGACCAGTGTGCTTATAAACAGCTGAAAGACAGAGAAGCATTTCAAATAACTGCACTTCAGCTTTCAGTGTTAAAATGAAAACGTTTTGTTTAATCCTGCCCTGCGAAAAGGCAACAAACAAACAGCAGAAGGTAACAGACCTTTATTTGTAAAAATGAATGACAATTATTCTGGCAAATAGTCCAGCCCTGTGAGGGTCACCGTCAGAACACTGACAGAGAAAATCAATCAAGCAAACATGAAACCTGGGGAAGACAAAGACATCCGATGTGTGAAAGTCTGAACACATCAAGTAAACAATACAAAGCTTTTATTCTTTTTTACATGTATAAATTGAGTACAGACCAAAGAGAGCCTTGAAATGCTATTGCAAGTTATTTTCGCCAAGAGCTGCTTAAGTTGCAGAAAGTATTTAACTGGGTTAATTGGGAGATTAGTTAACTTACTGTAACTATGACAACCAGTAGCCTTCTTATGAATTCAGTCTTTACCATCACAAATACAAAAACACTTTGGCTTTGAAGGCACCTTGGAGTGATTTATTTTTTCTGATATCCTGAACAATCACATGAATTCTGTCACTGTTTTATCAAACCATTACAGACGTTTTTGGCAGCCCCTGAAACTCCATTAAAGTGCTTAACACCAAAATCTTACTGAGATACAACACACACTTCAAGATCCATCACAGTATCTTCTTATACTCTGGTTTACCTGCCAGCAACCACATTAATACCAGAATATCAATGTCTAATATCAGTAACTCAGTACAACTGCCAGGTTATGGGGATTATGGATTTTGTGACTAGTTATGATTATTAATATATTGCTATTCTAATGAAGTACTTTTGCTGATAGGATTATATTGAACATGTGCAAATATGTGCTTGGACATTTAATATAGTGTTTTTAAGAACCTGGAGTGAATTTAAGAAACACAAGTTTTGCAGCTCCATACACAGGAGCTAAATATATATGGTGATAATCTTTTGATTGTACGTCCATGAAAACCCATCAAATCTGCCTTTGAAACATTTGGCGAAGTTCTTTCCGGCCACAGTATTTAAAAGCTATATTTTGAAACAGAAATTTAAAATAACATTTTGAGGAAAGATACACAGCAAATACACTGTAAACAATACAGAAAGTAAGATTTGGATCAACCGAAGGTTTAAAGAGTAAACAAGCCTTCTATTCAATAGTCACATCACTGTAAGATGCAGAGAAATCTGTTTCATGACATACGCATCACTGACATGTAATCTGACAGTAGCCGACAGTTACTGGTTATAAAAGCAGCTAAGATGACAATGAAGGCAAACATCACTCAACTACTTTCAGGCCTTTTGATCACAAAATCAGAAACATATTACCAAAGAAAATCAAAAGCATGCATCCCATCTGATCACCTATAAGAATGTTTGTCCTCAAAAAGTAATGCATTCGTACCATGTCTGAACTGAGCGAGAACTCCACATTCACTGTTACAATGTCACATTACCAAACAAACACAACATACTTAAAATGCTACAAATGTCATCAATAAAATCTTGGACATCTCTCTATCCAAAACGTACAGCAGAATGTTGCTGGGAATCAAACTGTTAAGAGATTCTATCTGAAAAGACAGCTGCCTCAAGTAAGCCACTGTAACCTGTAACGTCAGCCAAAGAAATTGTGGGTTTCCAAACCAACAATGATCACGCCTAACATATGATTCATGCTAGCTTAAAATGGTTTGACAATTCTTATCCAGTCAGAGGTCATAACGTAAATGACGAAAACAGCCCAGCTGGGTGAGCAACCTCTTCAACCTGAGATCAGGAAGCTGTTTCTGTAATCAAACTGTATCACCTTTCATTCACTGCGAAATCGTTTAATGTTTTCAGTGACGACACTGTTTGTGTTTAAAAGGATGCCTTGCACGCTTATAAAAATCAACACCCACTTCATAACCTCATTCACTCTGTGCAAACTTATTTGCTGCTTGGAAAGGGCGGAGCACACAGCGAAACAATTTGGCAGCAACGGTAAGATAATAAATGTTATGGGGGCAGTAGACAAGTTCAGCTCTGCAGTAGAATGGGGTCTTCCAGCTCGTGGAAAGGTGCTGAGCCACTTTGACTTTCACCTGAGTCTGAATCATACGGTGTGTCTGGTAACTCCAAGAAGCTGCAAGCCAATTGGTCATCCTCATATTCGGAGCGTGGAGGGTCGTAGGAATCCATGAACCCATCCTCCTCCAGGCTGTGAAAGTCCTGCGGGATGTAGAGCATCTCAGGGTAGTTGCGACTGACCAAGTCGCTGCTGGTGGTGGACGAGGCCTTGCGGAAAGCAATGAGGTGCATGTGGCAGAACTTCACGTACTTGTAGCGCTTGAAACCCAACGACTCAACCGCGACGCGCCAGCTGCGCATCATGAGAGCGTGGCGGCCCTGATGGGAGGAGTCAGGGGTGATGATGAGGAGGAGTCCGTTCAGGGTCAGAAGTTCATGGGCTTTCTTGCAGCAGAGCCAGCGCTGGTATGGCGAAGGGAAGTAGGACAGAAGCAGGGAGAAGACGACCACGTGAAACAGCTGAGCAGGTAACGCCTCGATGGGGCTGCACAGCTGCAGCAGGAAGGCATCCAGGGCGTCACTGGCCAGCTGCAAAGGCTGCTGCAGCTGCAGGTTGAGGAAGTCGCATTTGTAGACGCTCTGTAGTGATGAGAAAGACCAGAAAATAAGGAATGAATAGAACATTTAGCTTGAGAAAATAAACAACAATCTATTTAACCGAATGAGCCTCATTTAACTTAAAAAAAACACAAACCTCGACTGCTGGCACAATGTCGATACCAACAGTCAGAAACTCATCAAACTTCAGAAAGGGGTTGAAACAGCTGCCTACGTCCAGCAGTCGTATTCGGCTGAGCTGGAAGGATGAGCTGTTAATAAAAATATATTGTTACAGATTTCACAAAACTTCAGATTTACACTAAACTAGTAGTAAAACTTGATTTATGTGTGGTTATGATTGGATAAACAATGTCATCTGGATCACCTTGGAGAGTTAAACTGTGGTAGAATGTTTACAGGTGTGTTATTTTCAGCTGCTGTATGCATAGCTCTCTTCTCATCCTTCTCCAACACTCTCCTCATCCCTCCATCCTGGAAATACTCCTGACAAACACTGCAGAGAGACCAAACTGCTCACATGCATTCGAGTTATGCTTTTACATCAGCATGGGCATGACTCAGGATTTGAACCCATGACCCTGACGTTGGGCTCGTACCTTCTGCACCACTCGATGCGTCCCTCTCCCTCACATCTAGTGGCCCAGTGGTTGTCAGCAAGGTTCTTCATAGCCATAGCGCGCTCACTGAGTGTCTGCTGGTCTTCACAGTGTTCACGCCATATCTTCTCAAAATCTCCCACTGCAGCCGGAGACAGAAGATCACGTGAGACGAATGAAACTAAGATTTGTACTGCTTAATTTACGATATACACACACAGTCAAAAATAAATACAGACTATTTATACTTTTTATTAAATGTTGTTTTCTTCACATTCCTTCATTAATAACTGGTTGTGAGAGGAGGATGGCCTCATTACATTTACATTTATGCATTTGGCAGACACTTTTATCCAAAGCGACTTACAGTGCATTGAAGTTATACATTTTCTTAGTACATGTACTCCCTGGGAATCAAACCCACGACCTCTTGCGCTGCTAACGCAATGCTCTACCACTGAGCTACAGGAGAACTATTATTAAAACCCTGACACATTTCTGTAATTGCAAAAATCACTGTACAAATAGACATGATTTTGACTTGTAATTGCATGAACAGTATGCAATGATTTGTTTATAGCTTTATGTTAGCTGGATAACTTTACCATATTTACAGACACATTTATCAAAATCTGCAACAACAGAAGTCAAAACATCACAGAAAAACACACGTTTGTGATGAATAAAAAACTCACAATCATTGAACGTAAGATGTAGTAAAAGCACGGTACTGATATTGCCCGACAGGCCACACTGGCCCCAAACTGTCACACACAGCCCCTGAAGTGCAGAATTTACATACTTCTAAAGCTCATGTGCATATTTCCACTAAACATTTGTTTAGTGGAACTTGCTGCAGACTGTCCAGTTCCTCCAGTTAAGCTCCATCCCCAAACTTCTAACTACTGTATCATCAAAATATTACTGCTGATTCACAAACAGTTTTAAAACTTGCTAATCATGCCAACAATACCAGCAGACAATCACAAATATTCCTCAGACATCAACCCTACAAGACCACTGAAGAGGGCAAGAACAGACAGAAACCGAGAGCTGTCCCATGACTGAGTGAAAAATACTGACCTTATAGATTGGCCTTTCTAGATCCTGCCTCCATTATTAACCCATCTCACGGGGTCTGATGAACAGAGCACTGTGTTTAAGATAATGAAGAGGATTCCACAGAGAAACTCAGACACATTATCTCCAGCTCAGTCAAGAACTCAACAGTACGTTTTATGATTCTAAATACAAACCAGAGAACTGGGCCTACTGTCTACGGCATCATGACAATGGTCAGGATATCCTTTCTGGACAGTATAATACATCAGATCAATCAAGAAAAACAGGAACAAGTGAACGGCCTTATACATGCGTGCTGACAAGGCTGTATTTAAAAAAACCTCGTGACCCGCCGGTCCTGACAGTAATGGTGTCCTGACCGTGTATTGACTGTTTACTGACCGTGTATTGACTGTTTACTGACCATGTATTGACAGTGTACTGACTGTTTACTAACAGTGTACTGACTGTTTACTGACCGTGTATTGACAGTGTACTGACTGTGTCCTAAAAGTGTACTGACCATGTATTGACAGTGTACTGACTGTTTACTGACCGTGTATTGACAGTGTACTGACTGTTTACTAACAGTGTACTGACTGTTTACTGACCGTGTCCTCACAGTGTACTGACTGTTTACTGACCGTGTATTGACGGTGTACTGACTGTTTACTGACCGTGTACTGACTGTTTACTGACAGTGTACTGACCGTGTACTGACAGTGTACTGTTTACTGACCGTGTATTGACAGTGTACTGACTGTTTACTGACCGTGTATTGACAGTGTACTGACCGTGTATTGACAGTGTACTGACTGTTTACTGACCGTGTACTGACTGTTTACTGACCGTGTACTGACAGTGTACTGACCGTGTATTGACAGTGTACTGACCGTGTACTGACAGTGTACTGACTGTTTACTGACCGTGTATTGACAGTGTACTGACCGTGTATTGACAGTGTACTGACGGTGTACTGACTGTTTACTGACCGTGTATTGACGGTGTACTGACTGTTTACTGACGGTGTACTGACTGTTTACTGACCGTGTACTGACAGTGTACTGACTGTTTACTGACCGTGTATTGACAGTGTACTGACGGTGTACTGACTGTTTACTGACCGTGTCCTCACAGTGTACTGACTGTTTACTGACCGTGTATTGACAGTGTACTGACTGTTTACTAACAGTGTACTGACTGTTTACTAACAGTGTACTGACTGTTTACTGACCGTGTCCTCACAGTGTACTGACTGTTTACTGACCGTGTATTGACAGTGTACTGACCGTGTATTGACAGTGTACTGACGGTGTACTGACTGTTTACTGACCGTGTATTGACGGTGTACTGACGGTGTACTGACTGTTTACTGACGGTGTACTGACTGTTTACTGACCGTGTACTGACTGTTTACTGACCGTGTATTGACAGTGTACTGACGGTGTACTGACTGTTTACTGACCGTGTCCTCACAGTGTACTGACAGTGTACTGACTGTTTACTGACCGTGTATTGACCGTGTACTGACTGTTTACTAACAGTGTACTGACTGTTTACTAACAGTGTACTGACTGTTTACTGACCGTGTCCTCACAGTGTACTGACCGTTTACTGACCGTGTATTGACGGTGTACTGACTGTTTACTGACCGTGTATTGACGGTGTACTGACTGTTTACTGACCGTGTCCTCACAGTGTACTGACAGTGTACTGACTGTTTACTGACCGTGTATTGACCGTGTACTGACTGTTTACTGACCGTGTACTGACTGTTTACTAACAGTGTACTGACTGTTTACTGACCGTGTACTGACTGTTTACTGACCGTGTACTGACAGTGTACTGACTGTTTACTGACCGTGTATTGACCGTGTACTGACTGTTTACTGACCATGTCCTCACAGTGTACTGACTGTTTACTGACCGTGTATTGACAGTGTACTGACTGTTTACTAACAGTGTACTGACTGTTTACTGACCGTGTCCTCACAGTGTACTGACCGTGTATTGACGGTGTACTGACTGTTTACTGACCGTGTATTGACGGTGTACTGACTGTTTACTGACCGTGTCCTCACAGTGTACTGACTGTTTACTGACCGTGTATTGACCGTGTACTAACTGTTTACTAACAGTGTACTGACTGTTTACTGACCGTGTACTGACTGTTTACTAACAGTGTACTGACTGTTTACTGACCGTGTACTGACTGTTTACTGACCGTGTACTGACAGTGTACTGACTGTTTACTGACCGTGTATTGACCGTGTACTGACTGTTTACTGACCATGTCCTCACAGTGTACTGACTGTTTACTGACCGTGTATTGACAGTGTACTGACTGTTTACTAACAGTGTACTGACTGTTTACTGACCGTGTCCTCACAGTGTACTGACCGTGTATTGACGGTGTACTGACTGTTTACTGACCGTGTATTGACGGTGTACTGACTGTTTACTGACCGTGTCCTCACAGTGTACTGACAGTGTACTGACTGTTTACTGACCGTGTATTGACCGTGTACTAACTGTTTACTAACAGTGTACTGACTGTTTACTGACCGTGTACTGACTGTTTACTAACAGTGTACTGACTGTTTACTGACCGTGTCCTCACAGTGTACTGACCGTTTACTGACCGTGTATTGACGGTGTACTGACTGTTTACTGACCGTGTATTGACGGTGTACTGACTGTTTACTGACCGTGTCCTCACAGTGTACTGACAGTGTACTGACTGTTTACTAACAGTGTACTGACTGTTTACTAACAGTGTACTGACTGTTTACTGACTGTTTACTGACCATGTCCTCACAGTGTATTGACTGTTTACTGACCGTGTACTGACTGTTTACTAACAGTGTACTGACTGTTTACTAACAGTGTACTGACTGTTTACTGACCGTGTCCTCACAGTGTACTGACAGTGTACTGACTGTTTACTAACAGTGTACTGACTGTTTACTGACCGTGTACTGACTGTTTACTAACAGTGTACTGACTGTTTACTAACAGTGTACTGACTGTTTACTGACTGTTTACTGACCATGTCCTCACAGTGTATTGACTGTTTACTGACCGTGTACTGACTGTGTACTGACCGTGTCCTGGACACCATACAGGCGTTTCAAATGTTCTGCTCGTTCGGTTCGTTCAGTTCAGTGTTTGTTGACTGCGCACAACAGAGACAAACGAGCCAAAACGAGCCGGCAGACATCCGTACAGATGACGTCAACAGCCGCGCAGTGAGAGTTTAACCGCACGTCAGGCGCTCTGATGAGGCCGGACTGCGGCAGCGGGTCTCGGTTGGGTAAACAGCGCTCGAATACCTCGCCTGTATTTCCTGCAGTTTTCTGTGGACGCTCTTCACCACCCCCGACAGCTTCTCTGGCTCCTTCTTCCTGGACCGCAGCTCGGGGTGGACAGAGCCGTGATGATCCGGGCGCGGTTCGGCTCCAGCGCGGCTCTGCGGGTCCATATCGCAGCTCTGACGTCAGCACGCGCGCCGGAAGTGAGACGACCAATCAGAGAACGCGAAACAAGAACCGCCTCCTACCTCAGGCGAATCAGTGATTGGTTGTGATTATTAAGTTGAATAACTTTGCAAATGTGATATGTATTATTATATAACATATGTTACTATCATTGCAGAAGATGATTAATTTAATGATCAGTTAAAGAAGAGATAAAAGTCATGCAGCTTATACTGACTGTTTGGTTCATTGTCCATCAGAGATCATGTCCTTACACACACAATGTGAGGATGTTATAAAATGATGTAATCCAATTTGAAAACATTATTAATGAACACTAAATTAATAATTAATACAGTCATTGCTGCATAAAAGCTTCTGGTGTGTTCTCTCTGCAAGGTGTTAATGTAAATGAATATCAGGTTATTGTGTATAAATGATGGAAACTTACCATCCCCACTTCCTATTAATTCTCGGCTATGCCCTAAAGCAACATGTGTCTGTACAAGGGCATTTGGTGCAGATGCACAATGTCAGCAGGAAGTGAGAGTGGACCATGACGTCTAATGGCTATTCATACAATATATAAAGCTACACTAAGTCTGTTTCCTCTGAACTCCTGTTGGTTGTTTCTGTCTGTCAATGGAGAAAAGTTTTGGAGTTCCCACCCCAATCTGGAGATCTCTAGCCTTGCAGCTATAACTTCATACATATGGCTAGGCCTGCAATTCTGCCATGCTCGTTCACCCCAGAATAATTCCAACAGAGGGAGCTGTGCTACGATAAACACAATTATTAAACAAGTTTCCCATTGCTTTTGATTCAGCTGTAACTGTTATTATGGATTAATAATCTAACAAATGTAGTTTTGATTGATTGGTGACCATAAAGCTGATAAACTATAAAACAGATATTATAAAGTGTGACGTCTAATACGTCTGACTTACAAATCATAATGAAAGTTCATAATACTTATTCAGATACTCAGTGATAAATCTTTTATGAGAAACACAAAACAATATTTGAAGAATGTTGATTTTCATACAGTTGGTGTTGGTGTAGATCCAAACAAGTTGGTGGAGATCCAAATTTGTTAGACAAAAGACAAGAGAGATGTAAATTTGCTGAAGACGTTTGCATAGTCCTGCAGAACAACATTGTTTGGTTGATTGTATTAGGGAAACAGTTGTTAAATACTTCAGGTTCTTAGTGTTTAATGTAAACTGGATGTGGACGTGTCATTTATCGAGTCCTCAGACCTTTGAACTTGATCATGAAAACGTTATCTCATGACCGGCCTACTGCAGCTCTGATGACAACAGATACTGATAAGAAACCCAGTCATGACTTCAGGCAGCTTTAACAAGCCAATGAAAGAATGAGGCAGTGTGACTAGTGTATTACAGTGGCATTAATTCAAATTCACTATTGGACACTTTGAACAGAAGGTCGTCTTAACCACCCCGTGGCATTATAATATAAAGGACACACCTGTTTCTGCTTTACTGCTTTGTTGAAAGAAGCATTACCCTTGTACCTGGTTCCTGCTCCAGAAGATAAGGCCATACAGTAAACTTCAGCGTACTGTAAATTGATTAAACAGTTGACCTGGTAAGCTTCAGAATTTAATTTCAGACATGCATGTTGATTTAATTTACAGTTTTCTGAACAATCATAAAACAGTTTACACAGTTTATACAGTATATACAGTGTATATATCTTACTCTGTGCTGCTTAGGTGCTTTGACATTAGATAAATTATATTAATATAACAATATTTTTGTCCACACATTACACATTAGCTAAATTTCTACATTTACTAGTAACATTTCTAAAGGAATATCTTTCTTGGCAAATAATTCCATTCATTTCTAATGATTTCTAATGATTTCTAATTCATTTCTGGCATGCATGATTTAAAGAGTGAATTGTGATTTACTCTCACAATAATAACTGGTGTGCTGTTATGTACAGTAAGGGATAATTACAGAGGCTTTCGTTTAGTATTTGCTGACAGTAAATCTCTTGTTTATTTCACATTGCAAAGTATGTGTCTGGACGGATTATCATTTTCACTAAAACCAGTCTGAATTCATCTCAAAGCTTAAGCGACTGTGGCCTGAAGTGTGGAAACCATAAGCTCATAGTAGGTGACTTTGGAGGAAAGCAAACATTTAGTATTTTAGAAACAAACTTTTTTAAATAGTTTACTTAGTTGAGTCAAATGCCAGCACCTGATTGTATTTTGATAACCTACTCATAGCACCTCAACCACAGAAATGATCTCAATATACAATCAAATACAACCACGTACTGTACAGGCTTTATGTACTCGTCACCCTGACGTACTGCGCATGCGCATGTCGCAGAGGGCCGTTTTCATTTTACAGGTAACAAATCTGAGCCAATGAGCTTCAAGGTCACGTTAAACCGTCACACATTTCATCATTAGCAACACTTATTATTATTATTATTATTATTATTATTATTCGGCACTGTAATCTTGTAAAGCGTGGTTAAAACGCATGTTGTGGAAATATTGATAAACGGAAATATGAGTAAGTGCAGGGCAAATCGGAGGCTATCTATGATTTTAAATCAAGATAATAAAGGTTCGGATCTGTTCTGAATCATCTGCAGTGCGCTGCTGTTTCCGCCTCTTGGAGGGGAGGGATCTGCGCGGAGCTCATTCCCCTGCACCTGCGGTCCGCATCTGTGCGCTCCTCATCCACAGCGCTGCGTTTGGGTTTTGTAGGGTTAAAATGGCCAGCAGCTTCGCAAGGGTGTTATCCAGTAAGAGGAAGGTGGGCATCTTGTCTTTGGTCGGTGCGGGATCGCTGGCCGTCGGATTCCTCCTGAACAGAGAGCAGCGCGTCAGCGCAGGAGCGCCCGTCCGGAGAGTCTATCCGCCGAGGTAACCGCTGCGCGTCCCCGCAGCCAAACCCGCACTCGTACCCCGTGAAAATGTCGTGAAGGGGCGCACAAACGCGTCCGAAGAGACATACCGAAAGTACACGACAAAACGTTTATTAAACGTTGATTACATTACATTATAAAACGTATGTGTTTTGCATTAGTGCGGAGGAATTACTCCATCTCTTCATATGGACTCTAAGACGACAGACTCAGATGTCTGTTAAATGCTCTCACTATATATCCTGAAACGCTTTCATTTGTCATTGTTTTTATATACAAATTGCTGATGAGTTGCAGTCGTTTATAATTGTACTTAATGTGTGCGCATGCATCTTGACAATGATGATTTTATTGGCAATAATGCACATGCAACGTTTAAACATTGGCCCCGTCTCAAAATCTATATGCAACGCGCTTATTGTAAGCACAATGTTGTCTTGGTAGGCAGCACACTAGGTTATGACGCGCTCCTGCTCACTTTCTCCAACAGCGCTGAATATCCAGATCTGCTGAAGCACAATAACTGTATGGCCAGTCATCTGACCCCGGCTGTGTACGCCAAACTGTGCGATAAAACCACCCCGAACGGGTACACACTAGACCAGGCGATCCAGACAGGTGTGGATAACCCGGGCCACCCTTTCATAAAGACAGTCGGCATGGTGGCAGGAGATGAGGAATCATATGAGGTGAGATGTGTTAAACTTGTGTATATTATCACATACACGACAAATTAAATGAAAAAAATGACAATATGGAGAACTAACATGCATCAAGTGTGTTTTATGCAGGTTTTTGCTGACATCTTCAACCCAGTTATTAAAGAGAGACACAACGGTTATGACCCCTGCACCATGAAACACCCCACCGACCTGGACGCCAGTAAGGTAACGTTAATAAGGAGGTAAAGTTTAAATTATACATATATAGTATATATATGTGTGTCTGTGTGTGTGTGTATATATATCATTTCTATATTAATTATATACATACTCTATATATACGTTCTATACATGTACCCATTTTTCTTTTACCGAAAGCCTTTGTAGAATATTTATAATTGTATTGATAATTTATGATCATTTAAAAATCTGTTGATGATAAACTTATGTAAATAATCCAACCCGTATCTTGTAATTTATTAGAAGGTAAAGCAGATCACAAACAGTGTTGAGGTGTTAAATTACATCCGTTCAATTAAGACTCACTCGTACTTTGGTCTCATCAGATAAGGGGTGGGCAGTTCGATGAGAAGTATGTGCTGTCATCTCGAGTCCGGACAGGCAGGAGTATCCGGGGTTTGAGTCTGCCTCCAGCCTGCACCCGTGCTGAGCGCAGAGAGGTGGAGAGAGTCGTGGTTGATGCTTTGGGTGGACTGCACAAAGATTTGGCAGGAAAATACTACAGCCTCACACAGATGACCGAAAAAGAGCAACAACAGCTGATTGATGTGGGTGTATTTAATATCAGTGCATGCAGATCTCTGCTGACAGTTCTGTTGAGATGGAATTACATTCTGATGACTCAGTTCCAGATTTTGTATTCATGCTTTGATGAGTGTTCAGACTTTTTGTTTCTCTGCAGGATCACTTCCTCTTTGACAAACCAGTGTCACCCCTACTGACATGTGCAGGCATGGCACGTGATTGGCCTGACGCAAGAGGGATCTGGTAAGCATCCAATGAGAAGGTTCCAACTGTTGCATGTCCTGTTGCAGTTGAGTGGGTGTGGCTAACAGTGTCCTCTGTCAGGATTGTTACACCCCTAAAGCAACCTGTATGGGCTTACTCCAACATCATGTGCATTATTCATCCGTTTCCTGCTTTCCTCTTCTGTCGGGCAGGGAGAGTGTACTAACATTGCCAGGCTGAATTTGAAAATTACTTCTGATTTAATACCCTGATGGTTTTTGAGCACTTCAGCAGTGAAGACACCATTAGAGACTGAACCCAAAACTAAAATGAGGTCATTGGTAACTGAAGACAGGGACTGCCAGAGAAATGCTCTGTTATGCTTTTTGGATGACACTGAAACATTAGATATTCATCCTCAGAAGTGAATTCAGCTGTGCCACTTTTGCATGTGGCGTTTTGTTTCAGTGTCAACCTCTATTTTGTTTGTGTTGTGTTTATAGCATGATGCATCTTAGAGATCTCCAAAGACATATGAAACATACCAATGAAAGTGACATAATGGATTTCTGTGTCTGCAGAGGTAGATAGAATAACATGATGATTTTAATGACAGGCATAATAATGAAAAGACCTTCCTGGTGTGGATTAATGAGGAAGACCACACTCGCGTCATCTCCATGGAGAAAGGTGGCAACATGAAGAGAGTTTTTGAGCGTTTCTGCAGGGGACTGCAGGAGGTGACTTACACACACGAAACATTATTTCTCCAGAAGCACTGTGAGAGTACTGCAGATGTGTTCTGTTGTGGACATACAGTTGTAAACACATCAGCCTGTCAGGCGTGTGTGTGTCAATGTCTGTGTATATGATGCTTATTCAGAAACAGAAATTATTGTTTCAAAAAGGATGTTTTGATCATCTGTTTTATTTTGATTTTAGAATGTATCGTTGTTGTATCATTCTCATAACAGCCTGATTTTTGTGTCCCTCAGGTGGAGAGATTGATTCAGGAGAAAGGCTGGGAATTCATGTGGAACGAGCGACTGGGTTACATCCTCACCTGTCCCTCAAACCTGGGCACAGGGTTGCGAGCGGGTGTCCACGTTAACCTCCCACGCCTTAGCAAGGTAAAATAAATCATGAACTCTGAACTCTGACTCACAAAGGATGTGAACTAGAAAACATTACAAAACATTTTCAAGAAACGGTCACTTATCAGACCAGCAAAGTGCATAAAATTTTGCTAAATTTACCATCCCTAGAAGAACAGATAATATTCTGTTTTTGAAAACTCATGTTTGTCATTGTGTATTAAACAGAGTTTATTCAAAGCAGAATCGTTTGTTTGTGCATCTTCATGATCTGATATTTCTCTTGTAGGACTCTCGTTTCCCAAAGATTCTGGATAACCTGCGTCTCCAGAAGAGAGGTACGGGGGGAGTGGACACTGCAGCTGTTGGAAGCACATTTGATATTTCCAATCTGGACAGACTGGGCCACTCAGAGGTCAGTGGTATGATGACAGACAAGCATTGGAAAGCAAGCAGATGTTATTACTGTAATTTACAATGACTGTAAATCTCTTGCTTCTCTCAATGTGTGTTCAGGTCCAGCTGGTTCAGACCGTAATAGATGGAGTGAACTATCTCATAGAGTGTGAGAAGAGATTGGAGAAAGGCCAGGACATCAAAATCCCCGCCCCCATCAGCCAGTTTAAGTAGATGTAGCCCCACCCTTTCTCCACGGTGTCCCTCCATCCATAAACATGTTCCACTGTTATTACTTCATACAGCATGCCTTTGTGGGTTACATAAGACATATTACACTCCAGTATACAACGGGAGAATGTATTGTACTTCATGATTGTGTTAACGTGGTGCTATTGATTTGTCACATTTGATTGTGTTGCAATAACACTGTTCTAACCATTGTCAAGAACTGCCTCGGGTGTCAGTTACATTTTTTTGTGGTGATGGTGATTATATAAATGGCTTATTGAGGGTTATTCAATGCTGGTTTTTCCACAGGAGTGTTTACTGTGTATTTTACTGTGTTACATGAACGTATGTGAAATAATTCACATTTCAGCTGATGATTATTATTAGCACAGGAGTGATATAGGTACACAAAGGTGACAGAGGTCTTTCAATAAATAGCTTTTGCTAATGGTTCACTGTATTAACTGAATAATATATACTGCTGGAACTGTGTGGTTTTGTGTCATCTCTGACAGGGTTCTCCTCACTCTCACCTCCGGCGCACTTTGTCTCAGCTCTGGGGTGAAAAAGACGTTTCCAAAGCATCTGTCTTTTTCTCACTGACTTGCTGGTTGGGGGTGTCTGGGTCTTATTCACAACCACATCTCAGTCACCTCTGGTCTATGCAGGTGAACTCTGGGCATTTGATGTGCTGCCCGTGAACTCGACCACCGTGTTGGTGGGAGTTTTTCGCTGTGTACAGTTGTTAGAATCGCCCACAACACCTTCTCCTCGGCTTACTTACAGCAATGTTGTCCCATTATCACTGCGGTGTTATTGTATCCTTTAACTAACACAAGAACACACTACAGGATAACAGAGGCAGGACTATAGCACTTAGTTAATAACAGAGTAGTGGGAGCACGAGTGTCGGCTTTATGTAACCTTCGTCCGATGACGTCATAAGGCCTTTGTAGAAGAGCAGCAAATCAGCGCTTAGATCCAGAACGTGACCATCTCCATGGAAACCGGAGGATGTCAGAAGGTGAGACCGTCTCGTCTTTAAGATTTAAAGCAGCAGATACAGGCAACAAAATGAATCCTGCGACTCCTGACGATGTATTGAAATCTGATGAAGCAAATGATCGGTCTGTGCATATACAAAAACTTCAAGTTATAATACGACCAAGAGTATTAAACAAAACGCTTTCTAACACTTTCCCTACAGCTCAGATTTTGTACTGCAAGTGTGCCTCACTGAGCCAAAAATACTTAAAATGTCACTGCCTTATGGATGTTGATACAGATCACACACAAGGCCAGATATCAGATATGACAAAGTAAACAGTATTTTTAGGTTATGAATGATGGATTTTCAATGGCAGACAGATGTTTAAATGAAGAGCACACTCAACACACTGAGTGTTCTGCAGCAGACCACAGGAAGTGACTTAACACGTCTCAGTGCTAAAACTAAACATTAAAAGTCAACATTATATTGATCCAGCAGTGCTCTTTATTTCGTTTTTAAACTGATGCCACTATTATTTTTATGTAATTTTTTTGGTACATATTTTTTGTTCGAGTCTAAAAGCAATACACAATACATTGTATTTGTCACACATACACTACAATATAGAGATCTGTTTATGTAAACTCGAATGATAAAAATAAAAACCCTATTGGCCTTTTAATAATGAAAAGTTTGTGATAAAATGTTTAAAAATAAAATAACGATGCAAAACTAGCTTATGGTTCCCAATTACTTCCCTCTGAGTTTCCTCCTATCATCAGTCGTCATGGAGATTGAGCAAGGCCTGTGCTGTTTTAGAAGAGGCAAAGTAATGTTTTTAAACTAACAACAATAAAATCATGCCAATAAACAAAGATGCTTTTGGAACAAATCTGATGTCTGTTTAAAGTTAATTTCCATTAAACTTTCAGCTTTTGAGGACATCAGCTCGCCACTCATGTGAATACAGCTGGCCAGACTGCATCAAATAGTAAGTTTACAAACACTAACTATAAAAATACTTTGTATTTTTCCCACCTGCTATATTTTGGAGTCTCTGACTTTCCTCCAGGTTACGCTGGAGCTTTTCCAGCAGTCTGAAGTATTTGAGAAGAGTGTCTTCATGCCACTTCACCCTCTCACACTCGATCTTCTCCTCATGTACATGAATGAATGCACCAAAGCTCTTTTCCCATTCTATGTCCTCTTGCAGGTGGATGGATCTGCAGTTTCCAGGGTCATGACCGGTTGAGGGACCTTCGCCGTCTCTTATATGTTCAGCATCTGAATGACACACTCTTTCCAAACCACGAAACAGACAAATGTTTAACAACTGCATTTATATATAATACTGAAATATTGCTTTCAATTCCCTGTAATAAATACAATAATTTTATGTAGTCTCTTACCTTGCTTTGAAGGATTCTGCATTCCGTTCTGCGTTCCGTCGTTTCATCTCTTTGTAAAGTTTTTGGCGAATGCTCTTGAAGCTGTCCACTGTGGATAGAGAAATACATGATACAAACACATTACATATTATATTATAAAATGATTGATCTACTTTAAAGATTTTTATTGTGAAAATACCCATGAGCCCCACACTGATGTTACTCATTGTGATGGATCCAAAGAAAAACCAAACAACAATAAAAATGACACAAGCAGGATAGTTGAGCTCTGGAACTCTGCGTATGTCTTTTAGTAAAGCGCTGCAGTGATCCATAGTGAAAATACTGAAGAGTGTGATGAGGGTGTTGGGAATGTCTCTGTGAAGAGAAATAACACAATTCAAAGTACCAAAGCCAATTCAGCAAATCATTTAGTGTTCAATCCAGGCAAATCTTCATTCTACTGAAGCTACACACTGTAAAAGTCACAACCTAACCTAGAAGAACCTTTTATTGATTTATGTTGCTGTTTTATATATTTTTATATGGAGGCATTGTGTTCTCAGTTGTTTCATTTAACTGTCAACAAATTGACATACAGAAGCAGTTTATACTGTAGCAATAAAATCAATGTGAAGTCCTAGCAGAATTAACTGAGAAATGCTTTTGTTCATAATTAAATCTCAGACTATCGACTGTCAACCACTGAGCAACCACTGAGGTATCTTCTGAAAACATCTCCAACAGGAAAAATACGCAGAACACCTAACCTCACAGTGTGCAACAATCATTCTAAAAGAAATCTCATTCATGAAGGAGAAGTTCTCACCTGAAATCATCTTGGTAAAGAAGACCTTGGACAGTTGAGGTGGTGTACGCTCCAAACAGACAGACTCCAAACACAGCAAAAATGAAAAACTCTATCAGCAAAACCAGGAACAGATATTTGTACTGTGGGGCCTGTTAAAAGTAGTTAGTCTGGTGAGTACAAATAAAACGTTTTCTTGACACAGTACAATAAAGACAATCCCAAACCTGGAATATTTTAAAGATTGTCAGCAAAACAACACGCATCTCTCGGAAACTGGAAATGATCTTCAGACAGCGAAGCACACGAAACTGGATCAGTAGCTTCAGCAGATGGTGAGAAGTGCCTGCATCTTCAGACGCCTCTGGGAGAAACTCTGGGAGAACAGGCTGAGAGAAAGCAGTACACAGACTGTCCATCAAGATGTTGTGCTGATCACATGTAAAATATTTCTATACTTCATTCTTACCACTACAGTGACAATGAAATCAAAGATGTTCCAGGGACTCTTCCAAAACAGACAGAAATTATCCAGCCATTTCAGGATGATTTCCAAGAAGAAAACTTCCAGTATGCACCAGTTCAGTGACTGTAGAACCACATGGAGCGTCTCTACGCTCGGGTCCAAATTGTCATGATATTCTGAACAAAGAAATGCTGTACACTCATCTCTGTCATAATATTTTATAATACTATATTATAATATAATATTAAAAGCAACTTATTTTCTCTCACCTGCTTCTATTGCCAGGACAACAACACTCAAAATAACCACACCATTTATTACAGTTTTAAACAGTTTAGCTGTTTTATTTAGGTTAGGGAAAGAATATTTCATATTACAGTTCTGCTGATTCATGGATTTCATTGAGAAGTACCCCGCTAACAGGGAACGTTCCCAAACGTTCTCTTAACGTTATCAAAAAAACTACTGCAGTTATGTTAGTAAACCTTTTTTAACGTTATACATCGTACATCAAAAAAAGTTATTCTAAGATGTTAGTGGTGTAACGTTTTAGAAACGTTACAGAATTTAATATTTAAAAACGTTCTTATAACCAAGCAACAACGTTAATACAACGTTTTGAACGTTCCTGGGAACGTAATGTTATTTTGAAACGTTTTTGTTACTTGATGGAAACGTTTTACAACCCAGAATGGTTATCTGTAGGACCCTGAAGGAAAGGATACTTTCTAAGACCCAGTGTGCAAACAAACTCAGCGGCGGGTATGTGGCGAAGTGGTTCGCGACGCGCTCCGTCGTGCGCTTCAGCGCGCCGCTGCGAGCGCTCTGGCTGCCGGGTTCGGACTTCTCCAGGTCTTCGTCTCTGTGCAGACTGCAGACTTCATCTGAGACACAAACAAAACTTGAACCCGAGGTTTCACCAGCTCATAAGCGATTAACTTTCCAAACTACGAGCTCACGTTCGGCCGGGTGTGGCGCAGTGAAGGTGTTCAGGGTCTGGACTCGAATAAGCTGCACCGGACGAGAAAGCTTGAGCCGATCCGACTTCTCCTCCATCGCTTTTGTGAAACTCAGTTTCACTCCCGATATCAGCCCCACATCGTGTTATTGTGAGTGTTTGTTAGTTCATGTGAGACGTTTAACTGCGATGATTTGAAACATTCCGGATATTACGTAGTTACACAAGGAAAAAGTGCACCTTTGATTTTATGCCGCAGTTCTTCATGCGAGTTTTCTTGACTAAATTTAGTCCTGATTTTGTATTAGTTTCTCTGATGTTTTTTTTTAAATAAGATAAAAACAGAGAAACCATTCACGTCTCGAATGTGATAAGTACAAAGTAAAAAAGAAACAGATTTACGCATAGCAGAAAACCATAGTAGTAAACTTGATACATTATTATTATTATTATTATTATTATTATGGTGTGATAAACAGCGCCTCCCTCATGCGCTCCGTTGACCGAGGATGAAATACAGTACCTCGTATTTCCTGCAGAGGGCGCAATGGGGTTATTCTATATCTATTATCAGCTGTAGAAAGTTTAAATAAATCTTAGGCTGGTTTGGCTGTTTGTACCAGAGTGGTGAAATCTATTCAGTCATTCAGTCCTCCACTGTATTGTTCATGTCAACATGTAGAATCAAACGTTAAACATTAATAACATAAAAATATGCACTTAAATCAACAGATCCAATAAAGACAGAAACAAAGAAACTAAAGGGATAGAATTGAACATGCATATTATGAAAAACATGCTTAAGTTGAACAAGCAAGCAAAGAAACTGACATTATCGGTAACTCAACACTCCAGTCGAGACTAAACAGAATTGTGTTGCTCTGTGCTGAAGAGTTTCATTATAAACCTGCAGCTTAATGAGGAAAAGCCACCGTGCGGCCATTAAGACTTGAGTCAGCCAATCAGAGCTCAGAGAAGCGTTCACGATCAGCCAAATTTGACATTTTTAGTAACATAATAATTCATAAGTTATTCATTGGATCATGCATGTATTTGCATTCAATTAAAACGTTTAATCAATCTATGCATTAAAGTAACAGTCTACAGAAAAGCTTTTTCGACCACAACTACAACTGAAACACATTTTATTTGACAAACAAGGGCGACTATTTGATTTCCTACCCGGAAGTGTGTATTTGCCGAGCTCTGATTGGCTGATTGAAGCAGCATGACGCTGCTGGTCCAATGGTGAGGTGCCACACTTTGGTAAGTTTGAGGAGCTCCGGTTCGCACATCCGGTCCGTCTGTCTGCGCTTTCTCTCCGTACCGTGCGGTGTCACATCCCGCAGGTTTTCTTCCGCAGTCCTCGAGAAGTTTAAAGGGCTGCTGGGATATCGACCGTCCCCCGTCACTCTTGCGCTGAAGTCTTCGGGGTGTGAAATGATGTTCACGGTGCTGTTTATCGCTGTCCTGGCGGCGGCCGCTAATGCTAGCGATGTGCTCGAGTACACGGATGACGATTTTGACAGCAAGATCGGGGACCACGATCTCATCCTGGTTGAATTCTTCGCACCCTGGTGAGTTTGAAACGATTCTGGCCTTGAAATAATGTTTTCCTCCTGCTTTGCGTTCAAGCGTGAGATCCTGTCCGTGTAGCCACTGTAATGTAATCATATCATCTTAGTGTATTTATTTAACTCCATCCCATAAACCGCAGACGATAAGAAAGATGTTTATAATCTGCAGTTTTACGCTGGGCTTTGAATAACGCTACCCGGCTAGCGCTGCTAAAGGTAAAGCAACTATAATAGCTGATTCACTCGTCACGTTAGAAGTCTGCACGTTTGTTTTATAAGGAATCAAGGAATTGTTTTTAATATGGAGTCCGGGAATGTGCATGAAGTGATGCGGAATTTAAGTTTTAAAATCGTACAGGAAAACCCGGATAAAGTCATGCAGCCGGATAGTTGGGGCGTAAATAACTATATGAAGTGCTTCCCGTTTGCTGCCAGTGTTTGTGATCTATGCATAATAAAATATAACAGCAGATGTCTCGTTTTTAATGTCCTCTGTGTTAAATGACTGAAATTGAGTTTCTGTTTGTGAACGCACGTCGCATCTCATTCACGCATGCGTCACCTGCAGATGTGGGCGGGGACGAGGAGGTTTGGAGGCTGGGCCGCCCTCTGTTGTAACGCTTTGATTGGTCAATGAAGTTTCGTTGTCCGTTTGTGATTGGATAACGCTATGTTGCGTAGTTGAGCGATAATGGCTAACTTGTCAATGAGTTAAATGAGCTGCTATTCCGATTCTTCTGTCGTAGCGTTTGTCACACGAAACATTTATTTATATTTATTTACGTTTGTAAAATAACTTTTCAATATATTTAAAGATCAGAATTTCTGTCGTCGTGAACTTGCATTCTGTCATTTACTCACCCTGTTGTATGAGAAAAGGTTTCATGTAAAGGGCTAAAAGAATCAGTCCCCATTCATTATATCTGTTTTATTCATTATATCTGTTATTCATTCATTATATCTGTTTTATTAATTTCATTATATCTGTTATTCATTCATTATATCTGTTTTATTCATTATATCTGTTTTATACAAGAGAATGGTGACTGAAGCTGTCCATTACATTATACCTTATGTAAGGGTTAAAACAACATCAGGGTAAATGAGTTTCAAACTAAAAACTGTCTCGTTAAATGCAGATTTCTAACTAATAAACCTCATATGATGTGATCTTGCAGGTGTGGCCACTGCAAACGTCTTGCACCCGAGTATGAGGCGGCCGCCACTCGACTGAAAGGCATCGTGCCCCTCGCTAAGGTATTGCTATTCAACTCCACACAATTACAGTACTTAATTTAACAATTATAAAAGCTTTTTTTTAAAAGATTGTGACATTGTTCTGGGTAAGGTTACGGATTGTGATTAATATATGTCAATAATGTTGTCTAGGTGGACTGTACTGCCAGTTCTAATGTGTGCGGCAAATATGGTGTAAGTGGATACCCAACCCTGAAGATTTTCAGAGATGGAGAAGAATCTGGTAGCTACGATGGTCCCAGGACAGCTGGTACGTTTCGTCAAGAGCACAGTTCTCTCCTCTCACACCTGAAATGATCTCATATCTCAGTGTTCATTGTTGTCTTCTTCATTATTCCATTAGATGGAATCGTTAGCCATCTGAAGAAGCAGGCAGGCCCAGCCTCTGTGGAGATCAAAAGCGAGGCAGAGTTTGAGAAGTTCACTGGGGACCGTGATGCCAGTGTTGTGGGTGAGAGATTATATAATGCATGAAGCTCACAGATTATGCCTAATCCCACTGTATTACTCACAATTTTGCATGAATACTTGGTAGCATGTACACAAGCTGTTGCATTGCACTGGGAGCTCTAATGGTCTTCAATTTCTCCAGGCTTCTTTGCTGATGGAGGAAGTTCAGCCCAGGGAGAGTTTCTGAAGGCTGCTAGTGCTCTCAGAGAATCCTACCGGTTTGCTCACACTAATGTGGAGGACCTGCTAAAGAAACACGACATTGCTGGACAGTATGTGGAGTTTTAGTTTTGGTTTTACTTTGACTTTTTGTAGACCTTGAGAGCTACTCCCCAGTCATAGAAGCATCTCTTTCCTGCCTGCAGTTTTAAAGCTATTCTTAATGTGTACATTACAGGGGAGTTATTTTGTTTCGGCCGCCCCACCTCAGCAACAAGTTTGAAGACAGCAGTGTGAAGTTCACTGAGGATAAATTCACAAGCCCAAAGATCAAGAAGTTCATTCAGGATAACATGTAGGTTTCTGTTTGGTAACTGGTATTAAGATTTCTAATGATGGATTCACCCAGTGTTTGTTCAACTGTTATTTTTATTAATTATGGGTATATAAGTCCTATTTTCAACATCTGGCAGTTTTGGCATCTGTCCCCACATGACTGATGACAACAAAGACCAGCTGAAAAGCAAAGATTTGTTGGTGGCTTACTATGATGTGGACTATGAGAAGAACCCCAAAGGTTCCAACTACTGGAGGAACAGGTAGAGCTTTATTTTAAAATCAATTTCAGCCAGTGAAATGCGTAACACTGTAGTGCTGTAATTAACAACTGTTCAGATTAACCTGTCTGTTTATTAATTTTGTGCTTTAATCTTTAATAAACATATGTTTCTCAATAATAAACAGATGACTAGAAAACTAAAGACTAAAAAGTCAATGTACACAATGTAAAAAAAGAGTGCGCAAGAGTGTGTTATAATGTAAATATACTTAAATAATTATTGATTGATAATGACTTTGATTTTATTCTGTTGTGAAGAAGCAGTACTGTTGTGACGGTGAACTCACAGGGTCTGACCAGTCTTGTGTTCATCTCCAGGGTCATGAAGGTGGCCAAGAGTTTCCTGGATCAGGGGAAGCAGCTTAGCTTCGCTGTAGCCAGCAGGAACACATTCAGTCATGACGTGTCTGAGTTGGGTCTGGATGGCAGCAGTGGAGAACTTCCTCTGGTCGGCATCCGAACTGCCAAGGGTGACAAATATGTCATGAAGGAGGAGTTCTCGTAAGTTTTGGACTTTGTTTTAACTCCTCTTGTTATAATAGTGACCAGTTGTTACAGTCGTTTGGATCTGATTCCTTTTTAAGTTAAGAGATATGTGTGCTTTTATAGTTGTGATTAAAATGCACTTTTTATCTATAAGAGACTGATTTGAGGTTAAGCAGGAATGTATATTAGGAAAGTAAACAGGATAAATGTGGATGTCATGTTGGCCTTCATTAGCTCTATTTTTATAATGGTTGTGTTGTCATGCAGGCCAGTATGAACAACAGCAGTAATTGTAAATCAGCTTTAAACAATGTGAATATTTTCATGTTTCTGTAGTCGTGATGGAAAGGCCCTGGAGAAATTCCTGCAGGAATATTTTGATGGAAAGCTGAAGCGATACCTCAAATCTGAGCCTGTTCCTGAGAACAATGATGGCCCAGTGAAGGTGATGACCTTCTCTTGATTTTCATCCGTGACAGAAGTCTGTAAACCTGTAATTCAATCTTTCGTTTTCTTCCAGGTGGTTGTAGCTGAAAACTTTGACTCGATTGTAAATGATGATAGTAAAGATGTCCTCATTGAATTTTATGCTCCCTGGTGTGGACACTGCAAGAGCCTGGAGCCCAAATACAAAGAACTCGGGGAGAAGGTGAGTGATTAGAGCTGATCTTTGAATAGTGTTTATAATGTGAAGTATTGTTATTAGGGGAGTAATTTTGCTTTGCAGTTGAATAAATGCTGTCCTTATTTTACAGCTTTCCAATGATCCAAACATTGTAATAGCAAAGATGGATGCCACTGCCAACGATGTTCCCTCTCCTTATGAAGTTAGAGGGTATGTAGCATGTAACTAACTAGTATCAAACTAGCTTTGGTTCACTCAATTTTTTTTTTCACAATCTGAATCTTTGCTTTCAGATTCCCGACAATCTTTTTCTCACCCGCTGGTCAGAAGCAGAGTCCAAAGAAATATGAGGTTTGTGTTTTAGGTTTTCAGAGTGTAAACTCAGATTTGTTTTGTCTGAAGATGGAAGTGAAGGTAATCAGAATTTCTTTCGATTTTCAGGGTGGACGTGAGGTCAGTGACTTTATTTCCTACCTGAAGAAAGAGGCCACGCACACAGTGGTGGTTCAGGAGGATGAGAAGAAATCAAAGAAGAAGAAGACAGAGTTATAAACAGTCACAGTGGAGGAGGTGTAACTTATTCCAATCTTTAGTGAACAGAGCTCTGACCCATCACCACACTGGCAGGCCACTCGGGCCTGCTGCTCTGGGAACTCTGTTGAAGGTTGTGGTGGCCAGAATATGTGTGATTTTTAGATAAGTGGAAGAGATACAGATTGTCAAATTCAGATAATTTTCCCTCTACTGTACCTGGGAAAGATGCACTTTTGAGACCAATTCCACTTTTTTTTTTCTCATGGGGAAAGGGGGGGATTTGGTGAATTGTTTTTATACCATGTTTTTTTCTTTTTGTACATTTTGAGGTGATTGTGAAATAAAAGGCCCACTGAACCAATAATGTGTCAATTTCTTTCAAACCTTATTTTATAGAGTAAAAACTGAGATTTTGTGCAAAATGACAGCCACATCAAATCTGTGTGCAGGCGATTGGTTATCCATACGCAGACGGGTGAAGAAAAATGATACAGATACAGGTAGATTTCAGGGCAATGTTTTAAGTTCCTCATTTAATCAACAATGTGAACTTGTGTTTGTTGGACTTAAACTGCTGGAGCTGGTGTTTGTCTCTAAACAACCCACCATGTAGAGAAGCATTTAAACTGGTATAACTTAACCAGCAGCTTTTCAGTCTCATAAACCAGATATTTTTCTGTCATTCATGGGTTTGGGATGACTTGTCAAAAGTGATTAATGACTATGCATTACACATCTCACTGGTTCTGATAGGATTGCTCTTAATAGGAATGATATTCATTTTTTAAATGAAGCGCTCTGTTTTATGAAGCAGCAAACAGATCCACAGATTTGGGTGATGGTGCTTTAGTGTTACACAAGATGGTGCAGTTTTACACTGTTAAATCAACAGCCATGGTTAATGAGAAATCACAGCATCTAGCTTTAGGTTATAACACAAAATAAACACGTCTGCACGAACACTTCATTTTACAAGCCAGTGTGTGAATAAAGCATTAAACAGTGACGTTTTACACATTTGGTTTTAATAACTATTTTATAATTTTGTAGTAGTCGTTCACCTAGCAGTTACACAATAACTGTGTAAATACGCTAACTGGGAAAGCAGGAAGTTTTGTATATCTGAAACATCATTTACTGGCAAGCAAACAAGAAACTGACACAATCCACAGGATTGACCTGTTTTAAAGCGTTTGCACAAGATATTTAACAGATCTGTGGATTTACTTCAATGTTAAAGCAGCACACAGAGACTTAAAAACAACGTCTATTAAAATAATCTGACATTTACATTTACATTGACTCAAATGTTGCATGACAGCTGCTCATAAAAAACACAATACGTTTAGACCAGTTAAAATTCCTGTGTATATGATTTTGATGCCACATCCACAACATTTGTGTAACATACACAAACAACCAAATATACAATAGTGTAATATATAGGAATAAAAACAGACAAAAGTTTCATGTTTCAAATGTGTTTAAATTTCTAAAAGCAACAGTGCAGGATGACAACAGAAGGTACATTTTGAAACAGGGAACATTAGTCTAGTTCTAGACTGATTCATCCAGTTCTTTCAGCTGGATGTTCTACATGGTAATCTTGGCTGGTGAAAATAGAGACATCCAGCCCAGACTCTGATCATCATCATCATCATCATCCAGATAAAATCTATCTGCCTAAAGCTGATATTTACTGAAAACATTAAAAGAACATCTGTAAAACTGTTGTGAATTAGCAGCTTCATGGAATTTAGTGAGGCAAATTAAATCAAGATGTTCCACAATCATGTTCTTTTCCAAAACGTGCTCTTGTGCATCTCTGTATCGACTGTTCAGCAACTCAACACTGAAAACATTTCTATTCTATCAATATAAAATCATTAACAAGTCATTATCTTGGTCTAGCTGAACAGGTTGTAGGTTTATCCCTCACAATCTTAAATTAAATATGGTTTAGGTGCACAGCTTCAACATGCATCTCTTTGTTATCAAACTGTGCTGCTTCATTCGTTGTGCTTGATGTTTTGTACAACAGAGGCGACTGTGCCACAGAACAATAGCAGTGCATCCTAAACACACTCATATGCATGTGATCAAGCTGTATCACTAACCTGCCATCCAGCAGAGAGTCACCTGATGAAGCAAATGCTTGTGAATCCTTTCTGAGGACTGAATGTAGCTACTTGTGGAGTCCATAGAGGAAAGCATCTATTCCCATAAGTGATGAACTGCTTATACCAGGATGCTGGTCCACAATGGCAAACCTGGAGTCAGTACAGACAGCACCTGTCCACCCACCAGAACAGAACAAATAAGACCGGAAGCCAGCCGTGACGTCACGTCCTTTAAACGCGTTTAAACGCGTTTCAACAACCATAAACCGCTGGACATGTGCGTTATCATTTAAACATGACGTGAAGTATAGTTAACTTCATTCTATATCTATATAAGTGTATAGTATATCTTCTATATAACTTAATTCGACAGTTATAGATTTTATACTTTCCCTTTAAACTCGCGCGCTTCCGAATTCATGAATGATGATGTGATGTCATGAAATATGTATGATGTCATTGCGTTCTCGCTCTGTGATAGGCCCGCAGTAACGTCAGGAATTAAAAATGGCGTGAAACATGATGAGAAAACATGATACGAACAATGATGAAGAGAATACACGCGGGAGGAAACTGTGGTGCTGTTTTTCTTTCTGCATAAACAGATCCATCAACTCTCAGTCATTCCCAACTCTGGCCAATGCAGGAAAAGTTTCTGCTGTTACCAAGTGAATGTTTCATAGATGAAAGTGAATGAAGAGGACAGATTGTGTGTTCATGCAGGCATGAGAAGCATTAACACTATACTCCTGATAAATGTAAGATTCAGGTCCATCACACACACGGGGAGAGGCACTGAGAGAAGGGCAACATATTGCTTCCAGATCTGTGCCTCCTGGTTCTGATCCAAAACCCATTTTCTGAAGTGTATGAGAATCAGCTTTCAGACAGCACACAGACGGTGATGAGGAAGAACATTCTCTGGTTAGTGATGGTGAATGAGAAAGTTAAAGGCCAATAAAAGAGTGAAGATTAATATTTGTACTTCCTGTATTCATTTCAGTTATAACGCAGGCCGTGATCTTACCATGTGATGATGGATTGTTCCAGAGCACCTGCAGTATTCTTCCTGTTACCTCTCAAATGATCACTGCCAGTCCATTCCTTAAACACAGATCTGTACACAACTCACTGTTTCTGTCCAATGACTTACGTCACATTTCCAGCCCACACGCTCAAATTACTCTCACAAGGTCAACAGGAAAATAAACAGCCTTCCAGTTGAATAGAATTCATGTAAAGTGAACAGAGAAGATATATATCCAGTTATATACACAAACATTTACACTTCAATAGCAACACAGTGATGCTGCCATAAACACAACCCATTTTCAGAAAGATCTGCAATAAATCTTTTCTTGGCGGGGAATCTGAGATAAAGAACAATTTGTTACATAATGAAGAACGATGTGGCCAGATGAGATGCCTGCAAGGAACATGATGTTTTTAATTGAAGGTTGTTTTTGTTCAGTACACATTATACCTTCAGATAAATGAGCAGAATCTTCATCACACATATATGGTTTATATTTATATATATATAGTTCAAAACACCAGAAAATGAACTAGAAAACAAGAGAATGAGAATGAATGGAAATGTAAAATGTATATATGTTAAAATGTATTCAGAAAAAGGATGAGAGGACAAGACAGTCTGGGGAAAACAGAGCAGAAAGTTTGTTTTCTCAGCACTTTCAAAACATCATGTTTCACTGACCTCACCATCACCACGACAACCACATTCAGAGTGGGTTGCTGGGGTGACGATGGGGACAAGCATCATTTCTCTGAAGGTAAAATATTCCTGAAGCTGTTTTAAACAGATTAGACTAATATCGCTGGACTGAGATCACCTGAGCCTGACAGCTGCAATGATCTGAGGAAAAGTTCATGTCATAAACATCTAGATAAAGGAGAAACAAAAACTGTGATAGAAAGGGTAACTCCTAAAACACACAAACACAACACAGCAGAATTAGCAGTCAGGCAGAGAGCCGTGTTTTAATGTAACTGGATCAGAAGGCAGGTCTGACAGATGTTAAGATGTCTGTACAGGCAGAATGAGATCTAGGGGCAGATGTTTCTGTGCTGTGTAAACAGTCTGAGACGGTTCTGAGTTCATCAGTCTGCAGTCATTACAGCCATCAGAGCTTTTCTTCACTCTCTTTTTTATTTGAACACATTTATCACACTTTCATTCATTAAAGAAGCTGATCTGACATCAGGCGGCTGACCAGCTACTTTACTAAACAACACAAGAAACACATCAAATAACAAATTTAACAATAAAAAGTTTATTTGTAACGATATTAATAAATAAAAAAAATTACAAAGCTATTGAGATAGATGAAGTAACTTTTCTTTCTCTTAAAGTCACATTTGTCATTTCGTCAACATTTTGTTAAACAATTTTGCTGATTAATCGCCATCTAAACAAAACAAGAAATCTGTTAAAAGACAAATTAAATGACAAGCCCGATGTTATAAAGTTAATTTGCATATCTATAAAACTAAGTATGAAACGAATTACAGACAATAAATGTTCAAAAATCAAACTATAAAGAAAATTGAAATGTAAAGATTTATGTTCACACGTAAGTGACTTTACAGGTCCACAAGTGTCAGTAACTGTATAGTTTTCTAAAATCACTGTAACAAAATCTGTAAATAAATGATACTCATTAAGTCTGGCAGACGTCACTAAATAACAGGATCATTCTGTAAAAATACAGTTTCTGTCAGTAATTCATCAGGTCAGTGTTGAATTACATCAAACTGCAATAGCCCAGCAGAACAGAACCCATCTGACTGTACCATCTTTAATCAGACATGAGATATGAATAACATCCGTCTGTTTAACTGGAATTCAGAATCATATCTCTTCCATCCAGGCTGATTACAGACCAAACCTCACTCTTCTGTGCAATCAATTTGCATGTGTGAAATCATCCCACATGCTTACAACTCTTGCAGAGGAGCTTAAACGATCAGTGTGAAACTTACTGCAGTTTGAACATTTACATGGAAGAATATGTGAAGATGTAGACAGATTGTGGAACGCACTTGATTCTGTGAGTTTTTTAGACTTCTCAGTCCTTCACTGCACTGAATCACTGGAGTCCAGACTCGCCTGTGCAGGTGCGGTTCTGTGTGCATCCTGAGTGATGTAAAGTCTGCGTGCTTCTCCTCAAATTCTCCAGAGACTGCAGGAACGATCGTCTCGCCCGTTCCTCCTCCAGAGGCGAAGCTCCTTCCTCCTCCACCTCTGTGATCTCTACAAAGGTCACCGGCTGAGTCTTGAACCGGGATTCTCGGGGTTGTCTGGGGCGGTTTCGGCCCTGTGCCAGGCACTTGGGTACAGGTAGCTGCTGGGGAAACTCCTCCATGGCCGATGCCAAGATGTGTGTGGGCAGAACAGTGAAACCAAATGTCTCAACAGGGTGTGCAGCCATGGATCTAGATGGCAGGAGCTGGACGTTCGTCTTCTGAGATGTTAGTGATGGAAGAACCTTGTGACTGTCCAGTCTTCTCTGCGCAAAAGGCCTTGAAGTAGATTTCTTGCTCTTGTTTAAAGAGTGTTCTTTCTTGTCTATAGACAGCAGAATAAGTTTTCAGATAAGAAGGTTCTCAGATGTCTTCAGACGTTGTGTCTCAGTGTCTCCAGCTCACTGCAGTGCTGTTTGTGTTCTCTCTTTCTGTCGCTGTTGTTTCTGAGTGTGCCACTGACAGAGACGAACCAGCTTGAGTTCTTATAGCGCTTCACCCCTCCAACACCTCCCCACTCTCCACTGGCTCCACCCGCCCACTGTGAACAGTCATGTTCCGGCTGCCATACCAGCCTCTCTGAATCAGATCCCTGAAATAAATGCCAACCAGAGAGGGAGCTGCGAAACAGAGAAGTGGGCAGGGCATGAGGAAAGGGATACATGCAGTAAGAACAGAGGAAAAACACACACAGAGGAAATAAAGACATGAGCATGAAATTAAAAAACTGGGAGCGAGAGGTGAACAAAATGAGATAAACAAAATGTGGTCTGAGGTGATTTTCGTAGATTTGAATTAAGTGTGCACCACAATCATATACATATCAGATCTGAACACATATCCTGTGTAACAAATGTTCAAAAAAGCTGGACAGACACATTGTGATTTGAGTTTATATTGCGTGAGGTCCAGAAGTCTGAGACACTGAAAATCTAGAACTAATTTCATTTCATTGATTCCTGGAAAGTGTGAGACCTTTAAAAACAAATAATGTATTTAAAAAGTTATTATATAAAATGATCAACAAACTTTTAAGAAATATAAGATTCTGCACTCTTTCTAAACAAACTTACTATGAGCAAATTCACCAAGCTAACATTGTATAAAGGTAAATATTTCCACTAAAAATCTCAGCTTGTGCTGGAATAACACAGTCTGAGCAAAAGAGGGACATACTGAGAAAATCTGAAAGCAGGTTTTACACCTGCCTTCTACAAAGATGTTATTCTGATAACATCATTAACCAAAATTAAC
The DNA here is from genome assembly GCA_036877525.1 of Chromobotia macracanthus. NCBI lineage: Eukaryota > Metazoa > Chordata > Actinopteri > Cypriniformes > Botiidae > Chromobotia > Chromobotia macracanthus. The sequence continues at coordinate 1,163,309 of JAZGTH010000118.1, forward strand.
CAAATTAATTGTAGCTGGAGTTAACCAAGACGGTTAACATTTGGTTATTAAAGCACTAATCTATATCTATATCTAATCTATATGTAATCTATATCTCTATATATCTATATCTATCTATCTATCTCTATCTCTATCTCGTGTTGTGCTGCTGCATCAGTCTGAAGCAGTTACAGCTACTTGATTTATCACATATTTTTTGGAGCTTTTGCTGCCATCTTCAGGTGAATAAATCACATAACAGCACGTTTAGTTTATTCGTGCTAGATTTAGTCAAGCACAGCTTTCATCAGCTGCATCATCACCGTTCACTTTCTTTAACATTGCCACCTTCAGTAATACGCTGTTATTTCGACACTAAACATTCATCTCTTGACTGAATCTTCTGCTGTTCTGTGAACGCTGTCCAGGCTATCACAATGACCCATGAAACAGTGTTATATGTCTAATATGCTTACAGCATCTGCATGAAATACAAATACATTTAAACTGCTGTGATCTGTAATCTTAACAACCATTAGTGAATTAAGATCACAGAAACAGACTCAAAATATACACACAAAACACTAAACACGTGCACAGTGTCATAAAATTTACTACAAAAGACAAATGCAAAATCATTACAGAAAAATACATTTCTTAACAAACAGGCGTCACGAGTAAAGTAGCACAGTTTTCAAACCATGTCTGGTTTGTAAGGAGAGCTTTGCAATTTAAACAACCCATGAGATTCAACCACCGTTGGATGTTTCTGACTGATGCTGGTCTGATATGATCATACAGAGATCAGAAGCTGTGGAGCATTCCTGAACCGCTGATATTCCACTACACAGTGAAGTCTTCAAGTGAAACAAAACGTGCATTAGATCTGCTGGACACACAAGCAGAAGATCTCCTTTCCTAAACATGACCAATTACAAACTAAAGGCACACAGGTTTTAAAATGGCTGTAAACATGAGCCTACAATGGCCAAAACATACAAATATCTTCAAATTCAGACCTTTGGTTTCATATTGATACAGTACAACATTCAAAAAACAGTTTTGATATGTTAGTGATAAAAACCAGCACCCATTTCACTCATCAGAAGGAATAAGGCACAAGAGTGCAAGCAGTCCCAGATATAAAGTTATTAAAAATAATAAAACACAACCACCATATAAATCTCCCCCTGCTTACAACAGCAGTGGCACAGGAGATTTCCCCGTAACCTTTCACCCTTTACAGAAAAAAAATTTGATCCTGTTTTAGACAACCATCAATATAACAGCCGGCCAGTAGAGGCCTTAATTTTCAATAAATCATTTATGATGTGTCATTGTGAAACGTGAGCACAGCAAACAGACATTTATCCAAAAAACATACACAACATCCAACAAAACAAATCTACTGAAAGAGATATCACTTCAAAGCCCTGAGATGCAAAATGTCTCGAATCTCAAATCTCAGCCTGTACATTTCCTAAAATATGTTGTCCTGTTTGGTCCAGTCACACAACATCCTCGATCTATCGCAGCTTTCTCCTCCTGAGGTAGCCCCCACGCTGCGCCTTGTTCATTCGCAAGCCCAGGTAGAGGACCAGCTGCATGGGGGCCAAGACGGTGGTCACCCAGCCCTTCAAAATGCATGAGACAAATACTCCAGTCACATTAGCAGTCAATAACAGGCAGTTTTATTTTATGGAGTGGGTCTCCTTATGTTTAGGTCACATGACCAGCCAAATACTGCTTGCTTTGTCTTAGCAACCCCTGAATTACAGAATGCTTTTGCTAAACAAATATACTTAACACACTCCTAACCAGCCCTGTGAGAGTTTAAACCTGGTTTATAAGTTAGTGTTCTTACCATGACAGCATGAGGGAAGTAGCCGTTGGTCTGGTCCTGCAGTCCTACAGTGGTCAGCTCAGAGGCTACGTAGCGCTCAGCAGTGGGTTTGTCCAGTGTGGGCTTCCTGATCTTTGTCATCTTGGTAGCCACAAAGAAAGGCAACACACTCTGCCGAGCACACACAAACACACAAACAACCGGTCATTAACTGTGACTGTTCACACTGAATGTGTGTGACTGACGGATTTCAACGATACTTCAAACAGGAAGTCAACATTGTTTTGTAATCTTTCATCATAAATGTATGTACATATGTACAAAAATATACTTTACTTCCTGAGTAGCCCCATCCCCATTATTTTGTTTCCCGTGGAATATTCAGTCTCACCTGGATGATGATTCCTTTACACTTGTACTCTGCCTGAAGTCCACGTGAGAAAAAGTCCACAAATGCCTGAAGACAATTTCCATATTGTTTATTAAATATAACAAATATTATATCTATTACTTTTAGACACACAGATAGGCAGACAGACAGAATGACAGAGAGACAGATATGGTCAATTCTAGTAGAACTACAGATACTCGAATACTCAGATACTTGCCTTTGTGGAAGAGTAGACAGTCAAGAGCGGGACAGGAAACATACCACTGGCAGAGGAGAGATTGAGAATGACACCTTTTGCTCTGAAATGACAAGTGAAATCTTTATTTTAAAAGATACAAATGTGTTAAGGTTGACACTAAATATTTCCTAAACCAACAGGTGGGTTTAACAAAACCACCATAACTGTGAGAATCTGAGACAGCCACTCAGTTCTTCAGGCCAACACGTTTAACGACAGTCGCCATGCGTGTTGCCATGGCACCAGCGTTCTCATGCAGCACCCCTGCAGCTGCAGTACAGTGCTGCCGAGTGCAGAGGGTTAGACCTGCTTGTACAAAATTTGTTCAGCTCTGCTATTGGCTTAGGAGTAGCACATGACCACGTGGCAGCCAATCAAATCAAAGCATTGTTGCTTTTCAGTATCACACAAGGAGTGAGAGAACATGAGGTACCCAGGAGAGAAAACACCCCCCCACCCAGTCCCAACAGTTTAAAAAGCTGCACTGAATCCCCTTTATGTGACAGTCATGTTGGGGATTCAAGTTATGTGCTAGTGCTGCTTAAAATCTTACACCAGTTCAACACCAGTTCAAATCTCACACCAGTTCACCAGTAAAATCTTACACCAGTTCAACACCAGTTCAAATCTCACACCAGTTCACCAGTAAAATCTTACACCAGTTCAACACCAGTTCAAATCTCACACCAGTTCACCAGTAAAATCTTACACCAGTTCAACCTGGACTCACCTTGCCTCCATTCTGGGCAGCACCAAACGGGTCATCTAGTGAGAGAATGAGGTTTAAAAAAAAAGAAAGAAAAATGAAAATGATGAAATATTACACACATCCACACAGCAGCGAGAGAGACCGTGTGGGAGGAGAGAGACGGAGGGAGAATGTGTGGGTGGTGAACACAAGAGAACAGATACAAGAGAATCACCGCAGTCACGCTGCAAACTTTAAAAACCAAAATGAGCTCATAAGCACTCAGTACTCGGGCCCTTCACTTGTGAATGGGTCACTACATCACTGCATGGGACTTACGTGGCACACGGAGGTGATGTTGACATTGATCATGGTGTTGATAAACTACACAGAAAAGAGGGGAACAAATAAGATGTAAATATTCAAAACCAACTTATTTTTTGCATATTATTTAAACTTACATGTTTAAAATTAAGTCACTCACTTCTTCCAGATCAGGAATGTGCAGGAAGAACTCGGGATATGGATAGGAGATACCCACATTATTCACTATTAGGACAGAAAGACAAAGATTAGATCCGAGTTCACTTGCCTGATAGTCACCAGCAGGGGGAGACAAAACACCAGAAATGAGACGCCAGAGAGCAAAACGAGCAGAAAAACATCACGATTTCACAGAAAACAAAACACACGAAACGTTTGACAAGACGAGTGAACTGTCAGAGAATCGTGAATGAAAAGGTTCGTCTTCCTTTCAATGCAGAGGGCTGAAATAAAGGCTTAAATGTGTATTTTATAAAGGCCTGCGTGGAAAACTAACAGGAAACTCACCAAGAACTCCAATTTCCAGTCCAGCGAGATCCTTTTCAATTTTAGGATAGATATCAGCATGACCAAAGTCCACTGCGATGGTCTTTGTTTCCACACTGTATGTGTTTTCTGTAACAGAAAGTCCAGATTCAGATTATTCTCCACCATCATGTTTTTGTGCAACTTTCTTCAGAAAATGCTGAAACACTCATAAATGTAGCTGCAGACTAATACTGACATCCCTGCCATGACTGCTGGTCTAAAAATAACTCAAAGCGCTGCGCGTTCCGACCGGCAGGAGGCGCCGTTCACCACGAAAACAGCCGCCAATACAACCTACAGCCTTCCCTGCCATTACAATTTATTGTCCAAAGGCTCATTTGTCTCAACACTGTTCCAGTGAGCTGTGAGAGGAACATTTCTCTCAGGTCTCAGAGCAAGCAGCATTTATTCTGAGAGTCTTCAGAGGTGAGATGAAATTAAATGCAAGCACTGACTGATGCAAGCTATACAATTTAATCACTGGAATTCAGTTTAAAATGTGGAAATACTGATCGAAGATGTTCTGACACCCTGTCCAGAGGTCAATCGGTACGAGATACGAGACCCAGAGCATTCTTCACCAGACCTGAAGACCTCCAGCGCGTTTCCAACACAACCACTGTACTTTCAGAGTGGAGAACTTCCAAACCTTTTCCTGACCTTCTAACAGCTAAAAAGCTGATATTAATAAAGCATGTGAGAGCGACCAAGCTCTTCCTGGACACAAACAGCTGGTAAAGGGTTTTTTAAAAATATGTGCTGGTATTTTAGTGGAACCAGTTCCTCTGGTTACTGTGTTGGAGTTGATCACAAGTTCAGAGCCCAGAGGCTTCATTACTGTATTATTCAGTTTACACAGGCCGGCTGAATCTCTGCTCTTCTCAGTATGAAAGAAAACTCATTCATAAAGTGTCAGCCTGTCCTGCTTCATTCATAAAACAGAGTCAGGGAATATTGGCAAAGCCTTTTCTACAGTGAGAACTCAAATACAGACATAAACAATCGCTAAGCAGTCTTAGAGGAAGGATAATATGTTAAAAGATGTACAGACTAGTTTGAAACTGCAGATCTGACCCGGCTGTATGCTAACACAAGCTGCCAAAGTGCATTCACACACACTCACAGCATCAGTGGTGCTCTGAAATACACATCCTCAGCAGAACAGTTAAACACAAACACGTGAAACGTCCTGTCTGTGATAAAGGACGTGTGTCACATAATTTGAGATCCTTCATGCATCTGACTGATGAAACAGGCTGTCATATATGCGTGCATAAAGGGGACCAACGCAAAGACAAAGCAAATCCAGTTCCTCTCATTATTGGAACAGGAAAGGCAAACAGTGGTTCAACATTATTCACAGAAGTTTATGCTCGACCCTTGGACCTTTGAGGGTGCATTCCTGCCAGACTGCATCAGCTCTCCTTCACCCTGCCTCTGAGGCCAGAGCTAAAAATAAACCCAGTTTCATTAACATCAGGACGACTGTCTGTCATTCACAGAGAGGAGCACTGCGGTTTGCCACACACACACACAGCAGAACACTGACCGAGAGACTTCGCCACGTCGTCGAGTTTCTCCTGAGAGCGGCTGATGAGCATCATGGAGAACCCTCGTCGAGCGAGCTGAAGAAAGAGAGAGAACATATTAATTCATCTCATAACAAGAGAAACAATACAAAGCATCTGTGAGAACAATTTCAAAAACAACCTCACGAAAACTTCTTTCAAAAGTTGAAGCAACAGCTTGATTACTCACAAACTAAATCTTTACAGTGTGCAATTTGTTCAGATGTTAAAATACTTCCCATTTTGCTTCATTTGCAGAGACAGCTGTAAGTAATGCATTAGCAGATTTCCCCTAAAAGTGTGTATGGAACATTGCTCTGTTTGTCTGAGCATTCCAACCCAACACAGCAACGCTGGATGCACCAGTGTGGGTGGTTTAACCCAATAATTTTTATAATTCTATTAGATGATGAAAAATCTTTGAATTTATCGGTTACACAAACACTAAGAGTGTGATTCAAAGTTAATGATGAGGCATCAGCAGTGACATGAGTGAACTTCTGCACTACTTGTAACTGTAAGAGTTATCTGAGGTAGCGGGTCTTTTCCACCAGTCTTCAGTGAAAACCTCTGTCTCGTGATGAGTCACTGAGCTTCCTGTGGAGATAAAGAAGAAGAGGAACCCTCACCTCCTCCGCATAGGATTTCCCAATCCCGTCTGTGGCTCCTGTCACAACTGGAAAAGAGAGACGGGGACAAGATCAGCTCAATTATTCATTTCAACCCCAAATAAACTTGTCAGCAAGGTGAAGAACAGGAGATGAAGAGACATACTGAAATACAAATCAAACAACTCATTTTAAAAGTCATTTAAAATGTGAAAATACATAAACCATCATAAACCATCACAGAATGAATCTTTCAAAATGTAAACGGTGTCTTTAAAGCTTTATCAATATATTGTTCTGTTTGTTTGAACATCCCAACTGGCTTGACGCAGCGATGGCTCAGCCAATAGCAAGCTATTGCAGATGGCAGTAGTGACCAGAGATACCTGTTTGAAAATCATTTTCACAATTCTGTGGTGCTGAAATTACACATTTAAACAGCCACTGTGCATTAAGAAACCAAACAGACCAATAATTCCAAACACCAAGTAATGTAGCTAAACATGAAAGTTCACCAAGAAGAAATTACTCAATTTATTATCATTCCATAAATGAGTACATTTAACTTCACAATAAATCATGTAGAGCTGAAACCCAGTTTTTAACCTTAAAACATTTCGGGAGCGTTTTAGCATTAATAAAGCTTGGCCCAGCTTGATATGGCCTGATGCTCCAGTTTAATAAAACATGGGCTATGGGGGATGTGACGTCTGTAGAGCACGACAGCACTGGGGGGGTGAGGAGGGTTCCTGGAGCTGCTAAAAATAGAAACCCGGGAGGGGAGGAGTTGGGAGGAGCGGGAGACTGCACAATGTCAGATGTGGGTAAAGAGTGAGAGAATGAGAACGAAAGGCAGAAGATGAAAGTCATTCACAAGCTTTGAGAATGAAGCTTCTCCTGATCCATAAAGTTTCAGTGGTCTAAACTACATCAGGTCACCAGCGGCAGGTGAACGTACAGACCAGAACAAAATGCTCATGAGGATCAGACTTAAAAACAAAGCCTGCATGTCAACATCTCATACCCCCATAACCAACGCCATGACTGTTTAATCAAATGAAGACTGTAAATGAACATGAAGCTCTGCAGACACACAGTCCGAGATGCATTCACAGCAAACGTCACCAAACATCACAGTGTGAACCGAAGATGCTGTACATGGTCCATGATCAGACAGGTGCTTCACATACCTTGAGGAATTTAGAGCTTAAAGTGAATGCTTCATATGTGTATTCACACTTTATCACACGTACAGTCACCAAGTAGGAGGAGCTGGGGGACATTTCCCAGAATTCAACACAAGGATGTGGCTGTAGATTCAGAGAGTTGCCAAGCATGCATTTGACTGCACTGTAGGCCATCAAAAACAGCTCAGTCATTCACTACAGCTGATTCACTATCAACAAGAATCACTAACAACAGCCACAATCAGCCCATTTCAACAGCTAATGACTGCTAAATGTAGATGTAAACATGTACTACCTGACAGAGGACACATACAATCTGAATAATCAAAATCTTTATTTAATCAAGTAGATGGAATCAACGGGAAGTTAGCAAGACACCACAATGATCATGGAAGACTGACTGACAATTATTTATTATCTGTAACAATGACCCGGTCCAGCAGCAGATACTCGTCTCTGTAAACGGGTCAGCACAAGCAGTCAGGCTGGAGAATGTTCACGAACAGGCTGTTCAGAAATACTGCGCAGCTGCACTGGTCCTGCACAGACTCCATCTTCCCTGCGCTAAAAAAAGCAGCCGGTGAGTAAAAATAGAGCTGCTTCGTCTGGAAGAGCCGCAGCGCTAGAATAAGATGCTGCTCTCGCTCTCTCTCTCTCTCATTCTCCCTCTCTCACCCCCCCTCTATGAATGAATTGTTCTGTTCTTGGCTCAGTAACACTGCGGAATGCCAGCGCCCCCCACACACCCCTCCACAGCAGCAACAGCCTTTAAATAGCACTCAGGCAGTCACATGGGCAGCAGGAAAACTACACACTACAGCAGTTCTGCACCCAAAATAGAATCCATACTGAGATGAAGGTGGATTGAGAAAAGACTGCAGGGAGGTGAGCGGGTGCAAAATCAGAAATAGCAGCAAATAAGTCACATGCAAGCCAAAAAACAATCAATAGCTCTTCTCAACAGTCTCCTCATTGCAAAAGAAATCTAATTAGAACAGAAAAGATTCAAAATATCCAAACATAGACACCTAGTGTATTTTTGTACACCAGTGTGGTAACAAAATGTTTATTTCTAGCAAGAAAAATGCTCACAAGAGACACAAAAGACTGCCACTGGATTTGTGCAAAAGTCACACACCTCAGGTAAAATACTGCATGAAAACATTAAAATAATAAACAATAAAAAGTGTCAAGAACATCAGAGATCTTCTGTACAAAACAGCCAGACAGACAAATGAATTAACTGACTGACAGCAAAAAACTAACTGGAAAACTAATGGAAACATCTCACAAGAACATAAGATGTTACATATGATGTAAGCAGATAAAACACAGGCTTGACATGCTAAATGGGTAAAACTCCTGCAACTGTTGAAACCACATGAAATGGTTTCAGTTTTGATCAACCAGATCCAATTAAACTCATGGTACATGCCACACAATAACTGGATGAAATGGGATGTAAATTGTAAGTGTAACATTAAACAGCAGATGGAAGATTTCCTTTTTCAGGAAATAAATAAAGAAATGAAGCAGAGTCGTGACAGGAGAGAACGGGAGGGTGGGGGTTCGGGGAGACAGAAGCGGGAGGGGGGGTTTAGGCTGAGACTGAGGATGGAGATAGGCTTGGAGGAAAAAGGAGGAGGGGTAAGAACAGATAAGGGTTGCGATTTTACCCAGAATCCTCTGTTTCAGCACATGGCAACGAGCGTGTTAGCTGCGCAGTCCACGTTCATGCGCTCACATGCGCCAGGGAATGCGTTTCATTCACATTGTACCTTTAACCTAGCATGAATGAGCTAATGTTACTATTCACAAACCTGTGCAGTTTCAAATCAGCAGAAAAACAAAAACCATGAATGTAAACTGTTTTATAACTTTATAACTTTTATAAGGCAATGTTGTGTTTTACCAAAGTCCATTTGAACCAATACAGGCAAAGCAAAAAGTGGTTTCTAAACAAAACTGCCTCCGTTGAATGTCAGACTAAGTTTGTGGCAAAATCTGCAAGAAAAACCAAAACTTGAACATAACCAGTATTAATTTCTTCTGAACCAAGAAATTAAAAGTGGCTCTTTAAACAGAAAACTGCCTCCAGCTGAATGTCAAAGCAAGTTCATGTGACACAGTCGCCCCCGTCCCCATGAATGACTGCAGTTCTGTTACATAACTGTGTGATTCTCAAACACTCTCAATGTTCTCGGGATGAAGTGAACCACTGGAGGAGAAAGAGAAGGTGGAGGGTGATGAAGCTCTAATTCCAGCTTCCTCACGCTGCTCAGTCAGCATCACAACACGGCTGAGGGTCGACCTGCTTCAAGCTACAATAACCAATAAAAAAAATAATAAATCACCAAAAACTCGGAATGCGGCAGCATGAGCACAGAATTCACTTTACAATAAAACGGACCAGCGTTCCATCTCTTGGAAGTTTTTATTATTTTTAATGTTCTACGTTACACAACCTGTCCACATCACGTCGAGTCATATTCACCCCAAATAACCAAAAGAACAAAACTACAAACTGCTTAAAGGAAATAAAGGCTGTTTTTAGAATTGTTAAAATCAGTTTGCTTTGGTAAATTAAGGACCCCTGCTTTCATTACTGTAATGCAAAAAGGTAGAAAAACACTAAAATATAAAAGTGTATTAACTAGATCTTGTGCTGCTTCAAAAGGCATTGCAACATTTATTCTAAAATGTAATACTGAATTACTGAACTCCAGTGAAAATGTGACACTGGCCCACCAAACAGGGTAAAGAGTGCAACATATAATCATTTTAATTTATTATGAAATGTGACCCAGACATGTTTCCATGAGATCCCCAGAGAACGTCATCAGATCTGGATCAGAGGCTGTAACCAACCCACCGTAACCATCTCAAATAAAATGACTACACATGCCATCACACCATTAAGCCTGTAATTAATTCATGTTGTAATCGTCTGTTAATGGATCAGTGGATCTTAATGAATGTACATTATCATAAATAATGTACACTAATGTAGTAACACTGAGAGAAAAGGCCTCCTGATAAATGTGTCTGAAAGAGGTTTTGCTTTAACGCTGCAAGAGCAGCACCACCAGTGCAGTTCCCGAGAGGAGCAGCAGGGGTCTCTGTACAAGCTCCTCCACTGAGAACCTGAGGAGCACCGCAGAGGTTCCTCTCCGTCCATCCTCACGTCATACGTCACATGACACACGTCATATGACACACACACACGTCATATGACACACACACACGTCATGACTCGTCTCGTCGTTTCCCGTGTCTGTTGTAAGAGCTGCCCGGTGGTTCAGTTCGAGACCGGCTCTTCTGGACTGGCAGGAAGCGGGACAACATCCCGCACTTACTCACCTCCAGTTTACTGCGAGCTGCTTTTCTGATAATCCGCCTTCAGCTGAACTAGTCGGACTGGTAACCTGCTTTTAGTTTCAGGGAGTGGCTTTATCACCTCTTGACATCACACTGACAGGGTGTATTAGGGTGAAGATTTCGGGTGATAACTAAACGGTTGCGGGTTTGAACACGGGGGGGCAGTGGGTGTGCAATGCCCAATTCGACCGATAGGGGGTTTTAATACTGTTGCACCTGCTGTCAGGGCAACATCCCCACATGAAGCACATTACGAGTCATTTCACAATCGTTAACAGTGTGAGGAACGCTGAAGTTACTGAGAAGTTACCGGAGAACAGCTGAGAGCTGCCCTGCATGTCAATCTGAGACGCAAACCTCCCCTCACATCCCCGTGGTATGACCCGCATTATAATTAAGATCGGCGTTTTAAACTGCGTCATGTAGCCAGATCCAAACCCCGAGCCCCGGCGAGCGGCGCAGCGGTCAGCACTCGACAGCAGCATCGAAAACATCCACGAGCCTCCGAGCATTTACCCACGAAACGTCAGATGAACCTGATGAACAGCGGGGAACTGGATAACTGGGTCAGACCGGGCCAGACTACAGAAACTAGTTCACAGAAACTAGAAATTCGGCAAATGATAAATAAATAAACCCCAGAGATGCCAACACAGCTGCTTATATTACAGTTAACATCCGATTAAGATGTCAAATCGTTTTTGTAACTGCAAACTTGAATTGGTTATGATTTGATTAGTTTATATCGTCTAATTTAACAGTGTCAGCTGAAGCAGACTCAAACCCACGACCGACTCACAGCATCTCATTTGCGCATAATATCTGCATGTATGGCGCAATCAGTTCACCGGAGACACGTCGACCCGCAGACGCGTATCAATAATGACGGTGAACCGGTGAGATAAACATTCATTTCATCATGAGGATGATGATGATGAGGATGATGATGCTGGTGTGTTAAATCACATATGATGCGGCAAAACGTGCACAAACCGAAACATTACAGTTTCTCAAATCCGTGAAGTTTATTTTCATGAAGTTCAAGTTCTGGTTACGCGTTATAACCGGAGCCTCTCAACTCACCTGCCCATTTCCCCAGTTTGGGAGAGAGAAAGTCCCCGTTTCCCATCACCCAAATCCTGAAGCCCGTGACGGTCCTGTACAGCAACCAGAGCGCCAGCGCGGCCGCGGTGAGCGCCCCGACCCAGACGAGCGCTCTGTCGGCAGCCTGTAGCGTCTCCAGCGCGGTGAACGACTGCATGTCTGCGGGTGTGTGAGAGTGTGTGTGTGTGTGAGTGTGAGAGTGTGAGTGTGAGAGTGTGTGTGAGTGTGTGTGCACGCGCATCACACCCTTCATCTCCTCCGACATACGAGTCTGTCCACATTTAAGTGCGCACCGCCCACCTACTCCGTCCCGCCCGTGCAAACCCACGGCCGCTGCCGATTGGCCCAAACTCCCGTCCGTCAACTGAAACTTACAGTTCGTTGGCTGTTGTCCGCGTCAATCACGAGGGGCCCGTTCTCATTCATTCCGTTCTCCGTTTCGGCGGGGCGGACCGACGGCTGTTCCGAGTGAGAAGCGACTGGACCGACATCACGGTCACCTCCGTTCAGCTCACGTCATTGGTTGCGGGTCAGAACTGGTTTCTGCGTCCCAGTCCGAGTTACGAAACCCCCAAACCCACGCGTTCAACATCCCCCCCACACTATTTTATGAATGAAGCTGGCTGCCTATTGGCCAGACGGGCTCTCACGGTCCCGCCCCTGAAATGCAGTCCGTGAGATGTTATTGGTCGAAATGGACGTCAGTCACATTCATTCCCGCAGCCGCTTTATTTGATGTTTGAGATCATTCACACATTCACACGATTGTGTTTGACCATTTTCTCTGTTTTCTAGCGCAGAGGCATTTATACACAGCAGTTCAAAACCTGAGCGACTCTAAAGTCATAAAACTACAACGACCAGACGGCGCTCATCCGAAACCTCGCGAGAACTCTCAGCGCGAGTAACGCGGAAGAGGTTATGTAAACACTGAGCGCAGTCGGTGAGCTGCGGCGACCCGTAAAAAAGCGGCGAAAACGGTCGTGAAATGCAGTTTTAATGGACACACACACACACAATACTGAACTGTCAGTCCGTCAGTGATACGACAGGGCTGAGACAGTGAAAGTCGTGATAAACTGATGTTCTGCTCTCTGCCTGTCTAGCTTCTCAGACATACACGTTCATCAGACTACTATACACACACACACACACACACACACACACACACACACACACACACCATTCGGTTTTGCTCACGACCTGAAATTTAACCTAAAATATAAGCCCACCGATGGGTGCACACTTCAAGTAACGCATATATCAGCAGCACCACATAATGTGAAGTACAAGAAAGTGTTGGTTTTGTCAATGAAACGCGTTTTAATGTCAGTATTTTGAACTGCAAGCTGCTGTGGCTGCGGAAAGCTGAGCCGGGACCCGTGCAGTGCCCCCGTGATGTTTTCTTACAATTCAAAGCCCTAAACATACACGAACCTTTGCCATAATATTCAATGTGCCAAACGTGGCTTTAATTTGCGGAGTTTTCCACACGTCATCAGTGAAATAAACACACGAATAATGAACAAAAGCAACAGGGTAAAAACAATGACAGACATTTTATTTGCACTGGCAGAGTCAGGGAACAAACAAATTCAGTTTGATTGCAAAATGTGTCATTTAGTTCAGTCATACATTTGGCAAGAACACACCAGCGTGAGTATTTTGCAGTGTGCTCTCAGTTTGAGACTGTCACCACATAAATATCTGTTTCTTGCAGTAACATAAGACGACAGTTTGTCAGAATTAAACAATTAATTTAGTGCATTTAATCTCAGTGTCCCTGCATAACACAACACACACAGAAATACATAAAGTGCTGAACTAACAGAGGTTACGTTATTGCGTCGTCCAACCTGCATGCCTTTAAAAGCCTTCTCATTCAGCTTTGTTCAATTCAATACAAAGGGTTACAAATAAATATATCAGAGCATTCGATTAAAAAGAAAAAGCACGAACAATTAAAAGACACGTAGAGGTCAAATAATGATACACACAAATAATGAGCGCTTGAACCACATTATGTTTTGCTCTTACAATACTTTGCTGACTGATACAAAATAAAGATCAATTTTATTTCACTCTCTCGTGTGCCAGTGAACTCTAACACACACTGTACAGTTAATAACATCATTTGCACAGACACTCACACTCACACTCACACACACGCATCCTCTCAGTCACTCTCACTGTTCACAGACATCGTGCTGTTGTGTAGTCCTGCTTCACTTTTCGACACTATCAAAAACAGTTTCTAAAAATCATCTCGATGCCTCCAGTCTTTATCTCATGCATTTTGTTCTCCATCTTTTCCCGCAGGACTCAGATATGATCCAATTAAAGAAAAACTGGCCCTTTTGCCACTCAGTGTTTTAGGACTACGTCATATTTTATTTGATTGTAAGATCACTGCTTCAGAGAGTTACAACCTTTATTATTATAAGCCTTTATTATATAGACACAATGCATATGCAGTCGGTGAACAGCTGTGTTCACTACAGTCATATAAAGCTGTAGGTTGTGTGGTCGAGTCGGCGGTACAGCGCACACTTCAGCACCACAAGCGGTGGACAGCGACAGATTGAGCACTGCGTCACATCTCCTCAAGCTTCATACAACCTCCTCAAACTATTGCTAATGTTATATACAGACATACACCTCCATCACAACTGCAGACGTTTCCTTCTGCTCTCAGCAACCAAACCATTAGAAGCTTCAGAATAACACATCAGAGTGTGCAGAATAAAGCTGTATTAAATCAAAGTATCTCAGTCTACCTCTCCACATATTAAAACAGAGCAACGCAACACAAACGTCGTGTGGTTTACAGTTTTCCTGACTCAGTGAAGAGTTTGGGTACGAGCATAATTGTTACGTGATTTTATGTGTACGCATGAACGTTTTTATTTAATTCTTACAGTTTCTACCTCCAATACTTTGCATTTTTCCATTCCTCTAATTCTTCATACGTCTGACATGCCTAAATGTACACGTGACATAAATCTAAACAGTGTGAAACGTCTGGAAATGACAACAGTAGCAGCCAATACAAGAAGATACTTTACAAACACGGTTTATAAATACCTGAGGATGCTTCTATTGATTAATCAACTCACTGAATGTCCATTAACAGCTTACAAACTGAAGCTGATATGACCTTGATCTTGTGTCCAAGAAAATCCTGAGGTATTTATCCTATAGTACGTTTTCCCAGGTTTTCCTCCTGTAAAAAAAAGTAAATTAATATAAATAAATGTCATACTATACATCTCTTTTATTTCCTTTATAGTGAAACATGTTAGTTTACTGTAGATAAGTGTAATGCAGGTCAGAGGACTGTATGATGTAAATAAACAGACAGTGTGAGAATACTACATACCTTCTGTTTGTTCCCGTCTGATGTGAAAGTCCTGGATCAGATGAGATGACCCCGAAACTCAGTGTGTTCTTATGACTGAAGCTTTCCACACCAATAAGCTATCTGAAATACAAACGATACAAAATAAGATGAAGATTTATTATATCACACCACACAATATATTATTACAACATTAAGAGACAGGAATATTTGTTTTAGGATGTATTCTTAAAAATTCTATTCTTGAAAAAAATGTCACACATGCTTGCGCGCACACACACATACACACGCTTAACACTGTCATGTAATGAAACACCCAAATGCATCATGTGTATCTTCATCCCTCACAACATGTACCACAGTCTTCTTCAAACTGTTCATGAGTGTGTCTGTAGACCCCAGTTAAAACAGGACAGAGACGTCACATTCATTACCAGCGTGTCTTCAACATTCATCTACATCTAAACATTTTTAATAAATACAACATATACTGTGACGAAATCAGTATATTACGTAAGAAGTGTAAGGAACTGTTAAACTTACATCATATAGATTTTAGAATTAAAACAAAGTATTTAAAAATATTCAGGGTCCATTTCCAGACTGATGAAGAAGCCCCAGTTTGACACACTGGTTTGTAAAGTACATTCTGTATTTCATTTTCTTACCTGGTCATCAGTTCTTACACACACACTGAGCACTAAACTGTATTTCACATTAAATATACTGTTCTATTAATTTAGACTCATAACTGGACCTCAGAGTTGTTTTAAATAGTAACTCTAAATTGAACAGAATCATTTTAGATCGTACGGTGCTTTCTGGAGCTGATACTTCATGTGAGATTAATAATTTCATGTTGTGCACCGTTTGGCTCGTCTGTTCTGTTCTCTCTCTCTCTCTAAACTCATGCGCAGACACACTCATCAACAGACACAGACTTTTACATGCATGCATGCATTAATACCCAGAACATACACACACTCACACACTCATGTAATATTCATTCATACACACACAGGCTCTTAAATAATCACACAAAGCCCTTCAACACATTTATATAGGCACACAAACACACACACATTTACATTGCCTATACAATTGACAGAAAACACACACATCCCTTAACACCTCAGTTCTGATGCATTTACACACACACACACACACACACACTCACCCATACGTGTACAATGTATGTGCTTTTGTGTGATACACAGCTTTCTGACACACTCTAAAGAATGATCATTGCACATATACAAATACACAAACTCCCGCAAGAAATATATATTCTTGCGGGTACACAAATAAACACTCTTTCTCTCTCACACACACGTGCACGCTCACTGTCTGTTGAAATGGCAAAAGCAAAAACTCATCTACATGTCATTCAATATATACATGTGCATGTATATCTGGTATATGTGTGTTTGTGCAGGTTTTATACAAACACAATGTTTATGCAAATCATTCTAACATACACATCCGGTGTTTACACACACACACATCCTCTGTGCATTGTTTTCTGTATATAAATGTGTATGGGAACACCTAAAGGACACTTCTGTTATCTGTAGAACTGACAAAACAAACACGCATCTCTTTACACTCATGTTCCTTATATATTCAAACATATCTGCATACATTTACACTTATTAAGTTGAAGTATATAAATTGATACATATTATACTTAAAATATTTTGTATAGACACAAAGACACTTTAAATAATGCCAAAAAGTATTTCAGCATATACTAACTTTAATACACACACACACACACACCCTGTGTGAGTTATTGTTAGCATGTAAATGTGCCTTCACACACACAACACTTCTGTGCTCTTGCTCCTGTGCATTTATCACACACTTACTGTAACACACATATGTGCATATTTTTATACACTTTACACACACCCTTTAAAATAAATCTATAAGACATTCTGACATGCAGTAACACTTATACACACATTTCTACACATGCCTGCTGCTACACAAACATGTACACACATTCACTCTCACAGTACACTGACAAAATAAACCTAACTTTCAGTCACACTCATATTCCTAAACCTTACACACACACACACACACACACAGCCACACTGTATGAACGTGTGAATACATTAACACAGAAAACAGATAGACATGATGTAAATACACAGAGACATTAAAATAAAATAATTATGAATGATTCTGAAATGCACACACACACACACACACACACACCCTGTGCATTTCCTATAAGCAAACACACACACACACTCACACACACTGTCTGTACCTGAAAAAACCAACACACCACATCTTTCACTACTGAATATGTCAGCACAACATACCAACACATGCAGATTTTGTCTGCACAATAAAACACTGTAGCTGCTGAAGAAAGTCAAAACTACGTCACTCTGATCACATCTCTGTAAATCCCTCAGAACTGGACTGAAGGACTGACTACATACAGTAAAGAGTATCCAGAGTTATTAATATTAAAATTAACAAATAACTTTAAAAAGCAACATGTAACATTCCAACAGTATATTAAATAGAACTATATATCTATATTTGCTATTCTCTAGTCTCCAGTTGCCCGTCACCACATTGCTGGTACATTATGTACTATCCTGTACCTGGCTATACGTCTGCTTTGTACTCTGCTTTGTCTTGTTAGCTTAGTCTTGTTAAAACAATAAAACAAACAAGGGAGATAGTGAAGCCCCCCCAAAAAAACTTGTGTGACGGCTCATGTGTAACACAGTCTCAGGTGAAACTGAGTGACAGTGCAGATTAACTAACTGTCTTAACTAGTGATCTACAATTCAGTGTATAAGCAGCATTAAACTAGTCTGAGTCTGTTATTTTTAACTGAAGTTTTTGCAGCACTTTACACTTTAACACGAGGCTAAAATACTTTTAAATGATCTTCTCCTAGACAGTTCAGTTGATTTATCATTAAATCCAAATATTATAATTTGACATTAATATCAAAATTATATGTGAACATAAACTATTTTTTTAACATGAACAAAAACATAATTTATATTATTAATTGAGTGAACATATGCCTCTGTTTTGAATAGATCTCTTATAACAAGGTCTGAGCACTTGTTATAAGATATTAAACTGATTAAAACATCAGTAATAAAAGCATTTAACAGAGAAAAAATCTTGTAATTTCAATAAAGCATATACAGATTATGTCAATAACATTTCTTTACAGTGTTCCTACCTCCTTCTGTTCCCTTGCTGCTGGATTGTGTACTTTCAGCACGTCTCTGTTTAACCTGACCTGTCACATCTACATTGTTCTAACATCTAACATGTTCATCTACAGTGTATCAGCGGCCACCTAAAACCTTTCTTCTTCTGTTAACACATGAAGTGAGGATCTGTCCTCGTATGGAGGACATATCAGTGGGATTAAACTGTTCTGCGAGTATGTAGAACCAGAATTCTCTTCTGAATTAACTGAAGAATAAACAGGTCATGATTACTTTACACTTACTAAGAAAGTAAGAATTATTTACATTTTTAAATGTGATTCTGTAACATAATGCACATATTAACTGAGTGTTCATTACAATCACTGTTCTGTATTTCCTAATTACTGTTTTGTAATGCTTACTGTAACTGATCTAACGGTAATACTACATCATTACTAATGTAACTGTAACATGTCTGCAGAAATATTGTGCATGTGATCTTGAATGACATATTTGAATCAGTTAATGTCTTCAGACCACGAGTTTCACTCATCAAATCCAGAGACACCAAAACTTTACAGGGATGTAACGGTACAGAAAGTGTGTTTTGCATTGTAAATAATTTCGGTACGGGACACACCCATGTTGCCCTGTAGGTGTGTGTGGAATCATATGGGTGTCGACTCATACCTTAACTGTTCTTTATCATCATCTTCCATTGCTGTCTCTCTCTTTCTCTGAGAAGTGTTCTCGGTTCTGCCTCATGTTAAGACTTTTCTGGATCTTGTCATCAGCAGATTTCCTGCAAATAAAACACGTAAACATTTATCAACAAATGACACAAAACGTGAGGCAACACACACACACACACACACACTTACACAGCTTCTGCCATCTTTAAAAAGATTTTTATTATTGCTCTAGCTGCTGATTAAAACATAAATAAATTGTAAGTTATTATTTTATTAGTTTATATTTTTTGTGCGGTTGTAATTTATATTATTTTATTGTATTATTATATTTTAGATTCCCCTAACTTTCTAAAGTTATAAATCCACATTCATCTATAATATAAATACATGTGATATTTGTATAATATATATCTTTAGTTATATTTATAATTTATTTTTATATATCTATAGTTATATTTCATAAAATGAATTCTTATATTGCCATTTGGTTTATTTTAACAACAGCTGTGATGAAAAGCTGATGAATGAAAAAGCCATTTCACTAGTGAGAGTCAAATAATATTACATGTAAGCTTCATTTCTGAATAAAGTCATAATCTCACTGTATTTAATGTTGTTTATTCTAAATAAAGTGACAGTTAAATATTCATGCTGAAGTCCATCAGTTTGACCACAAGATCAAGCTGATATTTGATCTTGCTCAAAAAAACCAAAAACAACTGGGAATGGATGTTCTATAATATTTTGCACACATATGATCTATTTTTGTACTATGTAAGTGAATGTGTGAAATAGTTTATCTACAGCAGTGAGGTCGTGATGTGTTCTCATGGCAGGATCACCCTCGTAAGCATTAGAGGACACACCCAGTCCCCTAAACCTCCGCCCAGAACTGACTCATCTCACGCCTGCCCTGACTCATCTGTGCTTGGATGCAGAGAATGTTTAAAAAGATACAAAGAAGGAATAGGGACCAACATATGCAAACCTTCACCCCCTTTTTGTTTATGATCTCATCATTTCTGTGCACTGCTAACTGTTGGTTGTTATGGAATCCTGAAGTCAGTGATGGTGAAACATAAAACGTGTTAAATAATGTGAGGTGTGACAGCAGGTTATTGTGAAATGTTTGAGGAGATTCTGGAACATGCCTTTGACATGACAGATCTTCCTCAGACCAGCCTGTAATGCATTGAGAAAGAGGAGAAAAGGACGAGCTGGGGCAAAAAGAGGACAAATGAGTGATTCACACGACAAAACAGTGTGCTGGACAACAATGGGGCCAATGATGACAGAGTTCAACCTGCAGTGTGTTATGACGTAAATGTGAGGCTGTTAAATAACCTCAAAAGATGATGATTCCAAAATGCTGCTTGTTCTTTATTCTATTTAGCGATGCTGTTTTTGTTGTCATTTTTACAGTCTGGTCTTTATTGTGGCTGTTTAAAGATAACGAGTTTTATGTTAAATACTGTTAAACGTCTCTTTGAGTTTGTGGGTGTTTGAGAGAAATAAAAAACATATAAATAGAAAACTGAAGAAAACAAACACACAAACACACAAACACCCAAACGTTTAAACTCACTGTGAATGAAACACTATTGAGTTATTTGACTTTATAACAAAGTAAAATGAAGAAGGTGATTTGTGCTGCCCATGCAATTATTCAATTCATAAACATAAAGCCAACTCATAAAAACATAAATCTATATAACAACAAAGTGTGTGATTAAATGTTTTTTTGTCAGAGGGGGAGACACACCTAATCTCTCGGAGACAAAGTTCATTTTCAATTCATGCTGTGCTTGTGAGGTTTTAACGTACAGTCTCACGCTTAGTAATCACAAATCTCAAAGCACAGGTAAGAGAAAGCAACACACATAACTGAGATATACACCGGCTGGAAATGATGGCAATAAGACAAATACACTTGTAAGATTTCTGACTGTGTTAAAGGACATAATAAGTGAGAGTGAATTAAACTGTAGCCTGTGCTGCACGCCACCTCTCTAAAAAACTGTGTCTCAGATTGTTTATTAGTATCTAAAACTTAAGCTGTGTCATTCATCTTGAGAGGTTTGAAAAGTTTATACAATTGCAGTAAATATTAAACAAATTAAACATTATGTGTCACTTATTCTTTTAAAATGGGAAAAAACACACTTTCTGTATTTCACGGACTTTTTTTCTGTTTAAAAAACGTGGACTAAAATGATCTATTTACCATATCTGAAACTATGCTGAAAGGAACAATTCTGTACAAATACTTTTCAAAGACACACACGCTAATGAACTCCAGACAGAATACTGGAATTATTGACAAAGATAATGCAAATAACAGACTGGCCACATATGCAGCTTCATGTTTTATATGTTGCAGCTTCTCTTATAACTTCCCTATAAGCTGCAGCCATTTCACTGTAGACTTTAATACATGTCTGTGCAGTAAAAGCATGCAGTGAGAGCTATTTAAAAGCAACCATACGTTCTGAAGTTGTGCTTTTCTATGTATAATGAAAAACAACAACCTAACAACCTTTCCCTTTTTAATCCCATCTGTATAATCAGTGTGGAATTAGTGTGTGTGTTCTTGATCATGTGTCTCTGCACGCGTGACCTGTAATTATTCTTATCAGTTGAACAGTAATCCAATGTTAAATCAAAAAATTCTGAGTTTATCACAAGCAGCACAAATACAAGTCTGTATATTATGTTCTCAAAAGAGAGTGATTTTCTCACTCTTAAAATAAAGACATGGTCTGATGGTGATGCAGGCCTAATACACACACCTGAGTATTTGTTTGACAAACCCTCCTTCATAAGTAACATGTTGCTTTACTGTAGTTACACAGGCCTGTTGATCTGTCACTGATCATCGGGTTTAATAGGCACAATAACAACAAAAAAAACCAACGACAGTGGTTTTGCAAAGATGTGAGCTGAAAGAGAAACATGAATGAATGAAGCAACACACGACTTACAAGGGCGGTGACGTCACGTCGAAGAGGCAGCGCGGACTGCTGCAGAAGTTGGTCGAGTTTTGTCCTGTACACAAACACAAGACACAAAGTTGATAACAACACTTAAAACACGGGATACAGTATACTGCCATTCAGTGCACACAGAAAGACGATTCCACATGCACCTTCAAAGCTTTCGTGTTTGTACATGGATCACATTAATAGGTTAAGCTTCCTCATTCGTCTTTTTAAACAATCTTTAAATGTTTCTAGATTTACTGAAGCGTTTGCACGGTCGAATATGTAATAATAATTAAAGATTGTACGGCTAACACATCCGGATTTGTTCATCAGATCATCTGTGAATCTGCCTCCTTCATCAGCCGTCTGTCTGTCTTTCTTCTGAGGACCCACACTCAACATGAGCAGCTCTTTCACTGTTTGATCGGCAGACAGTTATTTTATTTTGTAAGGTTTGGTCAGAGAGCTGTACTCACTTTCTTGATGTATGCAAAACTTTTTCAGAACTTTTTTTCAACCACAGTAACTTCATCACCACGATTTGTCAGTGCAGTGAAACTCCACGAGTGACTAAATACTTTCTGGACTTTCTTAATATTGCTACCGATTGATTTGTGAAAGCACCAGTTTCTCTCCACGTCAGCCCTGTTTTCTCTCTTTCTTTTCATTACTCGCATCTTTATAGCCATATAATCGAATGCAATGCACATCTCCTATATCTGAATAATGTGTGAGGCAACAGATACGGATGAGCAGAAATGAATGTTATTCTGAATTTGGGGATGTCGTCACTAAGGGGCTCTGGGCCTTTTCCAAATACTGTAGCATGCCATGGAGACATTTGTATTCGTCTTACTCTCACATATAGGACATGGGACAGCAAAGCCTGTATCCTGTTAGTGAGTAGCGCACAAATGTGGGAGACTTGAAGATCTGCGATGCCATGACTGTGCAGTGACACAGATCGCATTACTTTACAGCTGGTGATCATTTCTCAATGGGCTGGATCTGCGCTGAATTACAAGCTCATACAGTTAAATCCCGAGTACGTGTAGGTGCGTCGTGTTACATCGGGCTTTCATAGTGCCCAAATACTGTGTGTGAGAGGAAGACAATTAAAGAAAAGAGAGCGAGGAGATCGGGTGAAAAATTGTGTTTGGGCACCTACAATGACGTGTTCTCTTATATACTCTGTCTCTCTCTCTCTCACACACACACACACACTGTCAATGGCTGATATTGTAAATGAAATCTGGGGAAAATGTTGAAGTCTTATGTGTTATTGCGAACAGGGTGGGGTCATTTCCACATTGTTTAGTCTGTAAGTGGATAGCCCACTAACGAGATTCCCACCGCCCTCCCGTCCCCCTCTCTCCCCCGTATGGATCACTGTGTTTTCCCACGTGTAAACTGGGACCTCGATGTTGGACGTGTGGTTTTGTTTGGGTGACTTTTGTAATCGTATTGGCGAGAGCAAATGTTCCGGCAATGGAGTCGCCAGATAACTCTCGATTCTCAGACTTTGAGGAGGCAACTGCGAGAGAAGTTCGGCTTTACAGCCGCAATACACTGTGAAGACATTTATGAAACAAAATCTAGGTTACAACAAAGTATTATGAAAAAAGAAACGCCGTTAATAATAACATTAATAATATTCATAATAATAATAATAATGCACGTTATTTAAGCCACGGAGTGTATGGAGCATCGTACGATGAAGGCTCGGAGAATGCGTCTTCCTCAAATGCTTTTTGGGGTAAGGGCTTCCCAGCTAGATATTTATGAACGGCAAGCCCAGACCGCAAAAAGATTCGCGAAAGACAAACGCAGCCTGCGTGACATCAAACCGGGCGTCCGGGTGTCTTGTGCACGGCTCGCTCCCGTTTCCCAATCCATTCCGGTCCATCGGGAAACCGAGACAGCGAAGCCCCATCCGCGGCTGAACTGTATCCAACTCATTCACATTCTGTGAGCATGGGCAGCTTTCAGAGACCAAGCGCCTGGATGCTGCGTGCGCTGTCCGCGGTCCTCAATTCAGCCAGTAGTTTATTTCGCCTGCCTACCGCCGTGCACTGAAACCACGACATCTAAACACGGAACACAGCCACCACTGAGCCTCTCTGTTTCTGAGCCGCAATTTTGTTGGTGGTGCTACGATACGTTTCCTCCGGTTCGTGCTGTCGCTCGGTGTGGATCTGAACGCACGGCGCAGCTGAAGGGCTCTTGGTGAGGAGAGAGCAGCCTGTAATCTGCTCGCAATAAATAGAGAGCAGCGAGGGATCTTATTGGAGCAAATAAAACATCGTCATCCACCAATCGCTGGCTGGCTCATATAGGGACCCCCCTTTTTGAAAAAGAGAGAGAGAGAGAAAGAAAGAAAGAAAGAAAGAGAAGGGGAAACCAAATTGTATCCCGCTTGTGGTGGCCACAGATATTGAGTGTTAGACAATAACGTTTGACTGATGATTGTTTTCAGCCGAATCTGTCGCGTTTCTAAACGGGTCTCAGTCATCTCAGTGAACGTCGTCACGTATCCATTCAAAACCACACACACACATTTTAGGCTTATTTGTAAGTCGACATTTGGAGGCGTTTGTTTCTAACGTCCACGTCCAACAAGAAGACAGCACATCGCCAACACGACAACAACATGACAAGCTTGTGAGGCGATTTCATTGCATGAGCACAGAGAGTTCACTGGCTGATACCACTCAGTGAAGACACGGGGGTCTCTAAACTATCAGCTGAACATAACACATTCTGTACATCTTACATCTTCTGCAGGCACAACAAACAAACAAACAGTTATACAAAATACAACTACTTTGCAACAACATTTTACTAATGCATCCGCAGCCAATAATGCCCTATAACATTACTGCATATGAATAATATTACTAGTGACAACAATATGGCAACTCTTCTGGATCCCTCCGGCACAGTATTTTGGTCTTAAACCAGCTGGGTAATGTAGCTTCATTTGACTTACCGATGAAGTTCCTTTCCTGCATCCACGAGATATTGGTAACAGGATCATCTGTAAACATTCACAACAGTCTCTGGTCATTTCTTCTTGGAACTCTATACAATAAACTACACAAAGTGGGAGGGTCACGGTCTATATCTGGACACAACACCCCCCCGTGTCTAAATGCATCCCAAACCAAGATCCCCCTCCCTCCCCATAATCACTGATTTTCTTGTTGTGCCTTCTTCGTGGAGGCTGAGGTGGCTAAAGGCAAAGAGATAAGGCTTAAGATGTAACAGGTGTAAAAACATCAAGCCACCATCATGAGGGTTTTATTGGGTGGTCGCATCGTTTGCGGGCGTCTCCAGTCAGTCACGATTCTCCCCCTTCAGTCTGCACCGCACAGCGACCGCATCTCCTGACGCAGCCAACGCGCACATATCCCTCACTAAAGCAGTCACGACTCGGGTAAAATCCGTGTTTCCACCAAAATCACAACGCCAGCTTTGACTTACGGATCTCTTGCTATGTTTGGGATATGCGTGTTTTGCAAAGAGAGACACAGTGTCTTTGAAAAGGTCAAGGTAATGTGTTTTCTGTGCAGATCGACGCAAGCACTGACAGATCATTCCTGATCACATAACGGTACATTGTCGACATGTACAATGCGATTACGATAACTATTTGCTGAGACTCGATAACTAAACATGTAAATGCTGGTTTTGGATTGAACCCCCTCGAATGCCTGTTGATAGGAATGATCTGAAATCAGAGTCGTACATTTAAACCGATGTTTAATCAGATGTTGTCCACTGAGCTCATGGTACTTTCTTTAATAATAAGAGAGTTTATAGCTAATGTGCACGCCGCAGAACCGAAGTTGCACCGTTATGTTTTGATGATGTAAACGCGTCGATCGTAGCTTTGTGTTTTGCACAAATGCTGTTGAATGCACGGTAAACGCGGCGGGTTTGAGCCGTATTACCGTCCACGGCAGCAGAAAGCAGTCGATTGCAGTACAGTATAATGAAATGACGTGGGCGGAAGAGTAATCCGTGTGAAACCGCCTATAGCTGCACGGTCTCCAGCTCTGTTCAAACGACGCGGGCGGGAAGGTCGCGAAATTGTCTCACAAACTTCGGATTGCATTGTGACAATATGTGCCGAGCACCCCCGTGACAAAAGCAGGGCGACCATTTGGGGGCGATTTTGTTGCAGGGCAAAAGATGCACGGAAACCCTTGACGCCACGCACGGCGTTCTCGCCACCGGTCTGCGCAGGCAGACGCAGGGCTTCCCTCGTCGGCTGTGCTGGTGCATTTCCCATTGGCGCTGCTTTCTCCACCTGTATTTATTAACCTGTTCTTCTTCAGCTACACCCTCCCTTTTGTAGCGTTATGGGTTTTCTTCTCGTTTAAAGCTGCGGCGAAGAGGCTTACGAATAAAAAACGACTCAACAGCGCCTTCACACAAAGCAGTTTGGCTTGGCTTCTCGGTTCATTCGTGAGATTCCTGCTCTGAGGTTTGGTTTATTTTTAGAAGCGGTTTGCAGACGTGCGCGTATGCTGCACGAGCTGTAAACTACACGGTTGCGTCTGCGACGTTTCCGTGGCGAGGAAAGCACATCACTGAACACCGTGCATGCAACAAACCATGCAAACATCTCATACAAATACACCCAACCGCGCCGTGCGTGTGTACTTACCAGAGCAGCCTCTGCTGAAAGCAGGAGAAACATAAACATGAGTATAAAAGCAGCCAAACGTGGCCATGACGCACAAAACAAGAAGAAAATCAAACACTGCCCTTGATTCGTTTCTCTTCGCAGCAACACGTCCAACTTTTCTCGGAATCGCAGTCCTTTTATACAAGTGATACCCCCTGCCTATTTCTGGACCACGATCAAACATTGATGCTATTTTTAGCGCCCAGTAAGAAAAAACACACTCACAAAGGCATCGCTCAGGAGCGTTACGTGGAGTGCATGTAATGCACATCAATTTCGCCTCTCCAACTCCTTGCAAGGGCTCCGACTCGCCTCCGTTGCATCGCTGCAGTGTTTTTCTAACGAGCCGCATCAGTGTCCCTCTCTCTTAGGGCTAAATGTGTCTTAAATGATGGCTAAAGATCGGCCAGGGTCTTTCTCGGGTCGAGTTGTTCCCGTCCTCTCTTTCCCTTTATGCTGCTCGCCATCCTCTCTATTACACGCTTCTTACGCGGCGTGTCTCCATGCAACTTTGGCTTGCAAACTCAGGACGGATTCGCTACTCGCAAAAGGAAACACACACACACACACACACACACACGGAGGGAGAAAAACTTGCACGGACTCCCGTGCACAAAGCACAAACAGCTGTTCTGAGCACAGTGTGTTTGGTCTGTAAAGCAGTACACAAACGATCATTAGCGCTCGCAGGTCTCTTTCTGAGGGCTGCGTCAGATACTAGGCATTGACGTCACGTTTAGGTTTTCCCACTTCACAGTCTATGGCTGCTGATTATAAGCGTCGCTGTTCTGTTGTCAGACAGCTACGGCACAGACAATGGTTTACACAGGCTCGTAAGGGCTAGATGAAATTCAGAAACAGGCGAAAGATATCCAGCGTCTGCCAGGAGGGATGCAACAGCTCGGTGTCCGAGCGATGCCCCTCCTTGCATCGTGAAATACTCGCTTGCTGTGGACGCAGCGGCAGACACTCCACTGGCCTATATATGATCCCAGACGGGTTTAAACCTGCTAGCTTTCTAACTTCTAGATGTTGAGCTCTGTGTGAACACAGTGTTGTCAAGCAGAAGATAATCAGAGGGTCAATAAAGATGCATCAAAATAAAAGAGTTGGCTCGTTTATCCGTAAATCGCAAGTGTTACAGACGAGCATGCGACGTTACAAACTAGGGTGCAACGCCGGGAAACAGGTTCGAGGAAAGATTGCGACTCTTCCCTCTTATCACCGCTGTGCCTCAACATAAAACAAGTGGAGATACGAGTGTGCAGGACACAAAGTACACTCATTTGAACAGTGCGGTAAAAACATAATAAAAGCTACTGGTACAGCTTGCCGCATGGTGTCGCCAAACAGCACTCAAGAGCCCCCAAAACGACAGGCAGTGTGCTTTAAACTGCTATATAACTATTCTGAAAAACACTGCTTCGCTTGTTATTTATTCATTTGCTAAATGTGTAGTTCAAATCTGTTGAATTTACAAAAAAAGATGGCGCACATCACTCCAGGGTGACTATTTTTAGCATGCTTCTGGTGTGCTCTCCATGGTGCTTAAACTGGAGTTATGTAGACCGGGTGAATGAAGCACACGCTTTAATGCAGTTGTAGCGCACTTAAAATAAAAAGCCTGTTAGTATATGATGTATATTACACATATAGTGTACAGTGAGAGCCAAACAGTAAGTAGAACTTTGTTCTTATGTTTGTCCATAATTACGCATGATTGAACAGAAGCTGCAATTCATAAACCTGTATGTACTGTTTTGTTTTGTATGTAAATATATAATGTAGTGGTATGTGCAGGAATAAATCTACATTCAAAACTGGGAATGTAGCATGAAAGCTGGATGTTCCAGTGTGGTGGGAAATGGGAGGATCAAGAATAAGCAGGTAGTGACGAGTTATAAGAGGAGAGTAAAAAAGGCAAATATAAAATGTCACCATTTATTACTTAAAATAAATACATGTACCGCCAAGAGTACTATAAATGATGGCTTTGATCTGACAATGAAGCTGGACGTTTGCACCCACAGCTAAAGCAAAAAATATCCTGATTTGGGCTGTGTGGGTTTGAGCTGGCACAGAATCTCATCTAACACACCTTGCCTCAGATTTGACAGGGAAAACCGTCTGTGACTCAAACTGTTGCCGGGACAAACCAATGAACACCAAATTCTAAGTTGCTATTTTGCAGCAGGTTTAAAAACTGTGTTAAGGAACTAAGATGAATCGTGTGAGTCAACTTAAGAAACAAATAGTTAGCTTTGCTTTACAAATGCAAAGAACCAGCTTGTGGGAAATCACCAATAAAAACTCTGGTGCCAAAATTGTGCATATGCTGATGAGGAAAAAACATACATGACGAAGACAACGTTTGACATGCATGGAGTCCTGAGCTCTAATGTTTAATGTGACGACATCTGTAGGAGACATAAACGATTCAGTAAAACGGGCGTTTACAAAACATTCTGGAGAAACCAGAAGTTTTTAATAAGATGGACGCAGCCCATAAGTCTAGACTGAGAGCTGCCCTATACTGACATGACCTGCAGTGCTGCTGATCACATTAGGTACTCCTGGTCATAATCTTTTGCCTCGTCCCATTAATAACATAATACAAAATATTTGCTTTAGCTTTTTGTCACGCGTTTCTTTTTCCTGTTTGATTTCCCCCCACCCATCCAATCTCTCGATTCTTTTCCACTAAGAGGAGATACAGAGAAGTTCTAGGAAATGAGCCTTTCCCGGGTGGTTTCTATTGGATAGTTGAGAGGTGAATCAAAATTGATGAGTGTTTGTTTGAATTTCAAGCTTAGATTAAGACTCTCCGCCCTTATAGCCCTTTCTCTCTGTTTATTTTTCCGTCTCTCTTGCCTAAATGATGTCAATGGAAGCCGAGCTATAGAGCTATTTATAGAATCTCCCCCTCCCTTCAGAATCACATGGTTCAGAGTCGAGGCACAATGACTACCTCAAGAGAAGAGCATGAATAGAGACGGTGAATATTTATGAACGGGCAGCTGTCACGTGACACTCCTCCTGCGTAACGTGTTAAGCTTGTGTTAGAAAGTGAGCGACTGCTTTCATTTGCATATCCTCGACGTGCCCTCAAACTTTGTTGTCATTCATGTTTTTCAGTCATTATGCCTTCAGTAATTTATTTATTTACTCAAAAGTTAGCTGGGACCCGAACTCTCCAAAGCCACAATGCATCTTTCATTGAAAATTTCAAATCCTGAGAGAAACAGAACGTGTTGTCCACGATACTTCGCGTTTCATCCAGCCCCTTGTCTCCATTCTCACATATAGGCCTGTTACATAACAAGGCTGTGCGAATGGAGAGAGTATTAAAGATCTTCAGCATTATTTCATCGGTTCCGGAGCTTTGACTATGCAAGACAATAAAGAATTCCAATAATAACTATTGCAAAGTAATGAACTTATTTTAGACAGCATCTCAGGTGATATGCGCAAAGGTAACATGCGCCGGTATGCAGTAATGCAGCAGAGCGGCTCAATGCAAGGCTGTGATGTATGTTTATGTAAGTTACTGGAGACATATGCTGCATATTTTATTAGTCTATTTACAGACATACGTGTAGCCACAACATCCACACGTGTGAAAAGCACTTCTTTCGGGTTGCTAGCTGACATGTCAACACTCACTGGGTGCTATATATAGTAGGCCTGGCAGTGCTGTTACTATTCCAGGCGTTGTACATGAGGGGGTGGATGGTACACTTTGATGAAGAATAGAGCAATGGTTTCTTTCTTGCGGTTCTTGGGCAGCACTTCTGTCGTGTGTCTTCACAGGTGAAGGAAACACCGTGGAGCTCCTGACGTTATTATGAGCATCATGGTCATCAGCCGAACGTGACATTGATTTGAAGTGTACAGAAGATCAGCTGATGATGATGATGATGGTGATGATGATGTATCTCAGCAGCACATTGATGAAAATCGCGTCAGATATTCGCCCTGTCCTTTCCTTCACTCACTCCACCTCTTACCGCCCGTCGTTTACCGGTGTCGTGTTGACATGCGACCTAAACAAGCAGCAAGCAGCCGGTTACCGGTTATAAAGGGACGATTATTTAAGTCACGAGCGACCGAGCCGCGGGCCGGTGCACCGGAAGCGCCATCTACCGTCTGCGTGAGCGGCGCGCGCCGACGCACCTGTCGGAGTGTGGCGGGAAAGAGCCGGCGAACGTCGCGGCCGTGTAAGTGATTTTGGTAAAACATCACGCGTGAAAATGGCCACATTACCTGAAGTTTAACGCTGGAATAGATCCTGAGAGTCAGACCCAGCCGCCATTAAACACAACACGAAGCGTCGGCGGAGCAGCCCGCGCTTTTCAGCCTGTAACCAAATGCAGCCAATCAGAAGCGTCCCCCGCCTGCCAATCACTCGGGTTAACTAGTCTCTCCAAACTAGTTCACTGTTTGAGTTAATCTGACTTTACTGCAAACTGTGAAGTGAGATGTCCATCTAGTGGCGTGACTAGTGTATTAAACCTTTAAAATATGAAGACCAAACCCTATTATTATTATTAATGTTATTAATAATAATTATTATTATTATTATTAAAGTCCCCAGATCAATGACATGCTGAGCTAATACAAGTCAACACATAACCAACAGAAAAGTATGAAATGTTTAAGACATTTGGTTACTCAGGAGGACCTGAACAACACACATGCACTTTTGTAAAGGTCAAACTATTGCATTTATTTTAATATAAAGACTCAAATATAAAGGTACAGGGGGTACTCACATATTCAGATCTGCTTCTCTGTGATTTTCATTGAATAATAAACATGATTATTGGTAGTGGACAGTTTGGCAACAACAAATACATTTTTACAAGGAAATCATTCCAACACCACCTACAGAAAAAGATTTTAATGTGAGTGAAAATCAGTCCAAAATGAAAAAAGTCAGAATACACAAATCTCTGATTTCCATAAATCCAAAACATTTACATTTCTACTATAAATTATGCATGCAAAACGGTTGACATTGATTACTCAAATCTATGCAAGCAACACCTGAAAATGACTGGTTCTTTAAATTCATATTGTAGAGACGTGTACAGACGAAAGCCATTCTACCCTACAAGGACCACTTTCATGGAATATCTTCTCAAAAATATCTATATATTTAAAGTTATTACAATCAAGGAAACATCAAACATTAGGACATAAGAGGGTTGCAACTTAAATATTTATGTCCTGAAAAAATATCAGTGACAGCAACAGATTTGACCCACACAAGTTTTTGATAAAATTCAGAGATTATTTTAGTTTCTTACAAACTTGTAATTACTTTTGATCCAACAAAAGCACAGAAAATTAAAAAGGTTAAAAAAAAACGTACAAAGGATGAGTGTCACCATACAAAAACACCTTGGCAGTCTTTTGTTACACAATGATCCAACGCAAAAAAAACAAACAGCAAGCCAGAGAGATAAATAGTGAATAGTGGCAAAGAACTGTTGAGGTTTTCCATAAACTGTTAAAAAAAAAACAAATGTGGAGAAATGAATGGATGGAGGAAGTCTGTGAGATGCAGGAAGGGCGAATAGGGTAAACAGTGTAGAAACGGCAGAGATCTGTGTTGTATGAGTGTAGAAAAGATGCAGTCCTCTTAATAAACTCGGCCTCTGCTTCGGTTTCCTCTTCCTCCGAAGCCCCGCCCTCGGCCACCCCTGAACCCTCCTCTGTGTTCTGTGGGTGGAGATAAATGTACATTATACAGGTTTACTATTTACAAGAACAATTCATAGACTTCCAACGCTTTTAACAGGCTATAGATACTTCTTCATAATTCCTCCCCCTAACGTAACCCTCACACAAACCTGTTGACATTATTAGATTTATAGTTAAACATGACTTGGCAAATGTATGATTTTTGAACATTAACAATGTTCGGTTTCAACAAGCTTCGCCATATATTTCAGGATATTGTGAGGATAAATGTGGCCCTGAATGAAGTCAATTTATTCAAATCATATAATCTTTAATAAACCATTTACATGCTCAGGTAATGCTGGCTGTGGGTGTGAATCTTACTCAAGATTACATTTGGGTAAGACTTGACCACAGAAGTTGAAAACTCACCGTATGAGAAGTTTCCAATGTTGGAACTGTATTTCCCGCTGGGTGGATTGTAGATCTGACGCGCGTCCCTTCTGCCCAAATTTGTGGGAATTTTCTTTGCTGCAGCTGTTGCTCCAGTGTCCTCTCCAGACAGTCTCTTACTGCTGTAGGACATACAAAAGAGATCATCACAACTTTTACAAATGAAAAAACAAACAGACGTCAGTTCTGAGGACAGGAGGTGCATTTGAAAGAGCAGGAGGACAGTGACCCACCCAACTACTACTGCTGCTGCTGCTGTCTCAGTCTTCTGCACGGGTTTCCAGGACAGAGTCACTGTGCTTTTATAAGACGGAGGATTATGAAACAGATCCTGGAGATGATGTTAATACAACACATAAGATCCCATGGCCTCATTTCTCATTCTTCAATATTTGGTTCAGAGTTGATTATAAAAATTTATACCTTACCTTGATTAAAACGTTTATGTTGTTCGTGATTTTCAAAGCCACAACTTTAATTTTATTCTGTGGAAAAAGTGCACAAACTCAGCATTGTCTTTAAAATAGATCTTTACATGTGACTTGCCTTAAAAAGTTCCCTGATATTTACAGGTTTTCCATGACAATGGAAACACCATGAATAAAGAAGAAAATGCCCTTTAAATACCATGAAACAGAATTGTTTCATAGAAAACGTAAACTTTCATTAACAAAAAAATCCTGCAAAATGTGTAATTCAGACAATACCTCCTCCGTCTTTAGTGCATCTCCAGTTTTGCCTTGCAAAGCAACACGCAGTTGTCGAATATACACCTGCAGCCCACGTGCAAAATACTGCAGCCTGTGAAATAAAAAAAAAAAAAAAACAGTAAGGCACAATGTTAACATTAAGGTTTCACAGACTAAATATATTGATATAATTACAGTGCATCATGAAATGAATCACTGACCGGATCTTGAAGTCCTTCAGTCTCTCGCCACTGATTTTGTCGATGAGAAAGTCAGGTGATTTTTTGCCCAGCTGATGGAAGCTGAAGAGCAGACACTCCACATAGCTGAACTGCAGTTTAGGCTCCTCGTTCGCTGCGTTCTCTCCATTCTCCTCTTCTGGAGGAAGGGGCATGAACTCCTGAAGCAGAGAGAGGAAAAGCAGCACAGACTTGAGAGGCTGCAGTGAATAATCGCAGGTCAGTGAAGAGAGGTCAGATGACTCCACAGGTCAGGAGTTTAATGTGTTTACCAACAGCTTCTCGAAGAGCATCTTAACATTGGCCTCAAGTTTATCCATGTCTCCACAAAACTGACACATCTCTGCCAATAACTTCAGAACCTGCGATGACAAAACATTTTTAAAAACGTTTTAGAATTGCAGTCTCCTACAAATTTAGAACTCTATAAATATTTAAACCAGAAGCAGTTTCAGATAGGATCACGCAATTTGAACTTTTATTAAGCGTAAATGGAGTCAAATTTTGTCCCCATCACTATCACTACAGACAATCACTGTTGACAACAATACTTCAAGATTTTGATTGAGAGACTCATTTTACCATTCCCATTCCATTATTGTGAGACACTTGCTTATGCACACACTGATTTTAACAGTGAAAACAGAACTGTACGCACCTCCAGCTGGATGTCCAGCTCTGCTACAGGACTGGTGAGGAGACTGAGGTTGGGCAGAACATATTCACAGAAGTACATCACAAAGCGAGTAGAATGCACATTTTTCTGGAGAGGATACAGAGAAAAATATCTGAATCAGAATAATTAACCTTGAATCTAGACACATTTTAAGCATTTTTACCCCAAAGCCCCAATATTGCACTGAAATTGTCTTTTTTGGACAATTCCTTCAGGTATCCAAGCTTTCCTAGAGCTTGACTTGGGTGGCAGCAATAGTTTGTATCAGACACATCAGACTCTGTGACAGGAGATCACTCACGGAGAAGAGCGGCAGAGCCTGGCGTGTGCACTGCAGGAGCCGGTCCACGCTGTCTGTGTCTGCAGGGTTCAGGGGCTGCTCAAGGAAAGCCTGTTCCACCACCAGCTCCACCAGCTGCTGCCTCCCGCCGACTGTTTGCATGACCTTCAGCCCTGACAGGATACGCATCAGAAGAACAAACTCCTCCCCCGTCACGTCCTCCAGAACCTATGAATGATCAGAGTGCAATGAGTGCAACAAGCACAAATCAATACCAGAAAACTGTGGTTAAGAGAAACTATGAGCTTAACTGGGATATCTTTGCTTTATTTCCTCTGAACGAAAAACAAACAGAATAAATACACAGTATCATGTCTGAAAAAAAAAGTGTCCACATACCTTTTTAGTCTCTGTGAAGATGTATTCCTCCACCTCCTTCGTCATTACGTCATCTGGCATCATTTTCAACTTGGTAGAGAGAAACTTGATTGCCCTTTCTCGAACAATATCTTCTCCTTGCAGGATCTGACTGAACAAACCTCCCAAAGTTCCTTCAAAGAGACACATTCTGACTTTAGTCATAATAAACCTCAAAAACACATCTTTCTAAATACAATGACAAAAGACTATATTATAAAAATAACATGGTGCTGTATTGATACCTTTTGGATCAATTTTGAATATGGAGACCAACGCTGTGTTGACTTGACCGAATTCAGCTGAATCATCTAAAGAACACAAACAGCAACAACAAAGATCAAATTCCTGGACAGTTAGTGTTTATTATTTGTCATTATGCACACAGGGCGTCTACAGTACTAAACAGGTTGTAGTGATCATAGGTTCAGTACCTGTCTGCAAAAGCTGTGTGAGGATGTCTGCAACTCTGGGTAAATTCTCTCCTGATGCAAACCTGGGGAGTTCTTTGATAGCCTGCCTCCGAATCTAAAAGTGCAAGACCAGGACAGAGCAAACAGTAATGCTGTGATTTGTTTTCTGCCATTTCTTTGCATGGCATCCAGAGCCTTTTAGTGTTTATCACTGTGTACTCACGGACACGTCCTCGTCCTCACACAGATCAAGCTGAGCATTAATGGCTGCGTCAGCCAGCTCTGGAAAACTGCTGAAAAATTTTGGAATGAACTGCGCAGCGAGTCGCTTCTCTTTCTGGCCTCCTTTAACACCATCCAGAATTACCTGATAGGCATCTTTGTGCTGAAAAACAACAACAACATCTAGTTAAAACAACTATTGCTTGTGCAGAAATGAACACACAAAAGCAGCAGCAGATCTGGATTACGGTTTCATTCACTCCTCTATAACCATACATGCTTATCTTAATGTGGCACTGTGCGCGCACATTGCGCAGAGCCCGATTCACAAAGCCATATAGCGTAGCGCTAGTCTACCACCAGCCTGCTGACATGATCAAATGAATCGATCAGTTACGGTGCAGAGTAAAAGTTTTGCATACGTGCATCTGATCTAAAGGCTCAGAGAACAGACACGTCCATTAGGGCTAACGGAGGTTTGTTTACCTCGCTGAGATGCTCTCTGGCGTCGGCGAGGATGCCGTAGTTACGGTAGAGCTCCTCCACGGTCAGCGCCATCAGCGTGTCCGACTTCACCGGCGGATTTCAATGAACAAACGCCGTTTTGTGAGACGCTTCTCCTGCCTCCGCCACAGTGTTCACACCGGCGTCGCGGTGTTACAGCGCACGGGTGCTGCGAGCGGTGACCGCGCTGTTATCGCGGACACATCCGTCGTCCTCACGGCGGCTCTGTTTGTCGCTGTGCGGACTTCCTCTTCAGCGCGTCATTGACGTCATCGCAGCGTCACGGGTTAACAGCGCCACCTTATGGATCGGATGAACGTCACGGGCGGCGCGTTCGTTCACGTCGTGAGCGGTCGCTTATTTCCTTTATTGATTATTGATTCTGTATTATTTCTCCAGTTATTTTTAACTGTTTTCTATTCTGTATTTTTTTGGCATGGATTTACTTGCTCCGTATTATGAAATCTAGTAAAACATTACTGACTAATAAAAATCAACTGTTTACTTTAACTCTCTATATTAAAATATTGCAAGTAAAAGGGAAGTTTTAATAAATCAGGAAAATCGTTTCATGAAATGTTTTAAGAACCTCCAGCAGATGGCATCAAAGACCAGTAGACAGTGATTGTGTGTGTTATATTATATCTATGAGCTAATGCCAGATTAATGTACAGTGTAAAATGTATTCAGTCACACTTCAATGTATGAATTATCAAACTGTGCCTGTGCTACACTTCTTTAAAGCTGGTTAGTTTTGGCCACTATAACCATCGCGCCTTGCTGTGAGCTCAAATGTCAGTGAGGTCTCTGTAAAGCTTTTCAGCTGGTCTCGTGTCCTCAGGATCTGAATACAGCACATAAAGCTTCTCAAAAGCTGAACTCTAAACTGCACACTGTTTTACCACTTTTAACATTAAACAACAGACCAAAACAATTTATGAAATACTTACAGTATGTTCAGTATCACATTATATGAACTTACCTCAACTTTATTACTTTATATAATATATTACAGTATTCCTTCACATACACATTGACCATATTTTCTTGACTATTTAAAAAAAAACATTTTTTCCAAGCCCAACCATAAAACATTTATAAAACAACTGAAAAACTAAAGACACAGTTTACAAGTTTATGTTTTGTTTGAAGCTGTAAGATCTTAAGTGAAAGCAATTTTAAAGCAGTGCAATGAAGTTCAGAATTCACTGTGAATTCTGCTTCTCTCTGCTGTGCTTCTGTGAACTTGGTCAGCTCACCAGGGCAGATTTTCACACAGTTTTGCCACTTTCACAGCAAAAATAAACATGTTCAAGCCTGTCACAGGTATTGTAACATAAGAGGGTTGCAGTGGGTGTTTTGAGAAAAAAAATTCATTCACTGGTCTCTAACTGGTTACTCCACACTGTACCTCAGCGGTGCTTTGTCCTCTAGAAAAACTCACAGAAACTGGACGGAATTTGAAAAAGGCCAACTCGCTGGAAAAAGACTTAGTAATCCTTTTGCTTCCGGTCTTGATAATCCTGTTCACCCCACTGACCTCGATCTTTCCAGAACACATCCTGTTTTTCACAGACAGTAGCTGGATGTCCGAGTGCACACTGGCAACAGTGTGGCGTCTGATACCGCCAGACTTTTCCAAATAACATTCTCCTTCAAGTTCAAACAGAGGCGTCAGGTAGGATTCGTTGGGAAAATGTGTCACCATGATCTCAGGCTGACTGTGGTGTGCAGTGTGTAATCTGAGGACATCCACGTGGTCCTCTGGGAAGAAGTTGATTACAAGCATGGTTAGATTGAACACGGACAACAAAATGCACAAGACAAAATCAACAGAATTGAGAAAGTAATGCTTAAAATTAAAGACCACCTGAAGAGGAATCACTCTGGTTCTTGTAGAGGCAGTAATCCAGGCAGGGAGATATAACCATCTTTACTAGTCTTTCAAGCAGAAAATACTCTGATGTTGGTCCATTAGGTTCATGAATGCCCTGAGCAGGCAAAACATGAAAATGAAGGGCTGCTACTTATTAAGAAAGCTGACAACTAAACAGTAAAATATGTGGATTAAATCCTAAAACAGCTGAAAAGTGAGTTATTCCGCAACAAGATCCTGTTCCTGTAGCATCTGGTAAAATATTCCGTTGGCAGTCGCTTTGGATAAAAGGGAGGAAAAATGAGATTCTAGACCACAGCACACGTTTTTAACAACACTGTTCATTAATAATAAATTAACATTAACATGAAGCTACACTGCAGCTCAAAATTTCTGTTCTTGTATATTTAACGTTTAATAAACGTTGCATCTTTCAGCAACAAATCCTCAGAAAAACCAAAAGCTGTTTACTGATAAAGTCAATCCAGGTTAGATGTTGAGCCAATGAGTTTACCTGCAGGATGAGCAGCATCTGTGTGATCGGAGAAGGGTATGAGGTGGCAGGAAGCACATTCTCCAAAGAAAGCTTCAATAGAACCATGTCCCTGAAACCCAGCAGGGCCATCTGCCTCACAGTCACCTCCTGACCCTACACAGAGCCAAAAACCAGCGGTCACCAGTGTTAGTAACTGGACGCTGAGTGACTATGTTGAATAGCAGGTGAGATCATTTTAATACCTGCACTGGGTAGAAAATAGCTTGGAGAGTTGGCAGGATCTCTGTGAAAAACCTCACCCACGTTTCAGACAGCGCTGGGAGACGAGTTCCCTCTGGGGATGTGAAATGGTAGAAGAATGCAGGAGGAACTGATTAAACTCATCTGTCTTAACCTTCAGAACACACACAGGCTGAAAATGCTCCAATCAGATGTTTAGAAAGTGGTCCAGCACTTGCCATCATGAAGTTGAATCTTCTCCAGGAGATATGCAAGACCTTTATTCAAGAGTTGATCCTGAACAGAAAGATTCATACATGGACTTTTAGATTTTTAACTCTCTTGTCTTTTGTCTTTGCATCTGAGAATAATTTTTACCTGGAAATACTCTGTGATAAAGGATCCCAGCTCAGTCTTTAAAAGCCACCTGTTGAGAGAGTTTAATATGTCAATGTAATTATATGTCAGCTTAAACAACATGTACAAATTTTAAGAAGTGTGAAACGTTGCACTGTGGTTGCCAGGACGTTGCTGTGTGGCTGCTAAGGTGTTTTAAATCATTTATAGCATGTCGTATGCAATTGTGAGCGTGTAACGTTTTAAATCATCCCCCCCAGAAAGTGTTTGTGACCATTATAGATCAATAATTCCATGATCTATAATGTTAAAACAGTTACTTGATTGTAAACAACTCAGCGAGTGCAAGTGATGAGACTGTATCTGTTATTCTCTGTTATTGATTTCTGACCTTATGCTCTCATTTAGGGTGTAAAGCTCATTTGTTTGCAGCTCTCCTCCTTGGAACACCTTAATAACAGCCATCTGAACACTGCAAAACAATAACAAAGACTCAGCCTGGACAAACACAAAAGACTCGCTCAATTGTACTGACCACTGACTTGCAATGCAAGAAAATTCTATGCAAAACATGGAATGTTACATACGTAATGAATTGTACTTTGTCAAAACAAAACAAGAAACAAGCAACACTGCCTGTTTCCCTGCAAATTCTCTTTGCATTCATTTGTTTACAGTCAGCATTGTAAACTATTTGGTTAAAATAACTTTTGCTTGTCAGCAAACTGCACGCGAATCAGGCGACCGACTTTTGTCTAACATCCTGCTCAGCACTTCCTGAGCAAGGGGCAACAGAGGTCATGTTTCCATTAGGCAGTGGTGAAGGCAAAAGCTGCTGTCTGCTCCTCTAATGCCTTAAAACCGTGTCTCCATGAGAAACTTTCCCCCCAAAGACTAAATATGTCCATCTGACTGTGAAGTTAAAAAAGTGAGAATTTACTTGTGAGTCAGAGGCACTATGACTGAACTCTTTGACCTTTCTGGCTCAAAGTTTCCAAGTTCAGACTTCCTAAAAGTGACTAACTCAGCAACTTAATTGAGTCTTCAAGTTTCAAACCCAAGTTATTTGTTTTCTCACCAGCTCGATGTTGCATTTATAATAAAGCCCACCACATCTCATGACAGTAAGAAAACTTTTCATCTGCTCATCCATGGGAAAATGGAACCACACACCTGTTCCAAACACTAGCATTGGACAGCTGCACCATTGGTGAGCTGGCATGAAAGCGGGCGAGGTCTGACAGCACGGGCGAGCTCATGAAACGGGGCCTGGGCCTTTGGAATGACCCCATGATTCAGCTGAGGTGAGATCTGGAAGGTGCAAGAGCAAATCTAGAATAGAAATGTGAAATGAAGAAGTCACGTTATTTGAAAAGTTACCACAAAGTTCCCCTAAATGAACCCATGAAAGTGCTAAAGGAAGTTGTTTACATAGTCCATATATACGGTGACTCATTTGTATTGATGCATGCGTCATAGTGAAAGCCACACAGAACATCTATGAGGAGAACAAGCACGTTTCCTCTTGATGCGCACACTAAGCTGAGACTTTCTGACAAACCAGATGCATGCGCTTGTGCGTGGCTGCGGTCTGTTTCTCGCAGGGCATGTGAACAGCAAAGGAAGTTATCAGTTCTGAAATGACATCAGTTAGAAACAGGACAGCAGAGGCTGACACACTTGAAAACTCAAGAGGCCGCTCCCTGATCGAGCGTGCAGGTGACAGTTTGTTTCCAGTGCATTGACTCTTCCCAGAATTCTGCCTCAAGTCCTGATGACATCACAGCTCGATCCCACACATATCCGACACCAGACAGCAACTGTAAACTTACATATTTCTCCCAACTGCCTGATGACTGAACTGCCTCTTCCTACATCAACAACAAAAAAAGTACCACAATGGCAAGTGCGTTACCTAAGGGCAAACAATGTCCACAATTACACAGTGCCTCTGTAAAGTCTGCAATGGCTTAAACTGGTATTTTAAATTGATGTCACTTCAGATGATATCAAAATGATTCCAAAAATGGCCACCTTGTGTTTATCACAGTGAGCGCGCTGGTTTACAGTCCAACATTCACAGCAACACTGAAGTGATTATGAATGAAATCATATGCATTCTTACTCACCACCTGCTAATGACAAAACAAGCCACGTTGCACACTGCTTGCTCGCTCATTTACTCCAAGCTTACAGGTTTCTGAAGAACTTACAGTGAGACATAAATCACTGTAACCAAGACATGACGCTTCCTCTGGTTCCTTAAGAACAATCGAACTCTTTCTGCTCTGGTAAACTGATTTTAAGTGCTTGGGTGAATCAGGACTTAAGATCCACTGAGCTGCTTGACTCAATCTTGTGAACACTTCATTAACATGAACCACGAGCACCTACTTAAGACATTTAGATCATAACACAATAACATCCCCACTGTCATCTCTGCTTGAAATATAAAACTGCAGGTTACTTTACACACTTTTCTTTATGTATGTTGATGTCAAATGAAGCCAAACTCACATTTCCCAGGAAATCAGACCTGAAATGATAAATCATTATTATAAACGTACAGTTGTGAATCAGGGTAAGGTAAAAAGATCGTGTTAAACGCTGATCTGTTGTGCTTGATCAATAACTCACTGTTGTTCATTTTTAACCAAAAAAGTTAAACCTACATAATGTAACTTTAAGATGGGAGCACCTCAAAGTAAGATTGAGGACAACATTCACCTCTGTTTAAACTTAAACAAAGCTTAAACTGAGCTTAAACAAAGCTTAAACTGAGATTAAACAAAGCTAAAACAGAGCTTAAACAAAGCTAAAACAAAGCTTAAACTGAGCTTAAACAAAGCTTAAACAGAGCTTAAACAGAGCTTAAAAACAAGGCTAAAACAAAGCTTAAACTGAGCTTAAACAAAGCTTAAACAAAGTTTAAACAAAGCTAAAACAAAACTTAAACTGAGCTTAAACAAAGCTGAAACAGAGCTGAAACATGAAGCTCAGAAACGTTTCTCTGCTGTTGTGTAGATGTTTCACTTACCCGGTCGCTCTTCTCAGTCCTGAAGGAGTTTGATCACATTTCTCTCACACATGTGAAAGCTCGGTGTAACTTACTGGTACAGCCCACATATGAGATAAAAGTGAGATGTGAAGAGTTGTGTAACAGTGCACACACAACACCGAGCATCACTTTAAAGCTCATACAGCGGGCCATGGACGACACTTGAACTCGCTCTTTATGTTGTTTAGAGCACTTTAAATGATACGGTTTAGGATTTGATGCTGTTAACGTGAGTCCAGGCGCACTCACAGAAATGTCCACTAGAGGGCAGTGCGGCGCTGCTGGAGATTATTACACCAAGCGTTCAGCCAACATTCATTTAGAAAATGGTGTCAATGTATCCAATAAAGTTCAAAGCTGCTGAAAATGAAGGGTGAAATTTTTTTTTTTTTGTTTAACACCCATTTAAACACCCATTTATCTGATGCCTGCAAATGTTATTTTTGTTTCAGTGAATTTTCTGCCTGATTCTTGATTCTTTTTCTCAGGAGCAATAAATGTTAGACTGTATTGGCAGCCAAATCCTGTTAATGTCTTTAATTATTTATTTTTTCCCTGGTAATGTCGAAAAAAATTGGAAATATGTTCTTCCCTTGAAAAACGTGTGGAAAGATACAGTTCATCATCCACAAATATACTATTTTCATTTCTATGCTTTCAGACAGAAGAGTCTTTTTACTGCAGTGTGTTTGTTAGTGACTCTCCTCTCTAAATCAAGCTCACTTTAGCAGGATATGTGCCAGAAGTACCTGTGAGCCTTAAATAATGTAAAGCAGCCCATGCCTTCGTGCCTCAAATAATTTAACAAAAGCTTTCAAGAGTCTGCTTTGAAAACAAATTGTCGTATGTAAAGAGGCTGGCTGCCACCACGGCCATTTCGTTTATTTATTCATTTATTTTGCTTTTAATCCCTCATCCACACCCCCTCCATCATTAACATTTTCCTTATTCTCAGAACATTTGATTTTCAGCAGCTGTCATTTGCAGATATGTGCTGTGGCAATTAACTTGCAGAGGATAAATGCACCTTTACACACCAAGAATAGAAAACACAACTGGGTCTTGATCTAGTTCATATTGTTACTATAGAAACCTGTTAGAGCAGGATTCTCATCACCTGGATCACACCAGTATCACTTTCTAATTTATAGGGAAAAAGCTCTCAGCAGGGAAAGCTCTCAGCACATGAGAACAACATGAGAACAACATGAGAACATGTGTACACATCTGCATTCAGAGGATGTTGTACTCATTACACCAGATCCTTCTCAATGATCATGAGACAATCCACACAGCTGCTACATAAAGAAGTGTAAAGTGTGCTGTTAACGTCAAATAAAAGCTTTGTGAGCAGAAAAGTTGGTTGGTTTACTGTAAACAAAAGGAGGTTTTAACAGTGATGACGTCAAACTGCA
The DNA here is from genome assembly GCA_036877525.1 of Chromobotia macracanthus. NCBI lineage: Eukaryota > Metazoa > Chordata > Actinopteri > Cypriniformes > Botiidae > Chromobotia > Chromobotia macracanthus. The sequence continues at coordinate 1,207,065 of JAZGTH010000118.1, forward strand.
ACAGAGTTCAGACTGACGTCAGTCGCGCAGGAGCCGCTCGAGACGCGACGCGCGCCGGACGCATCCGAGCTCTGCTCAATATTCCTCAATATTCCTCAATATTCCTCAATATTCCTCAATATTATTCCGCATCTTAATGCTCATTTGTGGATGTTTATACTGAATGCGGATGTTCTGAATGATGAAGCTGCTCGTTTGGGGAACAACAGTTCGCGTTTCTGTCACTTGATGGGACAAGAAGTGACGCGCTGAAAGTCTCGCGTATTTTACTTTAATCGCGTCGCAACATCCTCGATGGTTTGCAGGATTGCTTTGACGGCGCGTTGAAACAACGCTGCGTCGACGCGGGATGGATCTGCCGCGTTAGACGCATCAGTCAGATGTGCGGAAAGATGCCGCGCGTCGCGTCGGCGCTCGCGGGCGCGGCGGTGAGCTTCTCTCTTCTGTTCGCGATTCAAGCGCAGATTTTCACGGAAGGTAAACTGTTCCCCAATCAGTTATTAACATTAATGAAGATGTGAACATGCAGAGCAACACTTTACATTGTTTTGTTAAAAGTTATTTCAACAACTGAGATAATGTGAGAGATTGTGAGAGAATAATGAGACAATGAAACGGCTGTTACAGCTTCATGTCCTCATAAGTTATCATGTGGATAGAACTTGTACTGGATTGTGACAGAGTGAGACAGACAGAAACAGACTGAGTGAGACAGACAGAAACAGAGTGAGTGAGACAGACAGAAACAGAGTGAGTGAGACAGACAGAAACAGACTGAGTGAGTGAGACAGACAGACAGAAACAGAGTGAGTGAGACAGACAGAAAGACAGAGTGAGTGAGACAGACAGAAACAGACTGAGTGAGACAGACAGACAGAAACAGACTGAGTGAGACAGACAGAAACAGACTGAGTGAGACAGACAGAAACAGAGTGAGTGAGACAGACAGAAAGACAGAGTGAGACAGACAGAAACAGAGTGAGTGAGACAGACAGAAAGACAGAGTGAGACAGACAGAAACAGAGTGAGTGAGACAGACAGAAAGACAGAGTGAGACAGACAGAAACAGACTGAGTGAGACAGACAGAAACAGAGTGAGTGAGACAGACAGAAACAGACTGAGTGAGACAGACAGAAACAGACTGAGTGAGACAGACAGAAACAGAGTGAGTGAGACAGACAGAAAGACAGAGTGAGACAGACAGAAACAGAGTGAGTGAGACAGACAGAAACAGAGTGAGTGAGACAGACAGAAAGACAGAGTGAGACAGACAGAAACAGAGTGAGTGAGACAGACAGAAACAGAGTGAGTGAGACAGACAGAAACAGACTGAGTGAGACAGACAGACAGAAACAGAGTGAGTGAGACAGACAGAAACAGACTGAGTGAGTGAGACAGACAGACAGAAACAGAGTGAGTGAGACAGACAGAAAGACAGAGTGAGTGAGACAGACAGAAACAGACTGAGTGAGAGACAGACAGAAACAGACTGAGTGAGACAGACAGAAACAGAGTGAGTGAGACAGAGAGTGAGACAGACAGAAACGAGTGAGTGAGACAGACAGAAACAGAGTGAGACAGAAAGAAACAGAGTGAGTGAGACAGAAGAAGAGACAGACAGAAACAGAGGAGTGAGACAGACAGAAACAGACAGAGTGAGACAGACAGAAACAGAGTGAGTAGACAGAAACAGATGAGTGAGACAGACAGAAACAGACAGAGTGAGACAGACAGACAGAAACAGAGTGAGTGAGACAGACAGAAAGACAGAGTGAGTGAGACAGACAGAAAGACAGAGTGAGTGAGACAGACAGAAACAGAGTGAGTGAGACAGACAGAAAGACAGAGTGAGTGAGACAGACAGAAACAGAGTGAGTGAGACAGACAGAAACAGAGTGAGTGAGACAGACAGAAACAGACAGAGTGAGACAGACAGAAACAGACAGAGTGAGACAGACAGAAACAGAGTGGAGACAGACAAGATGGTGAGTGAGACAGCCTGAGAGTGAGTTTGACAGTCAGAAACTAGTGTGAGCAGACAGAAACAGAGTGAACAGGCAAGAAAGATGTGAGACACACAAAAAGATTTATATTGCGTGAGAGTCAGAAACAGAGTGATAAAGCACTATGTTATAAAGACAGACATGCATGGTCAGACAGAAACAGGAGTGAGACAGACAGATTGAAAGACAGAAAACCAGACAGAAACAGACAGAGTGAGACAGACAGAAACAGACAGAGTGAGACAGACAGAAACAGAGTGAGTGAGACAGACAGAAACAGAGTGAGATGGTGATGGGACTCCTGGAGCAGTTTGACATCTTTTGTCTCTAGTTTGCTCCAGAGTGAAAAGGCAAGAAAATGTATCCTCACAAAACAGATTTATATTACATAAGAGTCGCAGTATAAAGCACAATGTTATAAAGTTCAGACATGTTCATGTATTTGTTTAGCTGCGGGACAACATCATTATTTTTCAATATTCTACAATTCTCCTGAACTTTATACAGAATAAAGAGAAGTTAAAAGTGCATTTGATAGAAAGCGTCTGTGTGAACGGATGGATCTCTGACACAGTTCTGCATGTGTGCAGCATTCAGCAGACTGTGAGCAATCAGCCCTTATGTGTGAGCAGAGCTTTGAACAGCCTAAAGGTTCGAGTTTGCCCGCTGCCATGGCAAACAACATGTGTTGGCTGGTTGCCACAGAAACTGAACTTTCAAGAAAATAATTGGAGTTTGCTTCTTACAAAGTGCCAAGAAACAGTGCCGTGACCATCCAGTATAGTGACAGAGAACTGCAGGAGGCATCTGCCCTGACGTCTTTCATGTCCTACAGATGCAGAGCTGCTGCGTAAGCCGAATGATATAGTCATGGGGAAACCTTACACCTGTGCCCTCACTTTCCATCTGGTCTCTGTTGATTTCTTAAGGCCAGTTTGATGAGAGATATATTCTTTAATATATTTGTAAACATGGAAAACAGATCTCAGATCAAACTAGCTGGAATGTTTTATTCTTCACCAGCTCTGTATTGTCCTGTGTCAAGCAGCTGAACTTTCATCCATCATGGATGTGTTGGAGCTCATGCATGTTTGTAATTTTACATGCCAGTAATTCAAACCGGCCACCATATGAAGCTAGAAGATTCTGTAATCCATCGTGTGAACATATAGCTTCACATGTCACCAGTACAGACTCAATACAGTACAGACAGTACAGTATATGGTACAGTATAGTTTATGCGTGCCCTGGTGCTACTGAAAGCTCAGCTGACATTTGTCTCAACTGTGTCTATCATTCAGGTCAACTGGTGGCAGGTGCATGTGAAATCGTGACCCTGGACCGGGACATCAGTCAGCCGAGGAGGACCATCGCCTGGCAGACAGCCAGGTGTGCCTGCAGGAGGGGTCAGATCGCAGGCACCACCAGAGCCAGCCCAGCATGTGTGGATGGTAAGAACACACAGAGGGGTGAGTTTGTCCAGCCAACATCAAAGTCTGTCTCAACAAGCTCCCCTTTTATAGTTGAAGTTATAAGTTTTATAAGATCCTTTTATATGTTTGTAACCAAATAATGGATATATTGTAAGCAAGCTCTTTTTTACAAAAACTTTTTTACGGTTATTTTCCCCAGTTATAACCAGGACTGATCAACACATTTAAAATCTGAGCAAGAACAAATAAATAAATAAAACAACACAGACTGTCGCTGTGTCGCATGCTAAACTCACAGTGGAATTAAGAATTATGGCGATGGAATAAAGACTCAAATTTGCATGAAAGACTCTTTTATTTGTCGTTATGGCCCGGAGGATAACTGTGCATACTAATGCTGGCGATTAGCAGAGGAACCTGCTGGTCCCTGAAGACACTGTGAGAAAAACTCACCACATAAACAACTTCTCAAACTGTTTGTTTACCTTTAAGACAGGCGTTTTTTTGGGTGAGAGTGACATTTTGTCTCTTTTGTCCCACCATTTGTATCTTGTTCTCCGTGTGCTTTTGCTTTTCTGGGTTATATTTCATTCTGATTCTCTTTTTTCTACCTCACAAACACTCTCGCTTTCTCTCATTCATTTTCTCTGTTTTCCTCCCTTTACACCTTTTTTCACTCTGAAAAAAGGGCCATTTGGTGTGTTGTGGTATGTAAATGAACACATAGGGTCACCCTAGTTATTATAAACAGACATTTAAGTTTGATTAAGTGCGAAAAACAATCTCACCTCAGGAAAGAAAATTCTCAGTGTTGGACGTCAGTGATCTGTTTCAGAGAGAGGTTTAGAATATTAGGTGTGGATCGCTTTTCTTTCACTGTTATTTGACTTTCTGGAGTTAACAGAGTCTTGAGCTCTGAGTTTAATGCAGTAATTAGCTTTCATCTCCATCGTCTCTTGAGCTGAAGTGTCTTTTCTCTGACAGCACATATAGTGAGGAGCAGACAGTGGTGTGACATGATGCCGTGTTTGGATGATGAAGGATGTGACCTGCTGGTCAACAGAACAGGTTGGACGTGTGCACAGCCAAGTGGACGAGTGAAGACCACCACAGTAAGTGCTGTTAATATTTACAGAACACACCAATTTAACACTTAATGTTAAAGGGCTTAAAGCTGGTATCATGCTATATCCAACCACACTGAACCCTTTGGGGTAGCTATATATAATGCCTGATCAAAACAGTGTCAATAATGCATTAAATAAGAACATGTAAATGAACACAATTTAATACAGCTAATAAAATCACTAGAGTCCAGGTGGGATGGTACTTAGCACAACATCCTAGAATACATACATTCATAATGAATCATGTTGTAGCCACTAACTGTTGTGTGGTTTAATCGCAGGTATCCTGACACCAGCGAGGACTGGCAGTTTTCCCAAGAGAAATGCCTGGAACAACGGTTCACACTACAGAGCTACAGCTGAGTGAGGAGCATTCATCACACTCCAATTAGCTCTGCCTGTCAGTCTTTTAAGAAGGGTGAGCACCTCACAACATGGAGTTCACATGGGCCGTGAGGAATAGATCTCTCATGTGCTGTCAGTCACACTGGAACCATCGCTGCACCAGAACTCACCATCACTGAAACACGCTTTTCTTTGCAGAAGCTGAAACTGACGAGTGGTCAGTTTGAAGGCTGACGTGACCGGATGACAGTTTGCGAATCCGCTTCAGATCGGGCAGCATATGAGAATCTAGTGAAATGTTACAGACTAAAGAAATATAGACAAACAATTTTCTGCAGAGAAGGATTTCCAGTGTGAATACAAACATAAAGAGTTTTTCAAGACATTTACTCTGAGCTCTCCGTTGACTTTTCTTTCCTTGTAAATCTGCCACTGTTGTGTAATGAACTGAAATCAGCTTAAATTGCAAACACAGCCAGCACGGCAGGTGATTTATCAAACAGAACATTACCTGCCTGCTATGAAGAGACAAGCAGAGACTTCTGCCCTGTGACAGATCATCCAGTGTATTATCAGAATCCTAAAGTTTTATATATTTAACAGTTTTATATGATGTCTTTGTAGCAAATATTATTTAAAATAATGTGATCTGATTCATAAAGCGCAGATTCATGAGAAAGAATGTCCTGGAACGTTATTTAAACAGATAATAACAGAAAAGGAAACATTAAAGTATACAGGAAAGTTTAGTGTATGAGTGAGTAAACGTTTAGTATGTAACACCGTTCAGATACAGTTACAATACACACACATATAAAGTCAAATGTAAATCGCTTTGACAGGGTTATGTACAGGCCGCCAGTATTTCCGAGGGACTTCAGATATAAAGTTACAATAATATTGACCCAACCTCTAAACCGAGAGTACAAGCCAAACGACAAAAATATGTTACATTTATTAACATCTGCTGATCAATTTCCCAGAGCAGAAGAAAACAGACAAACAACATCTCTGCGTTTCAACTGTGCTTTTGTTCTGTGGAGCAGGAGAGATGTGCTGGCACAACCTTTAGGGAAATGAATTCATTTACTAAGAGTCTTAATAATCACAGTGACATCAGGGTTAATTGTCTCATCTGTACTGCCACAGAAGTGTCCTGAAGTCCCCACACAATCTGTTCTACAAATGAAGACCAGAGGAAACCTGCAACACTGGGACACTTTGACCTAAATAAAAGTTTTCTCTGAATGCGAACGCTCGTTTTATTCTAAATCCTTATCTAGCTGATGTTTTTTATCTGTTTTTATTTATCCCCTATCGCAGCTCAAAAATAAAAACTCACTCGTTTCTTCCATATGAACACCAGGAACAAACTCTGATCTACACTTTCTGTTTCTTCATTTTCTCCTCTGTCTGTCAGTTCATACACACACTCCAAAATATTCAAAACATTAAGTTTTCTGTTTTCTTCATAAATTACGTCTCATATTTTACCAACACTTTCATCTCCTTGGTAACCAAGTAAAGAAAATCCCACACACACAAAATTGCATTAGAGTTGACACATGACGTGACAATGGATAAAAACCATCAAGCTTTTGAATATGAGCAAAAACAAACGCTGAATGTCTCAGAGACAATTTTAATGTGATAGAAGAAAAATGATCAAAGTTTTATTCAAAATCAACCTCTGGGACACAAAAGCTGTACTAACCTGTAGTTAAGAAAACAGCCAGTAATCATTGTGAGAACAGTTATGAGTTATCATTATGAGTCTATGCAAATGAGAGACGGTCTATCAGGCTAATGAGATAGTGAATACATAAATATGGATTTTTATGTCCTTTTGAAATGCACAAGGCTAAGATCCAGGAGGCTGAAATCGCAATTTTGAACAATCAGGCTTTGCTCAACAGAGAACAAATATGAGATGTTAAAAATGAAGATGGGAATAGAGAAATGAGCCTTTCAAGGATTAAATTAAAAAATCTTTACATATTTCCCACGTCACAAATTCAAACTGATCAAGTAAAATTTGCTCTCTTAGCTCCATCTAGTGACTCTAATGCCCTCATTCAGAAAACTCCAGCTGTCATACATCAGAAAGAAAACAAATGCAGCATCAGTTGATTTTTTTAATCTGTTTATTTTCAGTGTATTAAAAATACTGGATCTCACCAGCACTCACTATCATTGGCTATACTGTGATCCTCCCAGAGAAAAGAAACAAGAGTACCAGTCAAAATACAACATTCATACAAAAAGTGTTTTAACCCAGAATGCTTCCCAGAATCCACACTGAAACAGTCACAACAGATGAATCAAACACACACACAATGCAAAAACAGCTTCCACCAAAAACTCCAACTCTGAATAAAAAGTTTTGCATACTTTGTCCTAACACAACATGTTTGTACAGGCGCATCTTTATTCAGACCTACGATACAGTTTCCCAGAGTACAGTAAAAAAAAAAAAACCTGCCTGATACAAACATTCACACAAACTAATATGAAAACCAGAAAAAAACATTCCAGAACAAAACCAAACAAAAAAAACTGGGCAGCAAAATTTTTGCATGACTGATGCACTTCTGGCATTCATCACTACTGTTGCTTTTCTCTTCTCTGATCCACTTTTATTACCACTGTGACGTATTACATGTATAGAATTTCATAGCTTTATATAAATATTTACAAACATCACTTAGTTGTGTCCCATAAGAATATTTTTCATATAAAAAAGTAGATAACATGTTAATGCCGAGGAGAAACTTGCACTGACAAATTAAAATAACTTAAGCGTTATAAAAAGAAAAACAAAAATCAACAAAGGTTTATACAGTAAGTGCGACAGCCCCTTCCAAGTCTCTAGTACTGAAAAATCGAGGCTGGGCACGTGATGTAGCACCAGATGGGATCACAACCTCAGTGAGGTTGAGAAATGACCTCAAAGTAGAAATCTTTCAGGAGGTTGTGTGCGGTACAGAGCAAAACAGTAAGAATAAATTAGTGTTGGATAATTTAGGATGACGTTATTTACAGGCCGAGTTGAACACCAGGCATGTGGGATGATGCTGGAAGTGTTAAGTAACATGGCAGTGAGTTCACAGCAGTCTTGCAGCACATTACAGAAGAGTGAAGGTGCTCTCACATTCATCTGTTAGGAGGCTCGCTGGCTCCTAGCACATCTGAGAGGGTGGGAAGGGGTTGGGACAGTAAACACGGCCAGTCTGAAATGCAAGCGTAGAGTTGAGGAAACATGACCCCTTGAGCAACAAAAAGGTTCTTTTCTGGAGTCTAAGTCCTGGACAAGCTCAAGTGGTTCATGGCACGCCCAAAGGCGCTTTGCACAGCTTTGCGAATGTTTGATGTTCTGCCTTCCAGCATTTTACTTCTGTCTAAACTCCTGTCAGTCCCAAACAGTACCATCTTGGATTTAGGAAGCCATTGCCTGTGAGAGATTCAAGATGTGGGTTAGTTTAAAACCAGCGACAGAAGTCTGACATTCAACACCGTGTCCTAACCAGTCATTTTTGTCCACATTGAAAACACAAATGCTGCCCAAAACATCAAAATTATTGCCAATCAGAACTGATGTTGAATCATTCTTGGCTCTAAGGGTAAAATGTTGAATGCGCTCTCATTTGTAAGTCACTTTGGATTAAAGCGTCTACTAAATGAATAAATGTAATTTGTTTTTTTGGAGCATGATCATAGACCATTTTTAAAAATATTGTAAGTGTGCAAAGTCCACCTAATATTCCTGTTTTGTATTTTTATGACTGGAGTGTTGCTTTGTTGATGTAGTAACAATTAAGGAACTCTTTGACTAAATGAATGCGGAGCTGGACTTCTCACCAGTTGCGTCTGCTGTCGAAGAAGCGGACGAGGAAGAGTTTCTCCTTGGACCTGTACTGCATCAGCTCTCCGACCCGGAGCACGTCCCGCGGGGGGGTGGGAATGAACTCGCCGCTGAGATGGAAACCTGAGCGAGGCATCTGAGGATCTATGATCTACAGGCGGGTCAGAGCGAATGTCAAACACAACAGTAACTTCTAACACACATCCTGAAAGACCTGGAGACCTGAGACTGCTAATATATAAACCAGAGGTCTCTATCAAGGTCCAAAGAGCTGCAGAGTCTAGCTCCAGACCTGAAGCAGCTAATCAAGATCTTTGAGACGACTAGAAGGATCAAGGCAGGTGTGTTGGAGAAGGCCGGAGTTAAATTCTGCAGCTCTGTGAACATGGATTGGATATAAACTGTTGAAAATGAAAATGGCTGCCACAAGACGAGGGAAACACAAAACACACTCACATACACACACCACAAGTGGATTCACGAACACATCCTGGTTGTATCACCTGGTGTAGAGCGTTATGGGTTTCGCTGTTGGCCACTCAAGAGGCTGATGCATGGAGTAATAATGAAGCAGCAGCAGTTTCTGACAGACATGCACTCATGCACACTCACCAGGGCAGGATAAGAAGGATATCCACTAAGTTTGGCCCAAACTAGTTTAAGGGGCTCCAGATTTAGTGGTGTAGTGTTAGCAGGCATCCAAATATTGCTGCTGTCAATCTCTATGAAAGCAGGAATAACGGACAGTTACCAGGGTAACCGCGAAACACCTTAAGAGCCGTGGCAGAAATCAGCCAGTCAGAAATCACTCATGGTCGTCATTTTAACAGAAGCATCCCGGGCGTTGACTGGACACAATTTAAAACAGTTTCTATTTATCAAACAAGTGTGTTGAGATATGGTTCTGATCTGAGAAAGCCAAACAGGTCATGTGACTTAAGCCCACTCAGATGCTGAATACAGAGGTAAGATTTCTGTTTCTCAGTGAGCATGTGGCAGGCCAAAAGACTTCAGAAAACTGATGACAGGCAGTTAAGGAGAAAGCTGAGAAATATTATTTGAGTTGAGATTGTCTTTAAAGGAACAGTTGCTCCAAAATAAACAAAAATAGCATTTACTTGGCCTCATGCCATTTCAAGCCAGTTTGATTTTCTTTAATGGAACACAAAACAGTGATTATTGTGATTCTTTGAGCAGAAGATTTTTAAAAAAAAAGTTTCATAAAGCGATCAGATACCGTCAGGCACGAGAAAGGACAAAAGTACCATAAAACAATTCAGAAGTCTCTATTTTAGTGCCCAGTTCTTGTGTTATGTATACTTTTGTGTTCCACGAGAGAAAACAAGCTGTATGAAATATAAACATTGTAGGGTTGAGTAAACACTGACGGTTTTCATTTTCAGCTGCACTGTTCCTTTAAGAACTAGGTCAGAAAGCAAATGTTAGCAGCTGCTACTCAGAGAGACAGGATAAGCTGTGATGAGGCTCACACATGCACATGCTCTTTTATTCGTGTTAGACAGAGCCGTGAGGAGCAGGTCAGTGCCAAAGGAAGCAGGAGAAAGAACAACAGCAATGATCTTCATCTGAATGATCTTCATCTGACCATTTCATCCAGCTGAAGTGTGTGCTGATGTATTTACCCATTGAAAGCTGCACTCAAAGCTCACCTGCTGTCATCTTGTTGGCTCTGGAAATGTTTCCTGCTTCCACACTGATGGGTGCTTTTTTCTCATCTGTTGTGTTTCGTCTGCCCATCACGGGCTTCACTTTCACCGTCTTTGTGTGACTGACACTGTCACTGCCACTGCAAGAGATCCACAAAAAAGTTCAATTCATCAGTACTAATGAAACTTCAGTCACACTGTGTATTGCCCAGAGTTCATCACCCCGAATTTAAAATCCGGTCTGTGCAGTAAAAGCACAGATCTACATGACTGCATTATATGATCATTCTGTTGTATGTGCTCATTTCACCTGGTGTTCTCCTGAGTGCTTTCACTGGAGGAGACGCTGGACTCTGAGGCACAGCGGCGACGGGGCTCAAACGCTCGGCCTGCGGTCAGCTCTTTCTTTACCTCTGAGAAGCCATTAAACATCCCTGTGAACACAACACATTCAAGTGTGTAACAAACATCTGGACAAGGTACTTATAGGGTTGCAAAGGTGGGGAATTTATGGGAATTAAACAAACATTTGGGGTAATTTTTACAAACTGTATACAAATCATATCCAAAAAATGTGATACATATTCACTTCCTCAACATATGATGTGCATAATTTCCATATATTCTTGTAAATTCCCAAGTAAATTCCAGGAATTTTGCATCCCTACTTCTTAATGATGCTGCTTGCATTGTCATTTACCAGCATCCAGGCGTTTGATTGGACACTCGTGCTCCTCCTGGCAGTCTCCACTCACACTATGTTTTCTCTTTCTGTTCTGCAACAGCGTTTCCAGGCGAGGGATGACCACTGAGAGGAATGTTTTCGTGCCCAGCTGAGGGCATGCACCTGCGCATTCCCTCACGTTTGATGCCTTTTGTGGACTCGTGTTCTTTGACTTTCGGAACAGTACAGCCGTTCGCCGGTTGACTGAGTTTGCTGGTTCGGTGAGGGTGGAGGTAGCAACCATGACATTGTTCTCAGAGGGCAGGAGCTCAGAGGAGAATCCGTTTAGAAGTGAGGTAGAGAGCGCCTCGCTGTCGAACGTGACCTTTCTGGGACACTCTTCAGGGCTGGGCTCCACAGGGTTCAGTGTGGGGGGTTCACAGGGACTGTCTGAGCTGGTGAGAAGCGGCATGGAGTCTGAAGGCTCAAGCTTGGGAGGTAATGACTTGTCAACTGTAACAACAGATCAACTAATTAGTACAAAAGTTTGCAGTTTTAAAGGGACAGTTCACCTAAAAATGCACATTTCCATCACTTACTCACCAAACAACCAAACAACAGTGGCACCCATTGACTTGTATTGTATGAACACAAAATCACTGAGGACTTTCTCAAAATATCAAAACTTGTGTGTTCTACAGAAGATAAAAGCCATACAGGTTTGGAATAACATGAGGGTTAGTGAATGTGGGGAAAAATGATTTTGGGGTGAACCATCTATTTACGATAACTTACACAGATGAAGATGAACCAAAAGACAATCAAATGTAAGCTGTATAACCACACTGCTTATGTTGCTGAAATTACTCGATGCAGCTTCAGTAAATTTCATCTGTTTTATGACTTTTATCTAAATAATGTGATTCAGCGGGAAAGTACCTTCTTCCTGTGTCTCCTGTGGTACAGTAAGGAGCATTTTCTCCTCCTCCTCGGAATTGCTCTCCTCTAAAGAAGGTGGAGGCTCCGTTTTCAGACCCGTCTCCAATCGCACGTCACTGATGGTCTTCTTGAGCAGCTTGAGCCGTTTGCTTCTGGAGGGGCAGGACTTCATGGCACTGACCAAATCCAGCATCTCCAGCAGCTTGTTCAACTGTTCCTCCTGAGACATGTGCTCCCGATTGACCAGGTTCAACAGTCGGTCAACTGAAACACAAGCAGAACAAAATCCAGAGACGGTTCATCAACAAACCGTGAACCAAAATCAACTGTTTAGTTATTAGTAGAGTTGTAAATAACCAACACACGTTTCACATCCTTTCTGAAAAAAGAAACGTATGCATGCCACGCTTTCTGCATTAACCTAAAATTTTAATACATAACTTTTTTTAAAATCACTTCGTTGCTGTAAACATTGTGATACACATACTGTGAGGTTTCAGTAATTTCGATACATCTTGCAGCTCTAGTCATTGGCAATTTAGGCCTTGCTAGACAGTAGAAACTAACTGGTTAGGCCCTTACCATCTTCCCAGGACACTGGTGAAGGAGGCTCTATCTTTGGAGGTTCAGTGAGGTGCATGCCGCTGGAGAAGTCGAAGCCGATCCGCTCGACGTGGTGGCGCGTTCTCCTGAGGATGGCTCCCCCGTGGTCTCGCATGCGTACGGCAGCGCGGTAGAAGAAGGTGTCCTTGTCGTTATATTTCATGCAGTTGCTAATAATGAGGTTGAAGTCATGCTCAAACTCATCCAGGCTCTTGTACTCGTGAGCATCGATGCGTTTCCTCATGGTGGAGAAGTCCATGGGCTGCTGGATGTGATCAAGATAGTCCGGAACCTACAAACCAGAGAGAGAAAAGCAACTGGAACCAGAATCTCATCATTACACACCTTCTATATACACACAATCTGGATTATTATATACGTTTTTACTTAACATTTCATGTTATCAACTTTATAATCCATGTGAGCAGGAATGAGACGGTCTTACCTCTGTGACACTGACAGGCTGGGCGAAGATTCTGGCCTGGTCTTTCTCCTGCAGCTGATCCAGCGCCGATCGCAGCATCAGAGGAAACGGACTGAGCTGCATTTCCAGAACCGACTGCTGCAGCCTCATCTGAGGAATTCACACCAGAACACGTGACATGTATGTTGATCATTCACGTGTCCTACACACACATTAATAAAACTTTACATTCAATATCAAGATGAAACAACTTTCCAGATGACATCACAAGTCTTATTACTCAAGCGCTGTTCTTCAACCACCTTCATAAAGCTTCTGATCCAATCAAGTGTCAATAGATAAAAGTTCCACCCTCCTGTTTTTGTATATCTTATTAATTGTTTTTTAAAAATTACTATCATCTCTGATGTGACCAAAGAATTTAACAACTACATTCTCTTCTTTCAAATGAACAATCTTAAATTCCTCTTCTGGTTATGTGTAACTGTTCTGAGCTGATCTCAGGGCAGTTCAATCTGGGCATCTCCACCCTCATCATGATGCTGACTGTACCTCCTCTCTCTTTAGTTTCTCCCTCTTGCGGATGAGCTCCAGCAGTAAGCGCGCTCGCTCCAGATCATGACGTATCCGGTGCCAGTCCTTCAGCTGCTCCGTCATAGCCTGCCGGTCTTCTCTGCTCTCCACCTGTCAGTTAGAAACAAGATTAATTCACATACACAGGCTTCTCATGGGATATCTGAAGATGTCTGATGGTTTTAAAGTCTCACCTTTTCTGGTTCTTTCTGGGTCTGCATGGTAGTCTGCAGACGTCTTATCAGAGGAACACCGTTCCTCGACTGTCTCTTGAGCATCCAGTAACTGAGAACACGTTCCACAAAGACCTTCTTCTTCTGCAGCGAAACCTGATTGAGGATCGTTTTGAAACTGTCAAGAAGAAAAAGAACACAAGTAATTTTCAAAAGAAACACGTAAAAACAAGAACGATTCAGTCAACCCTTTAGGCAGAATGTACAGACATTACACCAGAACCTAAAAACTTCTATAGGCACAACTATAAAGTCACAGAATCTGTTTCTGCAGAAAACAGTGAAACACATATTCCCTTCACAGGGACACCTACCTTTTAGGTGTAATGCTAGGTCCCGTTGCCGTGGAAACCACAGCAACATGCTCTGCCTCTGCTTTTTTATTCTTCTTTTTCTGGCATCCCTTTACTCTTTCCCTCGCTCCCCTTTTGGCACCTTTCTGACATAAACCGTTCTTGGGTTTGGAGTCGTCGTATATGGCAAGGGGTCTCCTCACGCAACCGTTAGGGGTGTGCGAGCAGCAATAAGCCATTTTCTTCACAGAGAAGGAAGGGGCTCCTGACTCTGTGACCTCTTTTACGGGCTCCATCTTCATGTACAGGCCAGCCTTCTGAGCGCAGCTCACATGGAATGCGGTGTAACAGTTTGCCTTACTGCACTGAATGCAGGCGCCCACTCCCTTCTTCTTACACAGGTAACAGGTGAGTTTCCAGCGAGCAGGCGGAATGTTCACAACTCCGTCGATGGGTTCGATGAAAACCGTATTGGTAAAACCAACTTCAGGGACCCATATGGCGCACACGACGTGCCCCCAGCGGTCATCGTCTGTTCTCTTGAGGGCTCCGCCTTTGTTGGGGCAGAATATACACTCTGCCTGCTGAGAAGGGGAATTTAAACAGTGACGACAAAGCCAGCGGCCCTCCGGTATGTGTGGGACCCCGTAACACTCCTGGTGTACCGCGAGATTGCACATGTCACAAAACAGAATCGCATTGCTGTTCTGACACTCACCGTCCATGCAAATGCAGCAAACGGCATCTTCATCAATAAATGACTGGGGGTCAGTCTGGCCCTGGCTCTCAAAGAAAGACTCCTTCTCAAAGCGGTCCATGAGGAACTCGAAGACGTTCTGAGACACCTGACTGCAGCCATCGTTCTTTCTCTTCTCATTCATCAGCTCAAGCCACGCGTAGTCTTCTTCATCCATGTCATATTCCACCTCCTCATCAAGCTCATCCGATGTCTTTTCCACATAGGTGTAGTATGCTGGTGGCCGTCGCGGCACGGCCGGAAGGTTGTACTCAACTGTTCGTATCTTTGGCTCCAGTAGCTTACCCTGAGCTGGGGCACCCTGCATGCTCGCCAGTGCGGCACTCTTCTTCTGCTGGTTGTTTTTTAGCCGCACTGAACGCACGAGAACCTGCTGAGGTTTCTCCGTGTTCTCCTTGTTGCTGGTGCACTCATTGATCTCCTGAGCTAGAGGGTCGTCACTGCTGATGACGTCCAGTTTGTCGTAAATGCTGAGTCGGTGAACACGGCCATCTATCTCCAGCTCCACCATCCGCTGAGCTTGGGCATAAGTCAAGCTCTCGCGGTTGCGTGACGGTTTGATGGGCGAGGGAGGCCTCTGTGAGGTGGAGACGTGATTTTGACGAGTCTTCTTCCTCATTTTGGAAGCCTCAGAGGAACTAAAATGTGACACAAAAACACCACAAATCAAACTTCTCACACTCATTTTTTACCTCCATAAGTTCTAATGTATCATTTTTATTTTAATGAAAACCTTTGATGAAACGCTTAACATCTAGATTCAGACGGCCATGCTGGAAACTCTACACCTCCACCACGTGGTATTACTGTAAACAACTGTAAGCAAACATCCTGGCTTGTGTCCATGGCAACCTAAACTCAAGTTTACAACAACTGAGACTGAAACGGCGGCTTGTGTACCACCGGTTGTGTTGTTTCACCTCTTGGCATTGTTGATTATTTAGTTGCAACCAATAGCGCAACAATATCATTAAATTATTATTAAATACTCACACACTGCTGCTGCTTTTACTAGTAAAACTCGGCCTGACTTGTAAAGCTGTATCCAAAACACAGACAGACAGACAGACACACTCACACTCACACACACACACACACTCACACACACACACACACTCACACACACACACTCACACACACACACTCACACACTCTCTCTCTCTCACACACACTCACACACACACACACACACACACACACACACACACACACACACACTCTCTCTCCTCACACTCACTCACACACACACACTCTCTCTCTCTCTCACACTCACTCACACACACACTCTCTCACACTCACTCACACACACACTCTCTCTCTCTCACACACACACACACACACACACACACACACACACACACACACACACACACACACACACACACACACACACACACTGAATAAAGGCTCCAGGTTCGGTTCTTACCTTCAGGGTCGATGTTAATCAGCTGAAACTGACCCAGCGGCGCTGCGGCCTACCGAACAGCCGCACCGCTCAACGGACGTACTCGAAGGGTAATACCGGGTATCCGTAACGGCCTCCCGGATGTACACACCGGGCGTCCTCGCTCACGGTAACGGCAGCTCGGTCATGCTCACGGTAACGGCAGCTCGGTCATGCTCACGGTAACGGCAGCTCGGTCATGCTCACGGTAACGGCAGCTCGGTCATGCTCACGGTAACGGCAGCTCGGTCATGCTCACGGTAACGGCAGCTCGGTCATGCTCACGGTAACGGCAGCTCGGTCATGCTCACGGTAACGGCAGCTCGGTCATGCTCACGCGCCTGTTTTCGGTCGTTTTCGGTCGTTTTCGGGCCGGTTGTGCTAGCAGGCTAACGCGCCTCAACAATGCGGCCGCGGGGCTCTCCATCGCCTGCGTCACCGCGTACGATGACGTCATGACGTCCAGCGCCAACACCGGAAGTGGGACTTTTGCGTGTGTTCCGCAGGACGAGCGCTGCTTAATCATACATTATGACTGAAAACTCTTCAGTGTGACTAAATACATATCTGTTATAAATCAAACAAACAAAACGCCACTGTAGTACCAGCAGCTGGATGTTAGGAAGTGCTTTAGTGGAGCATTAATTAAACATGATGTGCACAGCTGTTCGGTCGGATTTACTTTTCTACATTATTTAATCAGTCAGGCTACATTGCTATAGATCTGTTATCACGTTCAGCTTATTAAAATGTTTGTAAGGACCTTTTCGTGATCCTCATGTCTGTAGAAGCGAGAATATTGTCGTTTTGGTTTATTGGTTTAGTTTTCTCATTTTGCCTTTTTAATCTGAGGTGATTTTATATCTGAATCATGCATTACATAACAGTGAATAATACAAATCTTATTCAGTGTTATTCTGACAGCCTCACCCTGTTGATTAATTCAGGCAATATCAACTGCTCAGTGTGAGTCTGCTACAAAATCTACAAATCCTGTCCCAAATCACACACTTATGACAACACTGTAATTGTCTGACTACTGTATCTTAATTCTGAACTAGAAAACTGAAGGAAACTGCTTTCTAACAGGTTCATTTGAGGAGATAAGAGATAACAAACATTTTACATAAAGAAATTTATTTTGTCCAATATAAAAAAAATAAATGTTTCACCAGTTCAAAGAAAATTCCACACTGTCACAGTGGAAGGACTGAAACACTTTTTACTTCCACTTCACACGGGAATAAATCGACTCTAAATTTGACACCAAATCAGAATGGCATCACTAAACGTCTCATTCTTATATTTGTATCAGTATTAGATAGTTTTAGCGTGTCTATGACCTTTACATTAAACTAAAGAAAAGTCTGGGAATTCTTACATTTACCAATTTCAATTTACTGTTTGCAGATCATATAAAATGAATAAATAAATAAATAGCCACCAAATGTGGAATGTTTGTATTGCGTGAATAAATAAAACGCAAGGAAGAAAAATGTACATAAATACAATACAAATACTCGTTTAAAAAAATGAGAAATAAGGAAAGACAGATGAGTCCATGAATATTGCATTGATTGTGCACGTCACTCCAGTCTCTGCCAAACGAAGGCTGGAAAGTGGCATCAGAGATGAAACGGTGGAAGACATTCAGAAAACAACAGAAGGGGAAACCAGAGATTGTGAATGAGTGACAGAGCAGCAGAGCGAGATCCTGTTAAAGGGACAGTTCACCCCAAAATTACATTTCTTCTATCATTTATCACCCTCATGTCATTCCAAACCTGTATGACTTTTTTGCTTCTGAGGAAGGCAAAGGAAGATATTTTAAAGTATGTTGGTAACCAAACGCAGTGGCACCCATTGACTTCCATCGTAAAACCACTGAGGCATGTCTCAAACATCTTTGGTGTTCCACAGAAAGAGAAGTCACAGTTTGGAATGACTTGAGGGTGAGTAAATGATGGAAACATTTTCATTTTTGGGCGAACTATACCTTTAAGAGTAGTATGTACTTCAAGTATTCCAGCACTAGAGGGCAACAGAGACCCACCAGATAACTAGATTTAGTTTATGAACGTCTCATGATTTCTGGGAAGTTCCCCTAAAAATCCACCTGGTTTCTGTCACCACTTGAATCTTGTGAAAGCAGCTTTTTGAAAAAGGCACCGAAAACTAAAAGATAGTCTAAAAAAATAATGTCCAAGCTCTATAAGAGCAACCAGTAAGATCATAGGATTACTGCTTGTGTAATCACTATGGGTAACAATTCAACCTTAGCAAGAAAAACAAATGACATTTATGCAACATAAGTCCTGACAACTGAACAGAAACTGGGAATACGGGCTGAGAAAAGTCTGTTGGCTCAGCAGCTCTGGTGCTGTCAAAGGCTTTCTTTGCTGGAGCCAGATTCCGTGCTGATGGAGTGAAGCGTGATGTCACTGCTCTCTGTTTTTGGCTCCTCCTCCATACACATCCACGGATGCTCAAAAATTTGCTCCAGAGTGGGCCTGTCTGACGGTCTCATGCCAAGGCACCATTTGATGAGCTGCTGACACCCTAAGGAACAAAACCCAAAGTGATGAGCTGAAACTCTCCAGCCTGCAGATAAAACAGGTTTCAAATGAAGCAGAAATAGTGTGTCATGTACCTGGAGAGATTCTCCTCCTGAAGAACAGCCTGCCTCTTAGAATATCCTCATCTTGCTCAAAGGGAATGTCTCCACACACCATGTCGTACAGCAGGACGCCCAGAGACCACACGGTTGCCGAGCGCCCATGGTATCTGTGGTACCGTATCCACTCAGGGGGACTATAGACTCGTGTGCCTAGAAAAACAAAACAGACTTGATTTAAAGACTGTTTTCAGTTCAGTGCTTTTAAATAGAATCAAAGGTCTGGATGGAGATTTAAGACTTCTATTCCTGAGCTAAGACAATAATCATTTCAAACTCCTTGTTTTGCTGAAGCAAAGGTTTTGACTCCACTGCAGCATGTATAATGAGGCACTGTAGTCAGCTGACTACAGGACGGAGAGGGCCAGTGGTGTGGCGTTCCCAGACTTCCCTCCCTCCTCCCCATTCCAAAATAAAGCAAGCTGAAACAGGAGGGCGACTTCCCAAATGCGCACAGGTACGAACAGTCGCCAGCTATGGAAACTCTAAATGTCTTCTGCATGAATCACTTCCCATAACAAAATCCCCTTTACTGGGCTGGTGTGACATCCCAGCCCTCTCCCAAAATCTCCCGGATACCAAACAAAACAGGGATGAGAGGTGGGAGCGTTCACGTGGTTGCACAACTCAGATTTCACAACAAACACGTTACAGGAACAGCTGATCCTCTCCACTGCCTCATCTCTCCATCTATTTTCAGTTCAAATGCATTTCTTCATGACTTTTCACAATAGCAGAAAACACATCTGAGAACAAACAGCTGAGACATAAAGACAAGGTACAGAAACACGGAAAGAAAGCAATAACCTCAATTTATCATCTTTAACTAAACGTTATTACGAAAAGACCCCCAATCCATTTGCTTTAAAGCCATTAAGACATTTTACACTTTCCCATTTTAAGCATTCCCAAAAACCATTTGAATGCGTTTGGTTAAATGTCGCATAAGCCCGTCAGGTGCCCAAAATAATAAACCAAAACCTGAAACGCAAGCGAGTCAATGCAAAGCAGAAGAGTGAAGAGCGCACCGTCGAAGTCCGTGTAAACGGTGTCCTTCAGGATCGCCCCGGAGCCGAAGTCGATGAGCTTCAGATCTCCCGTGCGTAGATCCACCAGCAGGTTCTCGTCTTTGATATCTCGGTGTATCACCCCGCAGCTGTAGCAGTGCCGAACCGCCTCCAGAACCTGGCGGAAGAACCCGCGGGCCGTGTCCTCATCCAGCGCGCCCTTCTCGGTGATGTAGTCGAACAAATCTTTCACCGTCTCCGGCCGCTCCATTATAATCAACCAGCCGTCGGCTCTCTCGTACCAGTCTATGAGTTTAACCACCCCCTGGAAAGCAGTTCCCACTTTCTTCAGCAGAACGATCTCCAGCGGAACCAGCGACCCATTCTGCAACGCAAAACACGCATTAGAAACCGCTTTGTAACCGTGAGAAATGAACGATGTAGGCATAAATACACGTACGGCTGTAGCCCATTCGGTGATCCTCTCCTTGGCGACGTGTTTTATTGCAACCTGAAGGAAAAGAAAAGCGCTTGAGTCGAGCTTAACGCGACGCGTAACGCGACCATGTGCTGCCACCAAAACAAAGCCGCGCTTACCGGCAACGCGTCTGAAATCCGGCTGCCGGCGTACACCGTCCCGAACCCGCCGCTTCCCAGCACCGAGCCCACATGATAGACCTTCTCGAACGGTTCCCGTTCGGTCTTCGCTGTAAGATGAAGAAAACGCCGGGTTAACGACATAACGTGACAGAAAACCAAACGAACAAACGCACAGTTGGCAACAAAATGGCTCCAGATACCGAGGTCACGGAGACGCGTGCCAGCCGGGGAGCAAACGCGATCAGATGGCCAAAATAAACACAGTTATCGAACTGAAACCAGACGGGAGATTTAATCTGGACTACCTGCTTGAAGCTGAATTTTCACCGGCAAGTGATCGATGTTCGTCGCGCTGCAAATATGGGAAAAAGATCCAAACTTGGAGAGCAACATTTCTGAGTCTCCTGAAAACAGATGCTCAACCCAGAAGTCCTGAAGACTGCGCCGCGGCCGTAAGAAAACGCAGAATCTCCTTCAAAATGCGCTTTAAAGTGAGATCCCACAGGAAAATCCCAAGAAATGTTTCTAAACGATTCCTCAAATTACTCATAAATGTCCCCGCACGTCCATAGTGAGAGAACCGCGCGTCTGTGTCGTCGGTGCGCTCAGCTGACGCGTCTGTCCGGGTGAGCGCGGACGCGCAGACCGTATGAACCCTTCACTGTGTACGCGTTACGCAAATCCCTCCGCCACAGAGAGACTGCACACAGTGCACAAACGGAAAAGAAAAACCTTCTCAAACTTCTTCAGCAGTGAAAGATGAACACAATCACAATCATCATGAGTTTAAACAGGACTGTGGCTTTTGTCTCATTTCACGGGTGACGACAAATAGTGCGCTGGAGACGCCCATGGATACTCGTCTGAGAGCTGTGCGCTTAGGCTCTGGGATAAGACCGCGTTCACGTTTATATAAGAGAGCTACTGAAGTCATACTGGTTAGTTACCCATGTTAGTAATAGTTAAGCAACAATAATACATAATAAGTAGAATGAAACAAAACAACGCTTAAGCGTCGGCCATGTTGTTATAAATGTCACTGTCTGTACAAAATCATTTTATAAGGAAAAGAGGATTTTTTACAAGCTGTTAAAATCTATAGAACAATTGTAATGTCCTTAACTTAACAGATCAAAGACCTTAGACATTCCCTGGGAATATTAAATTGCCAATTATAATATATAAAACAAAAGTATTCAGTGTCTATACAATCAAAGGTCAAATTAGTTGAGTTTTACACAATTCAAATGCAACCCTTGAGTTGCTTTAAAACAGCTTTATGTTCTGACCATTTGATTTTGACATTTATATCATGACAGGTTTTGTGAAACAAAACAATTGGTTTGCCAGAAAGTTTATGCCGGTGAATAGCATTGCTGCTAGTTAAACCGGCATTAACCAACACAAACCAGTGCTGAACCACAGAACATGATGCCGCTCTGAACTGTTTTCAGCAGGCAGAGGGGAAGTGTCTGTTAATTCATGATCATGCAGATTTTAGGGGCATTGTGACAGTACATCACTATGGGGACATGATTCAAGGAACTGTTTTTCCTTTTTTAGAGATTTTAAAACTGAGAAACCAGACATGTGCACTTTAACCAGGAGTTATAAATTAGGGGTTGTAATCTCTATGGATTAGTGCATTCTAGGAAAATCATTGTAGATCACAAGGATCACAAATAGACACCCAAAGCATGAATGTAAAGAAACATTTTGGAGGGTCAGGCTGTGTCTGCTTCCTGTTGCCATGACCACCATGGGTCAGTTTAGGGTCAGCCCATCATTCACAACCCAATTCAATCAATTCCTGATAGATAATATCCTGTCATAAAGTTTATAATTGAATGTAATATTTTTTGCCTTTACAAAAGTAAAATGGGGTATGAAGGATAAGAGTCTGAAAATTTTAGACATTCATCAAAAAATTTTTCAATTTTTGTGCTTTTGTGTTCCAAGGAAGGAAGAAAGAAAGTCGTATGGGGTTGAAACGACACAAGGGTGAGTAAATGATGACAATTTTTCATATTTTCTTTTAAGACTGTTTCATGTGTGCCATGTAGGTTATATCAAACTACTGTAATGGGGAAATCTGTTGAGTAATGAGAAAACGACACTGAAAATGAATCGTATAATTTCTGCCTTGTAATAAAGATCACTTGTGTTGGTTGCCATGTTAGGAGAGAGTTTATGAGCAGCCATCTTCTCTCAGCACCTGCAAAGAGTTAGAAGATTAAAGCAGCTCACACGCGCACACGCACACACACGCACACACACACACACACACACACACACTCACACACTCACACACACGCACACACACTCACACACGCACACACGCACACACACACACACACATCACACACACACACACTCACACACACACACACACACACACACACACACACACACACACTCACACACGCACACACACTCACACGCACACACACACACACACACACACACACTCACACACACACACTCACACACACACACTCACACACACACTCACACACACACACACACACACACACACACACACACACACACACATACACACACACGAGTGTCCCAGAGCCCCGCCCCCAGCTCCTCATGTTACTGTTTTGACTGAGGGCAGTAGTCACGTGACCCTACAGTGTTGTGACTGGGGGACTGTGGAATCTAGGTCATGCCGAACTCTCTTTCAGCATTAGCCCAAATGAAAGCTCATAACATTGTTCCTCTCTGAGCCCACTCTCATCCCGCTGCTAAGTATGTCTGATGAGTCTGCTTGTATACCTTACGATAGAGGATGAAGAATATAATAGTAGGAAAGTATTGAATGACAGATATGAAGGGGAAAAATGGAAGAATGAGAGAAAGAAGAATGAACCGCAGTGCCATCCAGCCTAAAGTTGGTTCAGTTTATATTACAGTTACATTTTTGAGAGTGAAGTCATGTTTCGCTCTATATCCACTGTAAGCTTCTTTGTTTGGTTTATGACATCACTCTTGGCGCATTTTCCAAACACCATTAACTCACGACATCATACATTTCTGAAGACGTCTTTCAGATTACTTAGATTTTTCACCAGCCAATCAGAAGTCTTGGATGCAGCTCCGAATAGTCACATGAACAGTGACATCACACATGAAATGTGTGGCAGCTGCACCATCATGACTGAGAGTCAGAAGTTCTTTTGTTTTAGTGCTTAATTTAACAGTCAATCAATTTGACAGTCACACCTAGAGCTCCACCCCCTCCAACACTACCCAAGAGTGATAGCTCAGTATTCCTAATGCATGTACAAGCAGACATATGGCCCAGAGAGTAAACAAAAGAGAAAATAAACCATACAGGAGAATGTGTGTATTGGGGCATGTTTTAATTTTTTTATATGCAAGTTTTTAATGCATGCCATCAGGGATGAATGTTTAAAGACGCATGCATACACGCATCCAGTTAACAGTTCTAATGACACCCAAAGTGTGAATGTCTAAACAAAGAAGAATTTAATTACACAACAATACCAGACAGAAGTTTGGAAACAGTTTATTCTTTATTATATATTCTTTATTTTAAACACTCTGTTTTTTATTACGTTAGTTCTCTAAAGAAATGTATCTAAGCAGAATTTGTATTTGTCTACAAAACCGATTTCAAGCATTTGAGTATTAGACCATAAGAAACACAAATTCACCCTCCAAAGGTTTGGACAAATTCATGTGTCCAAACCTTTGATTTTTAAAATCTTGTATATATTTTTATATGATTATAGTTATTTATGTTTGATAAATGTTACAGTTTGTCATGGAACATTTTTTATTGATATGTAGAAACAAACATACAAGATGTCAGTGTTTTGGCAGTGTGCTCAGATCAGAAAGACAGGCAGCAGCATGTCGTCATGTCTCGAGTAACCTGCCAAATAACCTTTGTAGATCTTGCATTGTGTAGAAAAGTGTACATATCTCTTTAAGCATTGTCAGCTCATTGATTCTGCTCTCTTTGTAGTGGGCTGTGGAAGTCACGAACTTCTTTGTGCAGCTGGAAGTGTACTGACACACACACATTCAAGCAGATTGATGTGGTCTGGTCATGCGGTGGGCCCAGCAGGGCAACAGAAACACACACTTCCTTTAAAGTGAACCAAGCCTGTGTTCTCCATAAATGTCAGTTATCCTCCTTTATTCACGCTGGTTTAGAAGTGGTTTCTAATTGTGATCGATTTGTTTTTGATTAGGATGAGCTTCTGGTCACACTTTGATCTTTTTCAATAGTTCAGCCAGCGCGCTTTTATAACATCAATCCGGTTACACAACACACTGATCTCTGTAAAGAATCAGACACCATTTACGTTCACTCCTACTCGTCTGTTCACACTCGCTGAAACTACAGGATTCAATGAGCTCGGCTATTGTAACCCACGCAAAGCAGATATTTTAAGCTCTTTTTCTTTCGATTTTTCCTCTCTTTCTTATATGCTGGATGAGAAGAGTGGAAACAAAAGACGAAGTGTTTCATTATTATGACTCCAAAAATAGTAGCTGAGCTGAATGCTCAAGTGTTTGGTTTAAAATTAAACCCAGCTCTTTTCATTTACATGTGACTGAAAAAACAAAAACGTCAGATCTGGAATGTTTTCGGAACATTGGCTGCAGGCTTTCATAATAAACTTACACAATGGGGTTACACCACTGAGTCCAATCCAGCCTGAGACTTGTTATCCAGCCCTGTCCTCCCTGGATTTGCCGTCACATGATCAAAACAAAGGCGTCACATGGTCCTGCACATGGCTCGGCATGACTCAGCAGGGAAAACATGAGCACATGATCCGCCTGCTTTGTTCCCCTCGCTTGTTGTCGAACATTGAGTTCACGGGGATGGATTATTTTTCCTAGTGTATAACAAAAATCACCCTGTTTACGTTCACACTCTGTTGCTAATGGGAAACGTTTCATTTATTGATGAAGCAAGATTTGTCTAGCATATAAATCATTTCCATGACAAACTCTTGAATCGGTTACAAAGGCTCCATAGTTTGAGCGTCTCCACCACATGCGTCACGTGTGGCCATTTAATGCAGGAACGCATTAAAAGCAGCTGCAGAAGACTCGGACACGTGAGGGTGGTTATACAGAGCGTCTCAGGCGTGTCAGAGTTCAACAGTCATGCAGGCAGCATTAGACAGGAGAAACTGTACATAACTCACCATATATCTGTATGAATTAATGCTGAGCTATTTTTTATGAGAAGTGGAATTACAGAATTACAACAGCTGTGCAAACTAGAGTTTATAAAAGTCGCCACCACATTTTAAGGGTGTTTTGGGTTACTGCTGTAGTAGGTGGATGATAACAAAGATTATATATATTAACAAGACGTGGCAGTTTTATTATTATGAATGGAGAAATTGCAACGCTCAGTATGACTGCTCTAGTGAAGGAAGTTCCACCTTGTTTTAAAATGAGCCAATCACTAAATACAAATAAATACTGACGACAAGAGTGTTGACATCCTTTTCACATGCACAGTCATTACACATGCACAGTTGTAGTGATTTGATGGCTATTTCGTTTCGATCTCATTCGTCGTTTTTGTATGAGCTGCTTTCGTTACAGTTAGATTTAGGGGTGGTGCTACTTTGCCGTTGCTTGTTTTCTAAAAAACTGTTAGGACTCGCATTGTATGAATGTATTCGAAATCGCCAGCTTGTAAAATAGTTACATTTTCCTGCAAGATCAGATTGGATTAGACTAAAATCCATCGTAAGTGGTTGTGCTTTAGTTGCAAAAGTGTTCTGATTCAGCTTCTGTCTTTGTATTGCTTTACTGTCATCATTTGCTTGGTAAACACGAGAGATCTTTAACAGTGGGTGTAACAGTTTTGGGCCAACTCAGCGATCTTTTAATGTGCTGCAGTGACACAAATGTACACAAGACCCTTAATTATAATTTATTCTGACAACCAGTTAGTGGGTATGAATAACAGATACAACCAGTGAGCTTGTCATGTTACTGCCAAGCACAAGCAAGTGGAACGAGCTCCATGGGTAAGAGCTAAATTCATTTCAACTGAAAATAACATCATGTAGGTCACTTCAGGACAGAATCTTGTTGCCAGGCTGTGGTGCCACTTTCAAAGCATCTCAGGAACTCAACGGTATGATATCTCAGTACAGCTGGTCCAGCACCACACAAGTACACACAGAACTGACACGTTCTGTCACAGCATGCTGCTTATTGTTACTCAGTGTCAGAAATCTCACTGATATCTTACCATCACTGGCAGTACTGGGCAGAAGTGAACAGGATTTCACAAGTGAAACGGGCCCTTAGCAACAGTTCGTTTGAAATGGAGTTGGCTGGTAACAGTTTAAGGAATTACTACAGAAAGCATGATTTCAATCGTAATGTAGAAACAAGTCTTACAACATCTATTTTCTTTTAATTTTTATCTCACAAAAAATATCAGCAAAGCTGGCAGTTCCAGCTAACAATTTCAGGTTACAAGAACGTTTCCCTAATGTTTCTATTTAGTAATGGACATTAAAAATGTTGTTTTAAATGTTCTAGGAATGTTCAAAACATCCAGCTTTTTAGACATCATGTTAACGTTATTGCTTGATTATAAGAACGGTATTCAAACATCTTTTTAATTGCAGTTTAATTGTGGGACAAAGCAAATTAAACTAATAAAAAATGCAAAATACAGTTTAATGGCTGGTAAAATGTTTCTTGATTTACCTGCCATCTACAGGCAAATTGTACATTTTGGGTGCTGCCTGCAGGAAAATGATTGAACTTAGCTGTTGAACTTATTAAAGTTGTTGAGTTATTCCCTGTTTTTATTATTTTTTCATTTTCATTATTCAAATTCGCACATCATTTCACAAAGCTTAAACGTTCCCATGATGCCCCAAACCCTGTTCAGAAAATGAATAAACCGCAGCCAGTGTAAACAGCCTCTGAAGGCTAAGTCACTTCAGATTTTGTTCTGGTTTCAGTTTTGCGCTGGGTGACTCAATGCTGGTCTGCTGAACTTATTCAAAGCACTGTTGCATATTCACAAATGAGACCTGTTCAGTGTGTTTTCATGCTTTGTCTTTCAGAAACTATATCTGAGAGAACACAATGACTCTCTGTAAACAATACATAGAGTTGTTTTCATGGTCTGAATTTAGGAGTCAGTTATTTGAGGTCAGGCTGTTTTCCAGAGCACATTTATATCCGTGCATCTGTCCACTCTTTGCCAGAAGTCCAGCTAGATGTCTGTGCTTCACAGTGAGGTCTCTCAGACTGGAAAATCTTTATGGTGCAACAATTATTCAAATCAGTTCAGAATGACATGTCGGGATATTTCTTTTTTGGTTTAAAGGAATGTTGCTGCTTTCACGCTAATAAAAGCTTTACACAGACAGCCGCATTCAGCAGGATTTGGATGCACAGCTTTGTGGGCTTCACAGCTTTGTTTTGGCTCAGCCTCACAGATATGGTATGCAGTGGCAGTACAGCCTCGTGCACTGAGAACACATGGAGGCTTTTACCTTGTTACCTCATACATTTGGAACGAGCAAATAAAGGTACATACCAGAACTGCTTTATTGGGCCTGCATGTGTGATGAGAGCCAAACGTGTTTTTGGCCCGGTCATGCACTTCAGTAATAACCCACATGCAGGTGCTAGAGAAAATATAACTAGTACACACCCACTTTACTATTAAGACAAAGAGATTTGGCAGAGGTCTTATTGGTCCACAAATGACCCAGCTCACAGGGAATATTCTGGCTAACATTGGCTAACATTCTCTAAAAGTTCTGTCAAAGTTCTCCCAAAGTTATCAAAAAATGTTCTTGCAGTAACATTAGTAGAGCTTTTTTAACATAATATGTCATATACATCGCAAACGTTATTCTTAAGTTGTTAACGTAATGTTTTAAAAACATTACAAAATTTTAAAAATGTTTGAATATGTACTTAAAACCAAGAGAAACTTTTAATACAGCGTCTAAAAAACTGGTGGACGTTTTTAATGATACTAGAATATTTAAAACAACATTTATAAGGTTTTTGTTAATGGAAATGTTAGGGTAACGTTCTTACAACCTAAAACAGTTAAATGTACCTAAAATCTACAAAAGTTGTATGTGTCAATGTTGTTTTTATACATATGTGTTTCTTTAGACACTTATTTACCCTATAGGCATCGTTATGACTTATGTTCACAAACATATTTGTGATGTATTGGGATTATGTTTGTTATAGTGGCAGATTAATTCGCTGGCTTCTTCTCCAGCTATAACTGTGTTCTGTAGGGAAGTATTATGAGACAGTATGAAGACAGTAGGTATTTTAGCCGCATGTGGAAAACAAGGATATGGATTAACCAGTTATTTACCAGACTTCATTTGAACTTCATTTGCTTGAAATCTCCAGCCATGCTCTGTATTTGATTTCCAAACATACTTGTGAATCATACATGGTTTGTTTAGTGTTTTGCTGTAGATTTAGTTAACTGGCCAGGGTTTGGTTGACCTGCTGTTTAAATGACAAATGACATGTTTTGAACATTCAGGAGTACTAACCAGTTTTGTTTTGGTAAGGAAAAATATCCAGGCTTTTGGGATAACAATGCTGGAATTAGTGCCTCATTGGCTTATGTGTGCGCAGGATGTGTGTGATGACAGATCTGAGCGGCGGGCAGGAAATGCCGCCCATTGGTCAGGGTCAAAAGTTACTGACATCACCGCATACAAATGACATGTCAAAACAAGCGAGCTGCATTCGTGTTGACCCCTGCCTTCATGCAAGCTTTCAGATGTGACTGTTTTAAATATTTGTTCAGTTCTGTCAGGGTCATCTCCTAATGGTGAAGGTAGACATTGGGAATTTCAGAATTGTAACTCTGTCTTTTCCCAGATACACACATCTGCTATTAAGGGGATGAATGAAGTGTACACACTGAAACGTGTGCATGTGTGTGTGATCTGAGCCCAGCTGTGGTAGATGACAATAACTGACTCTCAGCAGGCGCGGGGAAAACAGGAAGAGGCTTGGGACGGCAGAGGAGGATTTAGGCTCTGTGCACAACAGGAAGTTTGGCAGATGCAGACAGTTGTGATGAGGTCACAGGGTTCGAGCTACCTTGCCTCTGTCGATTAGTGCAGCTTCATCTAATTGTTCTTCATCTAATTGATTCATGCAGTGTGAAAATACCACATGCACTGTTTATACTACAAAATAGTGTAGTATATTGCAGAATTATGAGAACGAGGATGCACAGATTATTCGGTGACACTAGTGTATAGAAGTAAGGTTTATATTTTAAAAATTCTTTATATTTATATAGTTAAAACATACAGAAACCCTTTGCATACATGTAAACATTTTCCCTTTGTTTATTTACATCGGCAGCGCTGCTGAGAGTTTACGTGACGTTAGCTCGTGTGTAGTGAGGATACAGGCGCAGACGGGATAAAAGTAGAGAATTAGGTCACACTAAATAAAGCTTGTGGTAATGACACGAGCGGAACAGATCACGCAGCTGCTCGGCCATCCCGGGTTCTGTTACACTCACTCTAAAATTCACTCTCGCTTTACCCTGAGGTCACTGAGCGCAAATCAATTTTGATGATATTTGAAACAACAATGTCAATTTCATGCTCCTCACAGACTTCAGTGCGGTTGTAAATGCAAAGTTCAGTTTGAACTGATCCAGTTTAGTTTTGAGAAGTTGAGAGAAAAGAATATAAACACATTATGTAAAATATATTAAATATAAAAAATATTCCATAAATATACCAAGTATTTCATATGTATTTAATGTTTCTCATGACTCTCAGCCAGTGACTGCAGGTAAGAATGTGTTTATGGTTATTCGCTTTAAGACTATTTTTAACATTGTACGCTCAGCTGTAATGTAAAGAATTTAGTTTTGTGTGAGTTGGAGCAACTTGAAAATTACATTTATTTTTGGCCTGATTTAAACTAAACATGCAAAATGTATGATACCATTTTTGTCTGTATGTATTAGTGATATGACACATTATTGAAGCATACGCTTGGCAAACAGCTGTAGTGACGGTGATCTCTTTTCTCATTACAGTAGATACGTGCTCAACCTGCATAATAGCTGCACGGAGGCATCACCAGGATGGCCGCCGGGAGAACTGACTGACTTTTAAAGCTCTTACTACACAGACAGCAGGGTAAGTGTCTTCCTTAACACACAATAGTGACAGCTCATAGACCCCCTCTGGATTTAAATTTACATCCTTGTACTCATAAACCCAGATTGACTGAAATTCACCAGTGAAACTCACCAGACTAGTTAATTAGGCTAATTTGACCTCAACTCACTTGTTTTCTGTCCACCATCCCTTGACATTTAGTAAAACAGACAGTGAAGAAACACTGACATTGTGTGCCAGTTTTTCACAGCTTGTTCTGAATGTGCTGAGAGGCAGAACGGACTCAGTCTGGTACTGCTGGATCTGAGTGGCACTGAGAGCGAACCGTGAACTCACCCACCCATCTCAAGTGCTGTACAGAGATCTGTATGCCTTAGACAAGACCATCAGTTTGCTGAGAGCAGAACGTATGAGGAGTGTGCCTCACTGCCCGTCCCCACATGCTGCTGCAATAGATCAAGACGAGGGATTACTGTTAAATTACCTGCCATATCAAACTGACTAAGAGCTTTAGGGCAGGAGGAGGTGACAAGCAATCTGTTGACAACACTCTTGATTCATAGTCAGTTTTATGGAAACATATCGACCTGCTACAGTCATACTGAACTACCGGGAGGGAGTTTATTTTAATGAACTCATTGTGGAGTCAAGAGAGGAGCTTTTATAAGAGAAGTTTCTCCAGAAATGGCCTGAGGCTGGATGTAAGCATCTTGAGAGTTTTACATTTTTTTAACTGTCTTCATCCAGATAACCAATTACTAATATGTGGTTTGCCAGAAGCATTTCAGGATCTTTCTTAGGAAATGTTTCAATCTATGTTTCAAAATGAACCATTTTCATCTCTATAATTCAAGACAGCCACGATCACACTGTTCACACCGCAAATCCAGTTACAAAGTGAAGTCAATTAAATTTCAACAGCTATAGTGATGCAATGTCAAAATAAATTTCACATAGATTACATAAATTAAGCATAAATGGATAACAATGTAGTTAGCTATGTTTTTAGCAGCTTATGATGTATCTAAGAACGTTATCGCAGCTGGTAGCTTGATTGTAGCTTTACTACTCTGAAGTATGAGATGCTTGGCAGTCGACAGTTTCAAATTTGTTTTCCCAGACCAGGCTGAGACATGTACCACCCTCATTCCACCTTCATCCCAAGTAACCAACATAATCTCCAATTCAAATCCTCTTCCTCTCTTCCCAACTGAATGACCTCATGGCTGAAACGAAGCACCCTGTCACCCTGAGAGAGAGGAGACCTTTTGTTTCTGCACACAGAGGCCCCTTAACAATCACCCAGGAATTTTTCTCACCCAGACAGGCAACAGATGAAAGTTGCGGAGGAGGAGGCTGGAAAGATGGTGGAGAATTATTGTGCCAATAAGCAACCCTGCACATCATCAACAATCATTCTGTGTTTTCCTAACAGACCTTCAGGTAATTGATGGGAGGTTGTCATTATAAAAATTTAAAGCTGCATCCATAACTTATTTTGTTCAAAATGAACAAATATCAGTTATTGAGCAAGTACAGATCGGTGTTCAACACAATCCTGATTCACAGTGGTGAGTTTATAATAATGATTTATAATTTGAGCTGTCAGGGTAGATTTGGTGGTAAAACAGAAAGAAGATCCGGCTGCTATATCACATGTGTGGGTTCTGTAGATGCTGCAGCATCTGTAGCTTGTTCTTACAGCAGCTGTTTACAATTTAAACTTGTCGTCCATGTTCAGAAAATAACTGCAAGCATCCTGCAAATTTATGTTTCAAACAGAGATGGTGATAAAGAGGCAAAAGTTACGAATTGCAGCTTTAACTTTCTGAAATAAACTTCTGGCAGTCATTATATGTCAAATGTGGACAAATTGCAATAAACAAAAAACAATTAACATTGTGAAACATTTTAATGGCGTTTGTTTCCCATGAAAGCAGCGTCAGTAGAGCTCAGGCAGAGTTCCAGAAATTCTCCTCACCATCCAGTCGCTAACAAAGGTTTCTCTGAGGTAGCTACGATGACCTCACTCACTTACATGGTGGGTGTCGGGGTCCATTTTAAAATGCCCTTTTCACACGGTGTGTTTTCTTAAATCTCGGCCTCTCTGAGGGA
>JAZGTH010000118.1:1247500-1481662 GCA_036877525.1 Chromobotia macracanthus
TGGGCAGCATTCAGCTAGAGGGAATTTGTTGGTATAAACTGGATGTTACATGACTGGCTGCGTTTATAGCTGCATTTGTGTAATTGCTGTCGCATCTTAGTATTGCACATTTCCTATATATATATATATATATATATATATATATATATATATATAAACAGTCAACTGGGCAATGGATTATATCAAATCAATTTCTGTGTTCAGCTGTACCAGAGATACAAGAATCATTTTGCATGCTCAGCTGGTAAGAGACGATAACCCTGACAGCCCATCAGAACACAGGTGTGCGTGTTTGTTTCCATGCCCTGATGATGGTGTTGCCACGGACACGCTTCTCTCTTCTCATCACACTGAGTTTACAGGATTCACTGGTGCTGATGATGTTCATAATGAAGATGATGTTTGAGACTCTTTTCAAAGTCACAAGAGAAGCTGTTTACAAATCTGACAGAGGGTCACACATAGCTGATGCTTGGTGGTTGCTATAGAGACTAAACAGAACTTACTCAGTACGTGCGTGATGTTCCCAGTTCTAAAACAAGCTTGTAGCTGGTGACTGATGAAGATGCTTTTAGAGTACACAGTACACACACACTCAGCCTCTGCTAGGAAGTGAAACCAGTGCAAATGTGACATTTACGCTTGGTCAATTTTTTATTCTTGGTCATTTCTTTGTCATGTATTTTCAAGGGGTAATGTACTTTTTGTGCTCTTTGCAATGAATCCTACAATAAAGGCCATTTCACAGAGGTACTGTGGTGTGGCTGTTCTGTGGCTGTTCTGTGGCAGTACTGTGGCTGTTCTGTGGTGTTCTGATGTCCATTGATATGTCAGGTTCTGTGGCTGGATTCTTTGCAGTACTCTTGTAGGCTATTATGTTACTGTTCTGTTGTTTTGCCAAGACATGTCCATTGATATGTCATGGTTCTGAATGTACAGGAATATTTACATTACACTCTGTGTAGGTCTATTATGTTATTATACAGTTCAGTGTGTTTATGAGTGTGTTTGAGTGTGTGTTTGAGTGTGTGTCTGTGTGAGTGTGTGTTTATGAGTGTGTTTGAGTGTGTGTTTGAGTGTGTGTTTGAGTGTGTGTGTGTTTATGAGTGTGTTTGAGTGTGTGTGTGTTTATGAGTGTGTTTGAGTGTGTGTGTGTTTATGAGTGTGTTTGAGTGTGTGTTTATGAGTGTGTTTGAGTGTGTGTTTGAGTGTGTGTTTGAGTGTGTTTATGAGTGTGTTTGAGTGTGTGTTTGAGTGTGTTTATGAGTGTGTTTGAGTGTGTGTTTATGAGTGTGTGTTTGAGTGTGTGTGTTTATGATTGTGTTTGAGTGTGTGTTTGAGTGTGTGTGTGAGTGTGTGTCTGTGTGAGTGTGTGTTTGAGTGTGTGTGTGTTTATGAGTGTGTTTGAGTGTGTGTGTGTTTATGAGTGTGTGTGTGTTTATGAGTGTGTTTGAGTGTGTGTTTGAGTGTGTGTTTGAGTGTGTGTGTGTGTTTATGAGTGTGTGTTTATGAGTGTGTTTATGAGTGTGTTTGAGTGTGTGTTTGAGTGTGTGTGTGTTTATGAGTGTGTTTGAGTGTGTGTTTGAGTGTGTGTTTGAGTGTGTGTTTGAGTGTGTGTTTGAGTGTGTGTTTGAGTGTGTGTGTGTTTATGATTGTGTTTGAGTGTGTGTTTGAGTGTGTGTGTTTTCAGGGGGAGGGGTTGGCTGGGACATAGGGCTGCTCTTCTGTGAGATAATGAAGCTGCAGGAGTGAATGACAGGCTGTCAATCAACCCCCCACACACACACACACACACACATCTCCCTGTTGTCCACTAATTCCCTCAACTAGGTGTTTGTTCTCCAGGGCATAAGATCAGCTGTGAGACATACGAGAAGGCAGAACAGAGGACATGAGGGACTGAACAGACACAGAAAATGTCTGTGGGTGGCCAGTCACTATAATCATTTTGTGTTATTTCATGATATTCAGCACAAATTCTTAATATATATAATATATGCATACAGTTAATATAAGTTAATTACCGTGTTATCTTGTTTTAAAGATAAAAATCAGAGATCTGAGACTATACTGGAAATCTGAAATTTGATATAAAACAGAAAAGCTGTGAGATTTGTAAGACTCTGCTCTCTTGCTTGGTTAAATGTAATGTATCTACTTTATACAAATGGTTAAATTGTTTTTGTTTCTATGGAAGCTCTTAAAATGATCCAGAACATTCTCAAATCATCCTGCGATAACATGAATCGTCATGTGTGTTTGTTTGCAATATGTAATATGTTGTATAACTCTTCCTTTAGACATTTTGAAATGCTTTAATAAATAGTTGAATTAATAATTGAATTAAATGGCTGTGATGTCGTGTCAAGAGATGTGCTGCTGGGGGATTCAGCAGAGACCATCTGTTCAGACTACCTTCTTAAAACTCCACTGGAGCCGTCTCAGCAGATGGGGCATTAAGCTGATGGGGTAATAAGCAAACATAAGGAAGATCAGAAAGCATGTGGAAAACTCTAAACAAGCAAAAATGCGTTTCACCTAGCGGCTCTTTTGCATACAGTGAAAGTAAATGGATGACCACAGCTGTCCCTGATCCCTATAGACAAAACAGGAGCTTAGACATTCTGTTCACTCCTTTTGTGTTCCACTGAGAAAAATGTCAGATGGGTTTAGAATAACATAAAGGTACATTTTATTTTTGTTTGTTCTGTCCATTTAAGTACCCTACACATATTCGGTATTATATCTGAGTTGATGTGTCTGTCTCACAGCTCTGTTAGACTGGTAACAGTTTTGTCTTCCGTTGTCTTCTCTTTGTCCAGAATTTAGACAGAAGCATCGTCCCTTTTCAGAAGAGCCAGACACTGGAGGGTGAATTTGTGAATATCTGATAAAGTTAGTTTGAATATGGTCGGGTTGGGGAAGTAAATTTATTTCAGATCTGTTTCCGTATGTTTTGAACTCATTCATCACTGATCGTTTACTCGTCTGATTATGCATGTGATATGGAGGGTTTGGTTTACAGGATTGGATAATTTTGGGATGAATCTATGAAATGTATTTGTTGTTGTGTTATGAAAAAAAATTATTAATTTAGTGATTTGATCATTACATTACGATGTTCTTTCATATGATTCAGAGGCACCAGAGAAGAATTAACTGAACATATAACAAACCAATTAACAAACTGTAAATTACAGAGTAAAGTTGCCTCAACAGGCCCAGGAGCAATTCAACTGTTTAGTCCAGTGGAAACACCGGACCACAAATGTATGATCTGTGTTCCTCACTCACCGTTCCCAGCATTCTGTTACTCTCTCACTCCTCAGTTAAGATGAAGCTGAAAACATCTTGTCCAAGATAAGCACATGACAGCATTGAACCAGTTAACCCATGAAAATGAGATACAGTTGGAGTTCAAAAGTCCAAACTTGATGATTCCTGTTATTCCAGCATGAACAGAGAATGTTCTAACAAGCATATTGTCTTTTACTACAATGACAACAACAAAACCAGTTAACACGGATGATGCCACTAATGTGTTTGATTTGGTTAGTGACTAACAGGACAAAATCTCACATATTTAAATATTCATTTTATGTCATAGTGTTAAAAATGTTCTGTATTGTGAATGTGAATTCAGAGTTTGAAACCACACTATACATGTTTGTTTTTAATTAGTCTTGGCTTTATACCAAACCTGTGTGTGCAAACACCAGCAGATGCTGTGAGCCTTTGGTGAGAGAATTGAGCAGTCCCACAGGTCAAAGGTCAGCGCTGGTGGCAATTCACCAGAGCCAAAGGTCACAAAGATCAATTGCAGGTCAGCAGAAGTAGCTGCTGAACATTTGACAACTCAGCTCTGGGCATTAGCGTTCATGTCTTCATGTAGTGGTCTGACCGACAAGCGCTCGGCACCCCACACAACAAACACACCACAAGCACGCCACAGGCCCACACACTCCACACGGCACCGCCACACGCCACACGGCACACGACACACGCCACACGGCCAGCTGACCCCTGTGAACCCACCACTTGCTCCAACATACTGTATCTGTTCTGTTTGCCAATAGCTGTCGGCCAAGTGTGTCTGTCAGTCATCTAACACCCTTAATAATCACTGACTGCGGATAGCAGCTGGCCCCTCTCCAGAATCTCTTATTTTGCTGTATTTGTCCCATATTTGTAATCCGGCTGTTATCTGGGCTTTACATATACTGCAGGAATGTTTTCAGGAGAAAACTTCAGGCCTGATTCCCGTCAGCACAGACTGCATCCCTCAGGACCGCACACACAGTATCTGCACACAAGACGATTCTTTGGGTGCAGAGAGAAGCGTGTAATGCAAACACAGACACACATGCAAATGCAGTTAAATGCAAATGTTTCTGTTACGTTGAACTGTTACACTGGGTTCAACAAGTGTGTGTGTGTAAGCTGAGCAAGTGTGTAAGTTGTGACCTAGTTTCAAGCATTACGTGGGAGAAATAAAAACACATCAAGCCATGCTAAAACATTCAGATTCGTTGTGTGTGACATCGCCCCCTGCTGCACAAAAGTCACATAACGATTGATAATGCAAAGCAAGAAACTGCATGAAATAAAGAAACAATTAAGGTTTAAAAATGAACTCTTTTATATTTACAGTGATACTGTTGGCAGATGCTTTTATCTTACACAAATAAAAGTGAATTCAGGATATTATTAATTATCTGTTCCTTCAGAATCAAACCTCTGACCAGACGAAGAAGGTTTAACTTTATGTATAAAACAATTTGTTATCATTTTGCACATTATAAATGCAGCTATGAATTACTTATATTGAATACATTCAGTGCAATAAGAAACATTTATTGTGTGCAGCATAAAACATTCACGTGTACATAAGAAAAGCTGTAAGAATAATATTTCTGGCTGAAGCATCGTTCCTAATAATTCATACTAAAATCCTGATTGTGTTACTGGGAACTGTGCCAAAATATTCCTCTTCACCTGCTGTACAGACATGTGTCGCTCTCGCTGTGAAACAAACACGGAGGAATTTATTAAATAACAATTCTAATAACTGTTAAACAAAATAAAATGTAAATGGTGCTCACCACCACATTCATGTCACAAGAGTTAGAAACTGTGAGAGATTGTATACATTTGGGGGCTCATGTCTGATCTCATTTAGGGTGTCACAACCTGCTGATTATAATCACACAGCAAGTGAGGCTTTTAAAACACAAATTGTCTCAGTTTACCCACCGTTCCCTGAGTTTCCTCCACAGTGTTGCTCTCTTACCCCCATCTATGCTAACAAAATACACAGAGGAATCAGTCCATTTTAAATGCAAAACCTGCAGACCAGCCCAAACATCTTTATCACAGCAAAATCACATTTAATTCATTTCTAAAGTTTATCAGCAGGCATCAAACTGGTCAGTCTGTTATTAAGTGACTGTTATTATGTGCTTACATGACTGTGATCTGTTATTTGCTGGTAACTGTTATTTTAATTTTCAGCAGGGAAGAGGAATTAAAAAGGATTTATGGATTTGTTATCTACAAATCATTTGTCATTGTATGTTTCATTTCAGCCGTTACCAACAACCTCAAACTGCTTCCCTGTCGCCAGCGGCAACAGGTGTGTCAGACTACAATCAATTTACCCTTTATTGTCATCTGAGCAATGAAAGCAGCTGCGGAGATGACTGTCAGAAACACAGCGGCGGGCACTATGATCTTCTCAAAGTCTTGATAGTAACTTCTCTCCGGGTCGTGGCACCAGTTTGCTGAGCGACAACAAAATGCATCTCCTTAAAAACATGATCACTATAAACAGTGTTAATATAGAGAGGATGATAATCAAGATCCAGTTTTATCATCATGTAGTCACTTACAACACTGCCAGTCACAGAAGACAACAGGAACTGAAAACGTAACGTCAACTCTCTGCACCTTTAAAACAGATCATTAATGAAAACAACATGAAAGCATTCATGTTAATAAAAACATACTTGAGAAAGCTAAACTGAAACTTTGACAGGTGAAAATTAACACTCGCTACCAATAAATATAAAAACTGAGAAATTAAATGGCCTTAAACATATTTAAATTATATCAAATGTGATATAGTAGCCAGATCTTCATTCTGTTCACAGACGGACATTTTAGATCTGACAGCTCAGATTATAAATCATTATTATAAACGTACCGATAAGGTAATGAGATCATTTTGAACTCTGATAACTGATTTTTGTTCTGTTTAACCAAATTGCAGTTTTAAAAGAGCATGTTGAAAATTAAAATAGAAATAAAAACCTAAATCTAAAGCTGTTATAAACCCTGACAGCAGTACATATGAAATCATCCATACTAATGGATCATCATAAATACAATCTGAGGAAAATAACATTGTTACATTTGTCAACACCGTTTTTGTCGCCCTTCTTTTGTTGCCGTACCTGGATGCAAACACACACTTTGCACACACTGCTTGACAAGTTGAAAACTTTGTGCTTCATTTTCTCCTAGGAAATAAATAAGAACAGGCATGACATAAAACAAGCTTAAACAAGATTTCTGTTCTGAGGAAACCGTCAGAACAGACGCTTTTTAAGTCGTGTCACCATGTGAAAACAGGGAAAAGTTTGTTGACAGGGGAATGGAGACCTCCAGGCTAAGATCACTATGATCAAAGCAGCAAACCAATGAAAAAAGTGAACTCCCAAAACCTGTGATTATGACATGTATCCATTTGTTCTGATCACAGTCCATCACAGGCTGACAGCCCTGTTCATAGCTTCACCGTAAAAAATGTCTTAAATATTTATGTTTAATCAACTGTTTTTATTCTTGACTGGTCTTGAGTTGTTGTAACTTAGTTAAGAAACAGAAAAATTGCTTCACTTATTTTTATAAGTTTCACCAGTCATGATTTAAAATATTAAGTTGATGTGACTTGAACTGCCAAGTGGATTAAACTGTTTGTTTTTTAGAAGTTTCTTACCACAAACAGTGTTTGTAATGTGTTTTTCTCCAGTGGTGTGCACAGAGAGGACGGTTTCATCTCACAGGATGAAACGGAGAAGTTGGCTGTCACCCATGATGAAATCTCTGCCCAGTGCTTTCCAGCTTTAGATCTCATCTTTATGTTCCACACTTGTCAAAAAACAAATGAAAGACTGTGTTCATCTGTGGAAATCTTTATAGCATGTAAACACACTGTTTGCTGACTGTTTCATGCGGGTACCTGTGAAATTTCCTTTGGCAAAAGGACATTTTATCCATGAACCCACATCAGTGGTGAACTGAAGAGATAAAATGACACTAGTAAGATAACAGCGCATTCCAACAGGTAAGAAAAGTAAAAAAATTAATGATCTGTAAATGTGATGTTTTTAAAGTGAAAATTCACCCAGTTGTTAGTGTAATGTTTTAAAAAATATTACAGAGTTTAAAAATGTTTGACTAACATTCTTACAACCAAGCAATAACATTAATCTAAAAACCTGAACATTTTAAATGTTCCTAAAGCTTTCAAAATAACATTTTTAATGTTTTTGGGGGAGATGCTAGCCATTTATACAGATCAGCAATAAATAACACACACTGAACCTTCATGCAGAGCGTTGGGTGTGGATCCACCGATGAGAACATCACCTGGGGTCAAATCAGCAGGAAATTATTAAAGGGCTGAACAATCACCAGGTATAAACGGGAACAAAGAATCGGAGAGGAAGAGAACAGACTTTTTGTCCCTGTGAGTAAAAACCATTTCCAAGCTCTCTGCAGCTTTTCTCTCCATCAGCATGACACAGAGACACTGAAGCTTTGATTGGACATGAAGGTTCCCAGGTCAGCTCCTCTTTGTTGGATTCATAGTTTATCTCAGACCACAGAGTTTCCAAATCTGTGACACATGGCA
Source organism: Chromobotia macracanthus (assembly GCA_036877525.1). Taxonomy (NCBI): domain Eukaryota; kingdom Metazoa; phylum Chordata; class Actinopteri; order Cypriniformes; family Botiidae; genus Chromobotia; species Chromobotia macracanthus. The sequence continues at coordinate 1,255,416 of JAZGTH010000118.1, forward strand.
AATAAATCATTTTACAGAAAAATGTAAAATGAGTTTTAGATTAATCTCCAGTATTAATCCAGAACCATAATGCATTCAGTACATTGCAAAGAATAGCAATTTGATAGCGTTAACTTTTTAACTAAACATTCCTGGTGAGTGTAACCTTATGTAGTTAGGTTGTGTTTGTCATACGCAGATGCAAAGTCCAGACTGAACTTATGTCTGAAAAGTAATTTAGATGTAACCACATGAAGCACATATTTAGATTACCTGACAAAACCGATTAAAAACAGTAAAATGATGAGAATCACTTACTGTTTCTGAATGGACACGCTTGAACTCGCCGCGCATCTACTCTGGCAGGCCAACCCTGAAATAAATGCACAGTTTCTTATCCACCACAGAGGCTGCATGTTCAGAACTTAATTTTCTTAAAATGAACCTTTGATACCTCAATGCACAAGCAGGGCAAAGCTCTGGAGTACTGAAATGAGATGCTTCTCTCTAGATCTTGTTGTTTTATCTGAAACACATGCAGAACGCGATAAGATATAACAAGTGAAACGATAACAAGATCTTCTGAATAATTCTAAGGAAAGGTCGTATGTTCTTACAGTTTTGTGTGTTCCAGCTCCTGTACAGATGATACTGCGTTTATGACAGAGTCTGAGATTATAGTCTGTGTCTTCAGGAGCATCAGTCACTCTAACTATTATCTGTCTTCTGTCTTTATCTACAGTGTAATCCAGCTTTCCAGCTGTGAACACAACATCTCGTTACATTCAGACAATACAGGCTTTACATTTATACATCTATCTGTCTGTCTATCAGTCTATCTACTGAGAGATCACTGTCTTCCTGTCTGTCTCTATCTGTCTGACTCTTTCTTACTGTCTGTCTATCAATCTATGTCTGTCTGTTTTTCTGTCTGTCTCTTTCTGTCTGTCTGTCTATCTCTGTTATCTTGCTTCTGGTTTTCCAGCTACACTGGTAACATCAGAACATACAGGAAATATGGTAATATTAGAATGAATGACTCTTACTAATGCATTCTGGGATTTCATCTCTGATATCTTCATGACTGCATTCTGATATTCAAGAGAAACGGACAACATGTGTTAATATTGTTGTATGTTACGTGTGGCTTCATTGTGTTTGTGCTTTACCACATCAGATGCCCTAAAGAGAGGATGATCTTAAACACACAATACTCATACCGGGGACAGTGTATTTTTGTGTCACTAGGGCTTTGCAGTAGTTGGGAAGAGATCTGAGAGTAACAAACACATGCTGGCCAGGTTTTACTGATACACACTTAAACTGCACGTCAGCCTGCAAGTAAAAAACAAAACAAGAAGATTATAGTACCATGAACTACAAGGACAGGTAGTTTTACTGTTTATCAGTGATTGTGTGAAGGCTTTTCATTCTCATACCTGTTGTCCTGTGAGGTTTTCTCGAGCAGCTTTGCCGAAGTTATAATTCTGACACTGTCCCATCGTCCCGGCAGAATCGGCACACACTGAAACTCCGCGGATATCACCTGGAGAATAAAGGTACAACAACTGAAGTGGTTGGGTAGTGTCTGCGGTTAACTCCTCTGCTTAACATTTTCCAGGCTAAATCAACAATGTGATAATGAAAAGGCAATCTGTGGTTAGGTAATGTTTAAACCATTATTTTACATGTTGTTTAATTAATAACTTAATATTGATAATGAGGATATATTTAACAAAAAGGAAATGTTGTTTGAGTTAATTGAGTATTTGATTAAATACAGAGATTCAGGCACTGCGATGAGATTCAATCATTTGCGGCAGTAATACACAGATAAAGACGTTTTGTGACTTTAACTCAGTCTTTTCTAATTTCTTCAAAAGGAAGCATTATCTGTTATTAATATTTAGTGCACTTTCCATGATTAGCGCATTTGAAAACATTAAAGTGAAATGGACATGCACCAGTTCTATTCAGTGACGTGGTGATTTTGAGCTGCAGTGAACATATCCTCCCCTCACATCCCAGTGCAGTGGACAGAGTCACATTATAAAACACTGCACTGCCAACAGGCTGACTCTTACAGTGAGACATGGACAGTGGAGCTGAAAGACACAGAAAACACAGCAAAGACCAAAATCATAATGTCTTAGTGTTTTGGTAGCCAGTTTGTATGTTTATATGTACAGAGGCCACACTTATCTGTATGAATTTGTATTCATATTTTATGGTGTGTTGTTTACCCCTGAACTGACACATTTGTATAATTATGTCATTTATTACCACACAAACATGTTATAAACATTATATATGTTTAAGTTTGTTATAGTGTGTTTGTATTATCTTTAAGACAGATAAAGAGTACTCACAGTAAACTCTGGATTTACACTGTAGACCCTGTTGGGAGAGATAAACATGAATAAAGTGAAATCGGGATCATTTTCTACTGTAGTCTTCTGTTTCTCTGCTTTATCATCTAACAGGAAATATTACCATAAGGATGTTATAAGGGGTTTCCCACTCCTGCCACCTTAAAAGTTCCTGGTTATGTGTGATGTAAACCTTATGTTCATAAACTAACACTAGCAGTCTGATAATCTGATGATTAGTGCGTCTGTCTGGGTTGGTCAAAATGAGAAATTTAAGATCAGTTTAAATTCAACATAACATTTTAAGTTTTATTGTTACAGATGATTGTGTAAAGTCAGATGAACTGCCCTCAACAAACACGCAGAAAGGGCAGAAGTTACACATTTACACATGCAAATATGACACGTCCTCTCTTCCACAACACAAATAATACTTCATAATAAGTCATAATAAATATTGATTTACTCTTGGAAACCTGGGCAAATAACATCCAGTTTCGTAAGAAACATTTAAACTTGCAGTTTCCGATATTGCATCGCAGCAGGACTACACTTAGATGCATTAATATCTATTGCAATGACACACAAATATCATTTGGAAACTTGTGAAATAACTCGCACAAACCAGATGCTGAATGATGGTGTTAAAACAGGTCATACCTCAGAACATCGCCATGTGCAGTCTGCCTTCTTCTCAATACGGTCCATGTGGACTTTTTGGCTCATGAGGAGCAGGATCAGAAGACACAGCATACTCGTCAGTGTTGTGAACTTTTCTGATGAACTTTTCTGATGAACTTTTCTGATGAACTTTTCTGATGAACTTGTTCAGCCGCTGTGAGAGACTCTGCAGAAACCTGCAGAATATCATCCGGGCATTAACACATCGTGTCCGCCCCCTGATATCCAAAACCCTTCAAATGTCCAGAGGTAAAGCAGCTCTGTCTGCAAACTCATCCACGCATCAGTGGACCATCTAACAGCGCTTTCTGTCGTTTAAACTACGTGTATATGTCAGTTTAGCAGAAGGGCTGTAAAATTAATGCAGAAAATAATTATAATGGAGACAAACAGCAACATTACGCTCACAAATTCGCTTTTGCGATCATTTCCTGCCTGCAATCATGAACTAATTGTAAAGCTGTGTACAGTTTTACAGTCATTTCATTTTATAGTTAGTGTTTATGTAGTTGATATTAAAACCGGATTTGGTACCGATTTGACAAGCGTCGTATATGAACGGCTGTAAACATGATCTGAAGTGCTGGCAAGATTTCAGAACAGGTCATAATAAATACAATATAAATAAATAACACAATATAAATACAATATAAATAAATAACACAATATAAATACAATATAAATAAATAACACAATATAAATACAATATACCTTCACCTCTCCTTCACCTCCTCTCCTGCTCCTCCTTTCCCTCACGTCCTCTCCTGCTCCTCCTCTCCTTCACCTCCTCTCCTTCACCTCCTCTCCTGCTCCTCCTCTCCTTCACGTCCTCTCCTTCACCTCCTCTCCTGCTCCTCCTCTCCTTCACTTCCTCTCCTGCTCCTCCTCCCCTTCACCTCCTCTCCTGCTCCTCCTCTCCTTCACCTCCTCTCCTGCTCCTCCTCTCCTTCACCTCCTCTCCTTCACCTCCTCTCCTGCTCCTCTCCTTCACGTCCTCTCCTTCACGTCCTCTCCTCCACTTCCTCTCCTTCACGTCCTCTCCTTCACCTCCTCTCCTGCTCCTCCTCTCCTTCACCTCCTCTCCTTCACGTCCTCTCCTTCACGTCCTCTCCTTCACTTCCTCTCCTGCTCCTCCTCTCCTTCACCTCCTCTCCTGCTCCTCTCCTTCACCTCCTCTCCTTCACGTCCTCTCCTTCACGTCCTCTCCTGCTCCTCCTCTCCTTCACTTCCTCTTCGTCTTCTTCTCCTCCGCGCACACGCGCACGCACGCGCGCTGGATCAGCTGCGCGCTCGCGGGCGGCGCGCGTCCCTCCTCCCGCGGCCTGGCTGCTGATGAGATGAGCGGAAGATGTCGGTGTCCGGGCTGAAGGCCGAATTAAAGTTCCTGGAGTCGATCTTTGACCCAAACCACGAGCGGTTCCGAATAATCGACTGGAAGCCCGATGAGCTGAGCTGCCAGTTTAACGTGACGGGGGAGAAGCGGCTCATTATCCACTGCAATATCACGGTGAGATCCAGCCTTGTGTCGCCCAGCGGAAGGCCGCAGCGCGTTTACGGTTGAAAACGGATCCGGTGATGGCCTTTATAACCCGAACACACACCCGCGCGTGCGGTGTAATGGACCGGGCTATCCCGACCAAAGTGGCGTTAAATCAGCCGTAACCAAGAAGCTACGTTAGCTCGCTTCGCTAACAAAGTTAAGTACGTTAGCTCTCTAGCTAGCTAAAGTAAGCGAAGCAGCTAACTAATGCTGGACTAGTACGTTGGTTCCTAACATGACATGTTAAACCAACCACACGGGCTGTTTCAGTGCGCGTCTGGGAGGATATTGGCAAGAAAAGTTAGCAAGTGGCTAGTTTAGCTGGGCTGCTACCTCAGCCGGTTGTTTCGTCTTGCTGGGCTGGTTTAAGGGCATCATTCGGGGAGATTTCTAGAGCACTGAATCTGTTTTACTGGTTTAAACGTCTGTTATATAGAGATCAGCTGCTTCACTGAACTTTCTCATGTTACGAGGCCTGTGAAGCAGCACAAAATGCGTAGATGTACAATTGTGTAACTTACGCGTTGTTCGCTCGTTAAATCTGCAGATTACAAACGTTATGGATATTCGCGCTCGTCTTAACATTGTTTAGACAGCTCCTACATTTAAGCTGCTTCTTAGTAGACGAAATGTGCTCGTTTTACTTTGTGGAGGCACTATTGCATGTATTGCGTGCCCTGACGGTGGCATGAAGACGGGAGCAGACTTCAAGCTGGAGAATGAAGCAGAATGCTCACCATTGAAGCACTGAAATATCATTTTCCTTCTCACAGATTTCTGGGGTCTCGGCTGATGTTCATGCAGAGAAAAACACCAACAGCTGCTTAAAATTCAGCTTGTGCAACAACAGACTTTGATTCATTGCTGTGGTAGTTGTTAATGTGGCTGTTTGTCATGCAGCTGGCTGGAGACCAGCTCAGACCCACGATGACGATACAGTCACGATCACGATACAGTCACAATCACGATACAGTCACAATCACGATACAGTCACAATCACGATACAGTCACGATCACGATACAGTCACGATACAGTCACGATGACGATACGATCACGATGCGGTCACGATCACGATACAGTCACGATCACGATACGGTCACGATACGATCACGATACAGTCACGATCACGATACAGTCACGATCACGATACAGTCACGATCACGATACGATCACGATACAGTCACGATCACGATACAGTCACGATCACGATACAGTCACGATCACGATACGGTCACGATACGATTCTAAAGATGCTGATGTTGTTTTCATAGGAGTCTTACCCTTCAACCCCGCCAATATGGTTTGTTGACTCTGATGACCCTAGTCTGACCGAGGTCCTCGAACGATTAGAGGATGTTAGAAAAGGCAAGACTTTGGTAAGAAAATGTTTCCTTTCTTAAAGAAACACACGTGTAATTGACATGTTTACATCTGCTTTAAACATCTAAGCTGTCCAGTCAGCTCTGAATCTGTGTGCAAACGAGGTCTAAAACATTTTGTAACTAGATCACTTTTGGAAGTAGTTGAAAACAAAATGTTGATTGTAAATGTTCATGTGTCCTGATACATCCTGGACACCGGAAATTTCTATTTAACCACTTTGTTGCAAGCGGGTTATAAACTTTGCTAGTAAAGGTGCATTTGGTAAGTGTGTTACTTTACTCCTGGGTGTAAACAGTGATCTGTCTCGCCTGACACTTGTGCTCAGATCACATGATGTGGCTCTTGATATCAAGATGGTGGATTTATTTTAAATCATTGGTTGGTAATAGATGAGCAGTTTAATAAGTGCTTATTGTAAAGTATAAGCAGGTAAACCTGTAAACCATAAATTTGTTTTTTGTCTCATAGTGTTAGTTATGAGTTATCACACAATTCTTCTTGCGCAGCTCCTGCAGCAGCTGAAAAGGCTGATCTGTGATTTATGTCGACTGTATAACCTGCCGCAGCATCCTGATGTGGAGATGCTGGACCAGCCTCTTCCTGCTGGACCCATCAGCCAGGACAGGAAGGTCAGACCTGTGTGGTCCTAATACACCCCCATTATCCATGTTTTTAAGTTTGGTAAGTCAGTGCAGACGTTTTGTTTATTTACTTTGTTCTCTCCAGCATGGAACAACAGATGAAGTGACCTCAGAGGAGGAGGAGGAAGAGGAAATGGCAGAGGTAGTAAACTGTGGGGGGTTTTCATGATGATTTGTTGTTTTCATGGTGAGAAGACAAACTGATAGCCAACACTTCGGTTTGTTCTGGTGGCAGCAGGATATAGATCTCGACCACTATGAGATGAAAGAGGAGGAACCTGTGGATGGGAAGAAGTCTGAGGATGACGGCATTGAGAAGGAGAACTTGGCTATTCTGGAGAAGATCCGCAAGAATCAGAGGCAGGACCACTTGAACGTAAGTGTGCATTCGGTAAGGTCCCTTTCCTACAATTTCTGGGTGGGGTGGAGTTTTCCTAAAAAACCTTCAAGCTCAAGTTTATTCAGACGTTCATGTATTTCACTAGATCATGATGAATGTAGTTTAATGAGAAATCATTTAATACTTTAGAGCTCAGTTTTCTGTTCTGCTGAACAAATGAATCGGAGTTGTTTTAATAAATCCTCATATAAATCAACCAAAGTCAACCAAAAACTGTTTGTTACTGTACTGGCTGTTCATATGAGGACATACAATTGTTTGTAATAGTAATATTTTAAATGCATATAAATTGTCTTTAAAATTTTACCAAAAAAAACAGTTTTTCATATGTGTATTTATATGTAAATGATTGTTACTGTGTGTGTTGTTTTTGTGTGTAACACCAGTACTAAACTTGATGCTGAATGCCTCTGAATTCTCTTATTATCTTTTTACTGTGTGTGTGACACACACTGAAGTGATTTCTCATAGTTAAGTCACTATGTATTGGACAGACAGTTGCAGTCTGTTGTCATTTGCCCTCATTTGGAGTCACTGTGGCTTGCTGTGCTGTAAGTGTCTTCTGTTGTTGGGCTCTTAGGGGGCTGTTTCTGGTTCAGTTCAGGCCTCTGATCGTCTCATGAAGGAGCTCAGGGAGATCTACAGATCACAGAGTTACAAGACAGGTAGCTTCACTGTTGTGCATCACAAGAACCAGATTTCTGTCTGTCTCATTTCCTGTAAGTGTCTCAGATCTGTATGTTTACAGTTTCATTCTATCTGTTCAAGGAATCTATTCAGTGGAATTAGTCAATGACAGCCTGTACGAATGGCATGTCAAGTTAAGGACGTAAGTACAGTTGCATAATCTCAATATCAGATAGGGTGTTGGCTGATAAAGTTTTGTTTTGAGTCTTTGTTCAATATTCATTCAGATGAATATTGCTAATTTTTCTGTTGTGTTTCAGGGTGGATCCAGACAGCCCGTTGCACAGTGACCTGCAGGTTTTGAAGGAGAAAGAAGGCCTGGACTACATTCTGCTCAATTTCTCTTATAAAGTTAGTGGCTTGTGTTCTTGGTTTCACATATTCTGATTAAAGGCATTCTGATTGAGAGGAGAGAGTATGCAGAACTGCTGCTGAAGTTTTGTCTCTGATGGCAGGATAATTTTCCCTTTGATCCTCCATTTGTACGGGTTGTGTCTCCGGTCCTGTCTGGAGGGTGAGCACCTTTCTATTACTGAAACGCAATGTCTGAGTTAGTCCACACGGTATCAGAACTGACCCTGTTTATATTCTAAATAAATATTCCTCAGTCTTATTTGAGATGAATAATCAGTTCAGTTTCCAACGATAAACATGTTTGTCTTCAAACACAGCTGTTCTCATCAGTAAAAATGTTAATATTAACTAAGAATCAAACAGGTTTTTAGCCGATGTTTTAGGGTACTGTAGTAATGTGCCCTTTTACAGCCTTTTCAATCGATTACATTAACACCATGAAAGATTATGAAAATGGAACTGTGTTAAGAATAATATGCACTGAGACCACAAATATAATGTCTTAATTACTGTTTTCAAGCACGTTATGATACTCTGTTTAGTATCTGATACGTTATATGGTGATCACCACATTACATTGCTGTTTAATTCTAGGTTTATTAGAATTATATATTCATTTCATATGATAATTGTTTAGTCCAGTTCATATGTCTGTCATGTTCCAGCTATGTTCTTGGAGGAGGAGCCCTGTGTATGGAGCTACTTACAAAACAGGTTTGAGTTTACACTCTTTTAACATGCGTTTTGGTCTGTGCATCGGTGGCATGTGAAAACGTGATTTCTGCTGCTGATTGTAGGGCTGGAGCAGTGCCTACTCCATAGAGTCGGTCATCATGCAAATCAATGCCACTTTAGTCAAAGGGAAAGCCCGAGTGCAGTTTGGCGCAAATAAGGTGTGTCCAGTGTGCATTATTTCTTGTCAACACTGTCCTTCAACATTTCTGCTGACGTTGACCTTGAATGTTGTCCTTTCTGTTTGCGCTTTACAGAATCAATACAATCTCGCCAGAGCACAGCAGTCCTACAAATCACTGGTGCAGATTCACGAAAAGAACGGTGAGCAATGAACCTGAAGTGACCTGATTCATATCCGGTGGAAATAAGAAACTGACCTGTTTTCTGCTGTCTTTCTTTCCAGGCTGGTACACACCCCCTAAAGAAGATGGCTAGAGGAAACGTTGATCTGCTTACACGCTGCAAACATGGGATATCTAGTCGAACCTTTGCTTTATTTTACTAATGTTATTCACCTTCTTGGCTTGAGTCTGATGCTCTCATGTAAGTGGAAACCACCAGTAGGGGACACGTTGGCCCTCCTGCTGCCTGGAATGTTTGGAAATTTGCATCTACTGCAAGGCTGGATCCCATGCCAGTGTCTGGATTGTTCTCTTATCTCTCTCATTTATTTTCTCATGCTGACAGGACGTTCAGAGCCTCTGTACTAATAGGCTCCATCTAACATGAAGCTTTGAGATGCCACAAGGTTGTGTGATCGAACCTTTTATTGTTGCTTCCTCACCTCTGCTCTGGATTTAAACATAGCTGGAGATGCTGAATAATGATGCTGGATCTGATCCTGTCTGTCAGCTTTTAAAGGACATTCTAATGACCCTGGCATTTTGACTTTTAAGTGGTGGTTTACTGAACTTAAAACAGGAAATGGATGCAACTAGAGACAATGTGAAGACAATGTGCCACTGCACCTGTATCTACACAGACCTCCTCACGCATTCTGAGTTAACGTGTACTGGTACATTTAATGCTGATGTTGTTAACGAATCGTGATTTGCCACAATTATACGTGCAGGCTTGTTAATCGACCCTAATGTTAACAAAACAGCGAGAGCAAGATACGGGGCGGTTATACGACTAGCTCTGAATCTTGTGTTTTTCCACTAAGGATGAATTCCACTCGATTTCCTTACCGCTCGCTTTTAGCATGTGCCTGGTTTGAAAAATAATGGACAAATGCGAACTTTGGCTTTGAAAGGGTGAGACAGAATATGTCTTTGCTCTATAATTGAACAGGGCTTGTATAGTTGTAAATGGATTTAAGGCATCTTAAATGTGTTTATGTAAAGTGTGGGAATTATCAGAAATGTTCTCGCATCTGACGTTGGAACTCAAAATGGGGATAAAATTTGTAATATCGTAATAATTGTATTTATATAAGTGATATAACCATAACTTTTTTTTTGTTTCTTCCAACCCCTAACTGTCATCCACTTTGCTGTTATGAAAGATAAAAAATCTGAACTTCATTATAGATCTCATACATTTGAGGTTTACATTACTATTAGCAGAGTTTTAATATGCTGTCAGAATTCGAACCATCGGTTACTTAATGTGAGTACACATGGATTAAAGTGTTCACATAATTCTGTTCTCAGCACAACACTACAATAACACTGTTATTTTCTGTGCCATGATACGCAAGCATTGTGTTTGGCATTATGCATCTCTGATTTGAGTGGCCAGCATAGTCTTAATGATCAATGAAAAGAGAACTTCATATTGACGACTGTGTTGCAGCGTAGAGAAATTAAAACGTGTGAATGATCAAAGGCTGGTGTATCTGAAAGCTTCTATTAATATTCATTGAAAACTCAGGAAAATTCATTCTGTTCTGCAGACCTTCAGTCCATTAATGTTACCTGGTCACTTCAAGAACAGAACTTCCTCTCGTACCCTTAAGTGAAGCAGTAGTGTTTTACCAGTTTCCTCCGGCCAGTTTTGCTGTTTAGTATTTAATAATTAGACTTGTTTTCATCTTTTTAAGTGTTAAAAGCTCCAGCTATATAAAAGTCATGCAATGTTATCTATTTACCCCCTCCCTTATTAAAATCATTTCCAGTTGTAAATAATGTGAGTTCACCATTGGCACAGAGTGTTATGGTTGTGCCTGTTGGATCAGCACAGTTTACGAGGGTTCTGAGATTTAATTCTATGCTCCTGACACACTGCTTATATGTTTAATGTGGATGCAAATGTAATCTCGTACTACAATCACATTAAACGTAATGTCTACATTAATGTAGTTCAAGAGCACCCCTACAGACGGCTCATCCTGAATAACTCAAATGTCTTGCAAGTTAATGCAGCTGTGTGGTTGTTACAGCTGCATTCAGTCAGTTTCAGTGAGAATTAAAAAGGCAGATCAGTGATGTTCTGTTAGATATTTTGGTTTTATAAAATGTCATTTTTCATCTCATTAAACACGTGAATTCTCTCTAAATGAGCGGCAGGCTTGTCCACACTGAGTGTTTCCATGACTGATAGTCTGTTTGCTTGTCAGAACAGTAATGATTTCTGGATTTTTCTTTTGAACCCAGACCTCACAGTAACCAATAACAGAATTTGGTGTCATCTCAGATGATTCTCACTCACACTGTCCACGTTTTATCTTTAGGTTTTTTCCATTATGAGAATTGACCATGTACAGTATATTTGTAAACTTGCATCAAGTTTATGAATAAAGAATTTTACGAGGAACCTTGTTGGTTTTCTGTGTGTGTTCTGGTTGATGTATTTGTGACATTTCTTGTGTTTATTAAAGTATTTTTTTGTTTGTGCTGAAAGTCATTTAGCATCTCAGTGAGGTTCTCGCTGCCTGAGAAAGTGTTGAAGAACTTTTCAACAAACCTTGTTTTCAGGTGAAGAAAACATCCTAATGTTCCTCATATATTTCTTCCTCTACTATTATGATGCTTTTGAATTGAAACTTGTTTTTCAGTGTAAAAGTTAACATGAATGATATTAACACGGGGCTGTGAGCGAGTTCATGGATCAACAGGTCTGGGTTAACTGTAACACTAGTTATGAAATAGAAAGTGACTTCTAAATCGTTACAATATGAATCTTACAATGCTTTGAGCAAGATTGTGTCTGTCTGAAGATTTTGGCTTGTGATTTTAACAGATTATGACTGTTATTGTAGCTCTCTCTACTTATTCAACATTATGATCTAGACATTAGTCTTTAGAAATGGAAAAGTTGTTTTCTGTGCTTTTGTTTATACTGTTGGAGGTGAAATGTCTAGATTTCAAATCTTGAAATGAAGAGGATATTTGTAAGATAATTATAATGTTTCACATCTTTGACATTCTCATCGTCAAGATAACACTGCAGATCTAATGAGGTGATGATTTCAGTGTCCAGCAGATGGCAGCACAGAGACAACATAATGCTGTATGAATGATCAATGATCATTATACAGAACATGTTTTTGAAGTATGAAGTATGTGAACAGTAGCTAAAGAAAGAGGGATGAGTGTCCTGCTGAGGACAAATGAAAGTGAATCTCGAGTGCTTCTGTATTGTTATGAGCTTTCACATCCCCAGACTGTTTAATGCTGTAAACTGATGATGATTTAATGCTGTAAACTGATGATGATTTAATGCTGTAAATTGATGATGATTTAATGCTGTAAACTGATGATGATTTAATGTAAACTGATGATGATTTAATGTAAACTGATGATGATTTAATGTAAACTGATGATGATTTAATGCTGTAAACTGATGATGATTTAATGCTGTAAACTGATGATGATTTAATGTAAACTGATGATGATTTAATGTAAACTGATGATGATTTAATGCTGTAAACTGATGATGATTTAATGCTGTAAATTGATGATGATTTAATGCTGTAAACTGATGATGATTTAATGCTGTAAACTGATGATGATTTAATGCTGTAAACTGATGATGATTTAATGCTGTAAACTGATGATGATTTAATGCTGTAAACTGATGATGATTTAATGCTGTAAACTGATGATGATTTAATGCTGTAAACTGATGATGATTTAATGCTGTAAACTGATGATTTAATGCTGTAAATTGATGATGATTTAATGTAAACTGATGATGATTTAATGCTGTAAATTGATGATGATTTAATGCTGTAAATTGATGATGATTTAATGCTGTAAGTTGAAATGATTCTGTCTCATAATTTGTGAACGTGATGAGAAGGTGCAGTGAAGTTCTCTGTGGTTCATCCACACTGAGTCTGGAAGAGAGGAGATGTTCAGCAGACAGATAACAAAACAGGTTTATACGGGCTTTATGGAAAACACAATAAGAAAATGCAAGAACATTTTTTAGTTTAAAATGCAACTCAGTCCTTTCACAGGGAATTTGATTTTATGTGACAGGGATGCCATGATTAATGTCAGATCTCCTCCACACTTCACAATGAGGAGGCTCGTCTGATCACCGGGTCTGATCTCCGGCAGGTGGGCAGCAGGGCAGATCCGCCGCTCTCGCGGGAATTTGAGAGCCCGCGCAGTCATCGTCTCTTTAAACCGGATGTGAGAGTAGCGGCGGATCTTCTGTCCCGCTATTGCCAGGCGACGGGTTCTCTGACCCGGTTCGAGCTCCTCCAGGTTGCAGCCGGAACATGCCTCGCTCGGGGACTCTGTTGCTGATGTCGTTCGGGGTCGCGATGCTGCGCTCGGGCTCCGCTCAGAACGGTAAGACGTGGAAAAGATCCATGATGAGTTTCCGCAGGACCGACCGCGGGTCTGCGGCAGGTGCGGGTCGGTTTCTCCGCTCGGTGGGCAGGATGAACTCCCCCAGGACGCGGAGGTGCCGGTTACGCACAATAAATATTCAGCAAAAACGTGCCCCTGTAGGTTTAATTCTCGGAACCATTGCGTTTACGGAGAGGGTGTGTTAACACACGGGCGTCATGGTACGTGCTGACCGGACACTTCTGCACCCTCACACCCGGGTTACAGGATTCAATATTTGGCGACTTCTCCGGCTCTGTTTGTGGCTGGAGAAATTCACTTTCCTGCCGGTTGTTTGCGGTGTGTAACAGTGAGATTCAGGATGGGTCGTCAGAACCGAACCTGCTGGATCCACCCCGGACCGGCTGGACCGACGCTCAGCCCTCCGTGTGTGCTCGATCTAATGCCGAAGTGACGGAAGGACCCCAGAAACCGCCTCCGGTCCGCTCAGCCCCGCGTTCCCATTTGTCCTCAAACCGATTTCACGGTTCTGCGCACATATTCACACGGTGAACGGGAATGAACGGGAATGAACGGTGCCGTTAACAGCTGCGGGTTTCTATTTATAGAGCCGATGCAGCAGCGGGACGCGCCGGTAACCCGTTTTACCGGAGGTGCATCATGACGTCATGGACGGGCGCTCTCAATGAATGAGAGCATCTGACCTCAGATCGGCACCTGCGTCCCATACATCACCTAACACGACTTATCATTATTATCGTATTATTACAGTGAGTTATGACATCACACATCTGATGAAATGATCACCTCTGAAACAGGACAAACGCAATTTGTGCATGTGCAAAAGTAGGTGTGGATGGTGCTGAACACATTTTTCAAGGTGACCTATCAATCAGAGTGTCTTATGAGCAAATAAATGGTGGATTATTGCCTCGGCGTTTCTCCTGATGCACCTCCAGAAGCTCATATGAAGATCAGAACTGACACGTTTCCTTTCATCTGCAGTTTTATCCGTCTCACACAATTCATGAGCGCACAGACATGTTTGATCTTTCTGCACGGCTCTGGTGGAGATGTCTGTACATGCATAAGTGCACAATGGTGCCGGCTGCCTTCAGGGTAATACGGTCTGTGTTTCCATCTTTAGCAAGATGCTGGTTATTATGAATGCATTAGCATGCAAAGCCTGATGCAGGGAACTCAGATGCACCTACGGTCCTCAGTAAGAGAAGGTCACTCAGTTTTTTAAGCAAATCCCTCTTAAAAGGCTCTTGGAAGCACGGCCACACAGTATGTTTGTTTTCTTCTCACAAAATTATTTTGATTCTCTGTAAAATTAAAAGATCCATGAGGCGTCTTCTGAGGCAAAACCCTTTAAAGAAGCTCTAGGCAAGCCCCTGTTCTTTTAAATGACCCTCCTGCTTCACTGTAGTGCAGTATGCTTCTTACACCTCTGATAATAATTTAAAGGTATATTTATAATCCTCTTCAGTTAATGTGACGTTTTATTTCTCTGGCCCTGACCAAAACATCTGTACCTACAGAACCATCAGTCAGTTCATCAGAACATCAGATCCTGCCCACGGGTTACCACAGCCAACCCATCACGCTTCAGTGCAACCTGACATCACAGAACCCGTACCGTGAGGGCTTCTGGATGAAGAACGGCGAGGAGATCCCCGATACGAGAAACAGCGGCAAGAACCTCGAGTACAAGTACACACTCCTCGTCTTCTGATTGACAGATTTCATACGAAACATTGTAAAAACAAATTAGATTATTGTTTATAATGTCATAATATCACGCCACATATTTAAAGAAAGTTGTTTTCTTTTACACAGACTCAATAAACCAAGGGCAGAGGATGCAGGCGAGTATATGTGTGTGTTTTTATTTGACATGGTCCCTGCGGCAAATGCCACCATTGAGGTAAAAGGTAAGACTACCTCAAAATTTAATGGTTAAATACTCTATTCCATCTCAATATTCACGGATAACTAGGAGTACACCATTTGTAGGTTTATTTTGATAATAAAGCGAACATTTCTTTCTAGTTATCCTGCAGTCATCTTGGGCAGCAGATGGTGAACTGCCTGTCTGAGGGGTGTAAATCTCTCTCTGTCTCTGTCTCTCTCTCTCTGTCTCTCTCTTTCTCTCTGTCTCTCTCTTTCTCTCTGTCTCTCTCTTTCTCTCTGTCTCTCTCTCTCTCTGTCTCTCTCTCTCTCTGTGTCTCTCTCTCTGTGTCTCTCTCTCTGTCTCTCTCTCTCTGTCTCTCTCTCTTCTCTCTCTCTCTCTCTGTCTCTCTCTTTTTTCTCTCTCTTTCTTTTCTTTCTTTCTCTCTCTTCTCTCTCTCTCTGTCTCTCTCTCTCTGTCTCTCTCTCTCTTTTCTTCCTCTCTCTCTCTCTCTCTCTCTCTCTCTCTCTCTCTCTCTCTCTCTGTCTCTCTCTCTGTCTCTCTCTGTCTCTCTCTCTCTCTCTCTCTCTGTCTCTCTCTCTCTCTCTGTCTCTCTCTCTCTCTTAACTGAGGCATTAGGTGTCAGTTAGACTGAATCAGCTTTAGAAAGTCTCCTGTCATGATTTGTCATGACTTATAATTCACAAAGCATGAAGATTCATGATGTTTCTACATGGATGTTCAGTCTGTTTTTGTGCCTGCTGTCTCTGTGATCAATTATTTCTCCTGTTTTTGATATTAACATTTTAGAAGTGAATTCCTGCTGGTTTAGTGACTAAACCTCTGAGAGTGTGAATCATCTCATTTTGCTCTCATATATTCAGTGTGTATGATTTTTACATAGCATGTAAAAGTCCTTTGAGATAATTATTACATAAATGACATAAATCTTTTATGTATTACATAAATCTATTGTATTAATCTAATTTACTAATTGTAAATCTGTAAGTATTGTAATCTAAATCATAAATCTATATTACATAAATCTGTGAGTTTCAGCAGCTAATCATAAAATTGATTTTATTGTAGATCCTAAAATCAAACATGTCAAGAAACTTTTAATGGGTTTGAGTAAAAGGGTCCAAATGAGTAAATAAAAGAATAAGATGTCTTCAGTCATTTATTCACCTTAATGTCACTTCAAACCTGTGTGACTTTGTTGCTTCTGAGGAACACAAAAGAAGATATTTTGATGTATGTTAGTAATCAAATAACAGTGGCACACATTGACTTCCATTGTTTGGTTAGAAAACCACTGAGACATTTCTCAAAATATCTTGAAGGTTTGGAATGACATAAGGTTAAAAATGTTTTTGATTGATTCTTGATTGATGTCCATTTGTTGGAGACACGTTTTGTTGATCTGCAGCTAGCTTTATATTTTGACCATAAAATAACATTGTGAATACCATAAGAAAACACATTGGAGGGTTGTGGTGTCGAATGCAGTTTCTTCAGTGAGATCTGTTGTGATGTGGAAGGTCTCACTGCCCTCTCTGTCCTTCCGTAGTGGCTCCAGACATCACGGGGCACAAGCGCAGTGAGAATAAGAATGAGGGAGAGACGGCCGTCCTCTACTGCAAATCTGTGGGCTATCCTCATCCAGTGTGGACCTGGCGTAAACTCGATGGCACCAACATGGTATATTTACTGCTCTTAGTCGTATTGACATAGTAGTTTAAAAGAAACTTTCACCCTAAAATACAAACCTGTATAAACATGAAGATTTTTGGCAAAATGTCGATGCTTCCCTTTTCCATATAAAAGAAACATATTGTGACCCTGTTGTGTGATGAAAAGCCAAAATGTATTAATTTTATATAATATTTATAATATTTGTTTATAATATTTGTCATTTTGAGAGCTTGATAGCCCCTAGTGACCATATGAGGTGGAATCAATATTTCGGATTTCTCCCAGGAGGTTTCAGATGAGTTTGAAAACAAGATTTGCTTTCCATGAACTGTTCCTTTAAATGTAGTTTTTCAGAATAATCAGCATTTACATGCTGTAATCTGTCTGTGTGTAAATCATCATAAGTCATCATTTTTTCTCCACTCATTATTCTTCACGCAGGATACGGTCAACTCCTCCGGCCGCTTCTCCGTCACCAGCAGGGACGGCTACACTGAGCTCACCATCGTCAGCCTGGACATCATTTCCGACCCCGGAGAGTATGAGTGCAACGCCACCAACCTCATCGGCTCCGCCTCCGTGATGTCAGTGCTGCGGGTCAGAAGCCAGCTGGCCCCCCTGTGGCCCCTGCTGGGGGTCCTTGCTGAGATCATCATCCTGGTGCTCATCATCGTCATCTACGAGAAACGCAAGAAGCCAGATGAGGTGCCAGACGGTGAGTGAGCGAGCGAGTGAGTGAGTGACTGTAGAATTTATTTGTGGGTTTCTATATGGTGTACTGTACTCTATAAGTGTGGAAACTTTACATGCAGGCTGTTTTAGGTAATAATCTTTTTTAAAAACTATTACTGGTAGTCCTTACCAGCCCTGGACATTTAACATTTATAGTTAAATATTTATTTTTAAAATATATATAAATATATTACATTTAACTTCTATAATGTTAATATATACCCCAAAATATATTTAGATGCCATGCCTAAATATGTTTGAGTGTTTTTGAATTGACATAACTACATTTCAAACGAAGTGGCATTTACTTTAAATATAAACATAACATAAATATAACAGATTTCACATTACAAAACAATTGATTTTGTAAGATAAAGACAAATATTTAGACACTTTCTGGTTGTCAGTCGTTAAATGAACACACGCACAGAAACTTTATCTGCTGGGGCTTGTGTGAACCTAAAGGGAACTGACTTCATACATAAACTAAAATTAACTTGACACCAGTTGGGTAAAAGTTTTTGCAAAACATTTCTTTGCAAAAGTCTTCTAGATTCATTGATGCTTCCAGAAACTTGTTGTTTGTCCTGCCGTCACAAGACCTTAGAAAGTCTCCTGTCAGGTCAGGTTGACTGGAAACTGTTATCTAATCCTGACCTGCTCTCTTAATAATTCACTCCGCAGTGCTAAAACACACACTCATGTTCGGCTGCAGGGCGCTTGTGTCAGGGCATCTGGATGCTGATCAGACATTCAGGGGGAAATCTGACTCTGTACTGTATGTGTGGGCAGTGGGTGGTGAATTATTGATGCATGTGGAGATGTAGTCCCACACCACTTATAACTCACCGGTCAGTTCACTTTAGATCTAAATTAATATCCTTCATATAAACACCTAACAGCTCTCTTTACATTTAAAACTCTTTTACAGCAGTGAAAACATTAACAGATTCGGATCAAGCAGCTAGAGAATCGTATATTTGATTCCTCTGACACTTCATTAGTTCAGCCGCAGTGCTGCTGGATCATGGTTTTCTGTGTAACAGCGCCACCTGGTGGTTAAACCCAGCAATGATTTCACTAGGATATAAATCAATTAAACGCCAAGACAGCAAGAATTGATTTCACTGCTTTTAGTTGTTGTAATAAAACAACAATAAGCAGCATTGTTTATTTTGTGTGCAAGAGGACATGTGTTGAGCCTTATCTGTGCAAATTCCTCTTTATCTCTATCAGTTGTTTGTTTATTGTGCTCCATTATCACATGCCTGTGTTTAAAATTATTATTTTAATTCATTATTATTTTAGCAGTTAAATCACAGATTTAAATCACAGATTTAAAACATATATTAGAGGATGCAGCTGTGGTTGCAGAATTAATAACGTAACACATTTCTTTCTTTCTGTACGGCACAACTGTTCACACTGTGGTAAGTGGAAGATTCCTGAATCTACAGATTTGCTTGTATAGAGTGCTGATCTCAGGCAGCATACACACGTCTGTAGTGATTTAAGATGAAATAATTTTTTATTTTGTCTTCATTATTGGAATGTAATCTGTTGCTGTCTGACCTTGAAATGACCTCTTTTGTTTTTCTGTACATCCTCTTCCTGTCGATCGTTCAAATGTTTATTAATGTTGCCATAAGCATGACATTAAACGTTTTATTTTGCTTTTGAATTTACATTTTTCTGTGGTATTCTTGTGCATGTTACTGTGTAACTCAATTATAGCTCAAATTTTCAAACAATCCACTTGGTTTTACATATGACGCATGGATGTCATATTGCATTTGGGTTTTGGGGTTTATAGTTATATATATATATATATATATATATATATATATATATATAGAGAGAGAGAGAGAGAGAGAGAGAGAGAGAGAGAGAGAGAGAGAGAGAGAGAGAGAGAGATACAATATATTTTCTTTTAATATTGAAAGAAAATATTGCATTGACTTGTTTATGGTCTGCATCACACAGTCACATTATGGCTTTTAGATGCAGTGTGATGCCAGTTGGAACTGAAACAACACAGAACTAAAATTGTCATTGTTTTGTTTTATATTGTGCCAAAGATGATGAAGCAGCTGGACCGATGTGAGTATCAGATTTACAGTGTAATAAGAGTTGTGATGTAACTGTGCCAGATAACTGATGCCAGCGATGTCCAATTTATACCAAATCTCTGGACGCAGTGAATGTCTATAACAATTCATAAGTAATTATATAAATGAAGACACAAAACTGTAGATTTGTCATATTTTACATATTTAACTCTTGTCATTCTCATTCTTCAAGGAAAACCAATTCCACCAACAACCACAAAGATAAGAACTTACGTCAGAGAAACACAAACTGATTTATCATCACAAGGTGAGTTTTTGAATCATTATATAGACATAATAAGGTTCTATTTGTTAACATTAGCTCATAGCATTAGCTAACATGAACTAACAATGGACAATTTATTTTTTATAGCTTTTATTAATCTTTGTTAATGTTAGATGCAAATACAGTCATGTTCATTCATGTTAGTTCATTGTTCATTTTTAATGGACAGTCGAGTTCACACTGACTGTTCTAGTTGAGTGGCCAAAGGTGTCAAGCAGTGTGAAGCCACAATATAACCCACTTTTGTCACTGCTGTTTGTGGTTTACAGAAAAGACATTCATGACCATATGAACATTATTCATGAACGGTTCAGGGCTTCTAAACAAAGCAAAGGTGTGAAAGTTCACCGGAAGACAGGAGCAGAATGATCACCGGAGGCATGCCTTATAAATCTGGAGTGAGAATAATGTATGAACAGAAAATGGAAGTGATTTTATGAACGTTCTCTTGCATGATTGTGTTGCTTTTCATTTTAAAATCTTTTCAACTTTTCAAGTCAACTTTCTCCATGTGACACAAAAGTACAAAAATATAATGCATGCAAGATATTCCTCTGTTTGATTCTGTTTGAATCTTTTTCAGACATTTATTGTGTATTTAAGAATGACTTCTGTTTTAAGCAAGCCTTCAACTTACCACAGATTTGCCACCATAAGAGAGTTTGTACAGATTATCATATGTAAGCTCATTTAATACAGTGGCATTAGGTTCTATTAAGGGCTTCACATGTTTAATTTCTTCATGTGCATTGATGTATGAAATCACTTGAAATATCTAACATTATCTGAATGTTCTTCATACATATGAACTTATCTCTTCAGAATGCTCTTGCAAACCAGTGACTTCATTTTATACTGATGTACTTTGTCTCTGAATCGTCACGGCTGATTGCTTTTCGTGTATGCATAGTATACAGCATGGCTTTCATTCTATGCAATATCTATACATGCATTTTTTGGTTTGTGTAGAATTTAGCTTTAATATGATATTTTAGCATTGCGCTGTTCAGACCGTGAACAAGGCACGTGGCTCGCCACATCACTGCATGAGCTCCATACACATGTAACTGATTTACTAGATGGAGAATGTGATGAGAAATTAATATGAACTCAACTAAGACATATACAGTACATGTCATTTTTAACAATTAAAACTTCCAGAGTTAAATGTGTGGTCGTTTTTATTATGTCATGCATAAGAATTTTATATTAACGTTATTTTTCAAACGTTTGATTGCCAGGAATTAAATAAATATTAATTCCTGGCAAAAAAAAACTATAATTATAAAAAGATATTGCGAACACATTTTTAAAAACATAAAGGCAAAAATTAGAAGCTAATATAATTCCAGCTCTCAGTTCAGTGTAGTTTACACAATGTTGCATTATTGTCAAGAAGTGGGCAGCATCTGCTTCAGGGTTTCAGTGTGGGTGTGTATGTATTTTAGGGGCACAGAAAGACTTGTTTGTTTGACATTAGATCATCCGCAGTGTTACGCCTGTGTGCTCAAACAACTATAACTGCACATCAGAGGAGGCCATCGCTGGCCAAAGCTGAAATCTCAGATCTTATAAACGCTGGTATTTTGATGTACTATTACTAAAGCATTAACAGCCTTTATTATTCCGTTTAAGCCATAAATCTGTAATTGTTGCAAATATTTGCATACATTAAGACATCGTAATAAAAAAGAGCATAAATATTCTGCCAGAAATACTTCAGTTCTGACAGCACAGATTCATTCTTGTTTGTTATTAAGTCCACATAATAACTCATAACATAATTCAGTATCTCCATAATGTGCTAAATGTTAAATGAACGAGCCACACTCATTCATGAGTTGTTTTTTTGCAATGATAGACATGTCCTGACAGAATGAAAGGTGATACTGGTACACTCACATCCATACAGAATAATGTCACAGTCTCTTCTCTAGCATATGAATCTCTGCTCCCATCACTCTCCCATCAGAGAGAAGTGTTTTCAGTTGCATGCATTCGGTTTTCTTGCTTTTTGTTGTTGAGATTCAACGTTTGTTATTTATGCGCTTTACAAAACAGCTTAAAATGAAAAATGTTTATAGAGGCATCGTAATAATGCCACATTGAGACATGATAAAGTGTTGCATGTCGTGCTGGTGATGCAATGTTGTTGATGACGCTTTCGTGATGTCATAACGAGACAGAAATCGTCACCCATGCACCATGTTTCTCTGGCATAACGTGATGTTCACCAGATCACGCACTGTAAACCTAAACCTGCATCTGAATGATGATGATGATGATGATGATGATGATGATGAATTCACAAACAGTCACCAGCTGACAACATGGAGCTTTACAAATGCGTGACGTATTAAAAACGCAATGACGTGACAATGTTACTTCTGCCATTCAGAAGAACGTGACGTTGTCTGTGTGAAGTGCAGACGTCGATGTCACGGCCGCTTCGGCTCGCTTATTTGCTCTCTGCGCTTCTATGGCAACGAAACAGATTCTCCATCCCGGCGCAGGTTACCGCAGCCGGGCACGGCGGGTCCCCGATGTGCCGCTTCGTGAGTCCCCTGAAGACACGATGATTCGTCATTCACACATGCCGTGATTGTGCGCTCTCGGGTGTCTGGTGTCCTCACATCTGTTTCTCACACTGAGATCCCGCATCCGCAAAGCAGCCGTGCGCGTCGTCTGCGTCTGCATGCGTCGTCTCGCGTCTGCTCGCGTCTGCTCTCTCATGCC
This sequence comes from Chromobotia macracanthus, assembly GCA_036877525.1. Lineage (NCBI taxonomy): Eukaryota > Metazoa > Chordata > Actinopteri > Cypriniformes > Botiidae > Chromobotia > Chromobotia macracanthus. Next base: position 1,278,382 of record JAZGTH010000118.1, read on the forward strand.
TCGTCCTGTGGCTCGTCTTGTTAAGGTGGTCGCTCGTACATCGCGATGGATAAGCCGCATCTCTCCGTGCGCAAACGCCTCTACAGCCTGCCGCATCAGTTTGGGCACAAGGGTGCCGCGACTCGAGACGGCCAAGACGGAGACAAGGACACTCGGAGGAAGAGCGTCAGGATGAGGCGTCTGCCCTCACCCTCCTCCGTGGGAAGCGCTGGAGGTGCCGGCGAGGCCAGGAGCGGAGACGCGGAGACGGATGTGGGGAGACCCCTCAGAGCCAAAGTGAACGGCGACTGCCGGAGGTTTAAGGGCAGCCTGTCTTCCATCACCAGCCGGCATGCCCCAGACGCGGATCTGGCGGAGCAGACGCGTCTCATCACCGAAGGGGATGCCAGCCCGGAGGACGAGGGTCCCCTGGAGCAGCCTGGATCTGGAGAGAGCCGGAGCGCACAGGGTGGCCGTAGCGAAGGGGCACAACAGGCGTCCCCTGAAGAGCAGTCGACTTTCATAAAGTTGGAGGGCGTCGATCAGATCATGCCCGATGATGACCGACTGTATCAGACGGGGTTTATGCACCGGCAGTTTGGGGCGATGCTTCAGCCGGGGGTCAACAAGTTCTCACTGCGAATGTTCGGCAGTGAAAAGGCTGTTGAACGCGAGCAGGAGCGGCTGAAATCCGCAGGCTTCTGGATCATTCATCCGTACAGTGACTTCAGGTAATCCGGTCAGATGTCTGTAATTACTGGGCATGTGTGGGTTTATCTCTTAACATTGCTTTGGCCTGCTGCTGTCTGTCTGTTTTTGGTGGGTAACTGTTCTAAAATCACCTTGTCATCTGATGCTGGAACACATAATGAGGGCAAACAGTGGCAGCCATGTCTCTGATGCACACAACACGTCTCTTAAGAGTGTTTGTGATGGGCTTTGTCTGCATGAACACTCTCTGATCATCTCTGCTTGTTTGCTGGAGATGTCCTTGTGGTTTAAAACTTTGACTTCTGCCAGGAGATCAGTCTGAACCGCTGCACCAAGCATGTATGTAAACTGTCCCTGATCTCTGCACTGTGTGAAATTCTCAGTGAAGCTCCTCCAGCAGAGCGCTTGACGTTTGCACAGGCTGGAAACAGTGATGAGAACAGACTAACATGACAGGCATTACTGGCAGCAAACATCACACAGGATTAAAACAACACAATTTATTTAATGGACCTCTGGTGGGCGTGGCCGGACAGCCGTGGGCGTGGCTGTCAGAGGGGGCGGTGCTAACAGTCAGACAGCTGGATCAGACCACATGGCCAGGGCTGGCCCAGCTAACAGTAATGTTAGTAGAACATTTCAAAAACATTCTCCCGGTAATGTTAGTAGAACATTTCAAAAACATTCTCCCGGTAATGTTAGAAGAACGTTTCAAAAACATTCTCCCGGTGATGTTAGTAGAACATTTCAAAAACATTCTCCCGGTAATGTTAGTAGAACGTTTCAAAAACATTCTCCCGGTGATGTTAGAAGAACGTTTCAAAAACATTCTCCCGGTGATGTTAGTAGAACATTTCAAAAACATTCTCCCGGTAATGTTAGAAGAACATTTCAAAAACATTCTCCCGGTAATGTTAGAAGAACGTTTCAAAAACATTCTCCCGGTAATGTTAGTAGAACATTTCAAAAACATTCTCCCGGTAATGTTAGAAGAACGTTTCAAAAACATTCTCCCGGTAATGTTAGTAGAACATTTCAAAAACATTCTCCCGGTAATGTTAGTAGAACATTTCAAAAACATTCTCCCGGTGATGTTAGTAGAACATTTCAAAAACATTCTCCCGGTAATGTTAGAAGAACATTTCAAAAACATTCTCCCGGTAATGTTAGAAGAACATTTCAAAAACATTCTCCCGGTGATGTTAGTAGAACGTTTCAAAAACATTCTCCCGGTAATGTTAGTAGAACATTTCAAAAACATTCTCCCGGTGATGTTAGTAGAACGTTTCAAAAACATTCTCCCGGTGATGTTAGTAGAACATTTCAAAAACATTCTCCCGGTGATGTTAGTAGAACATTTCAAAAACATTCTCACAGTAATGTTAGTAGAACATTTCAAAAACATTCTCCCGGTAATGTTAGTAGAACGTTTCAAAAACATTCTCCCGGTAATGTTAGTAGAACGTTTCAAAACATTCTCCGGTGATGTTAGAAGAACATTTCAAAACATTCTCCGGTAATGTTAGAAGAACGTTTCAAAACATTCTCCCGGTGATGTTAGTAGAACGTTTCAAAAACATTCTCCCGTGATGTTAGTAGAACATTTCAAAACATTCTCCCGTGATGTTAGAAGAACGTTTCAAAACATTCTCCGGTAATGTTAGAAGAACATTTCAAAACATTCTCCGTAATGTTAGAAGAACGTTTCAAAAACATTCTCCCGGTGATGTTAGTAGAACATTTCAAAAACATTCTCCCGGTAATGTTAGAAGAACATTTCAAAAACATTCTCCCAGTGATGTCAGAAGAACGTTTCAAAAACATTCTCCCGGTAATGTCAGAAGAACATTTCAAAAACATTCTCCCGGTAATGTTAGAAGAACATTTCAAAAACATTCTCCCGGTAATGTTAGTAGAACATTTCAAAAACATTCTCCCGGTAATGTTAGTAGAACATTTCAAAAACATTATTCTTGAAGTTGTTTGTGGAACGTTTTAAAAATGTTACAGAAGTCCTGGTTCAGGCCCAGGTTGAGTCTTCCTTCAGTGTGGCTTTTCTCTGGCTTCCCACACAGTCCAAAGACGTGGGTTAGGTCAACTGAATATAATAAAAGACTCTTAGCTTTGTGAGTGTGTTTCTGTGAGTGTTTTTCCTGACACTCTTTTCCCGAGTGTAGTGATTTTTATTTCAATATAAGAGACATCTAGACCTGATGAGTACCAGATGATGTGTGTACACAAACAGCTTTGTAAATATTCAGCTGACACAAGAGGAAGCGTCCTCTTCTCCTGTGCGTGTGTTTAGTCATTTTCAGGCTCATTTTCATATTTGCCCTCGTGTCTTTCTTCTCTCTTTCTCTCTCTGACCCTCATCATCTCATCTGAACTCTGTGAGGTCATGGGTTTGGGCTATGTAGGGAACTTTCATTTGCTCATTACATCACCTGTCTGATGAGCAGAGAGTGTCACACTGAGGGGCTGTTGGGGGGTTAGGAACTGTTTTCAGGGGTTCTGGAATAAGAGACCAAAGAGACACGATTTGTTTAAATGATTCGGCTCTGTTCTGCTGCACATTTCTGAAGGGGTGGAGATACAATGGTCTGCTAAACAAGATGGTGCATGACAACTTTCCTCCATTAGCTTCACTGGAGAATTAAAGTGGTGCTTTCTCACAGCTACAAATTCTGTCTGTGACTCAGATCACTGGACTTGGCTAAGCTCACATTTTGAGCCATTTTTGTATTAAACTGTGGACTGTTACTGCACAAAACACATCACTGATATGGGTTGGATTTCTGTGCTGACACAATTTTACGGTGTTTCTTTAACTGTGGGCACTGTTATGTCCCAGGAACTGATATGAGCACTTTTTATGACACATTCTAACACACATTATGAAAACATGCATTACTGTTTTTATATTAGTTTATTTTTTAAATATAATAATCTAAACGAAGAGTGCAAAAATATAAAACAATTTAAGTATTTGTATCACAATACAAAACCTATATAAAGCTAGTGACATAAAACGTCATGAAAAGTCTGTTTTAAAGGAATTCATTATCTAAAAATGCACACAGGTCAGAAATGCTCACAGTTAACACCCGACTGGATAACTGAACAGATTTTCTTGCATCATTGTTGCATGACAAAACCACCCAGCTGAATCAAGGCTACAGTCATGCGTCAAACTATTATTATACACGCAGTGTATTCGCTTCTGCATGAAACTGCAGCAGGCAGCATGACAGAGATCTGCTGCAGCTCCTGACTGACAGACATGATGAGCAGAGGCCACACAGTTTCCACAGTTCATGACTATTGGTGTGAAGGGAATTAGGAAAGACAATTAGGACTTATAATATGGGAAGCAGCAACAGACAGAGATAGAGAATGGAGAGAGTGTTTTTTTGGCAGGTTGTAACATAAAGCTGATTATTGCAGGCTTTTGTCTGAATGAGACGTCTTCTCATTTCTGTCATTTAACTGTGGCTCTTGTTTGTCTAAACAAGCTGGTTAAAGATTCCAACAATTTAAAGGGACAGTCCACACAAAAACGGTGATCATTTGCTTCATGTTATTCAAAAACAGCTCATGGAGCACAAAATGGTGTTTAGCAAAATGTTCAAGGTGACTTTGGATAAAAGAATCTGCAAAAAGCACAAATGTAAATGTAACATATTTTGTTTCGGAAGCTCAATGCAATGTCAGATGCTTTTCATAATTTTCACAGTTATTGTTTTCAAACATCAAGTTTTGATAAGGGATTATTAATTATGGGTGTTAATATTATGTGCTGTTCTTTAATAATACCATTCCGTTCCACTACACCACTCTTCTGTTTTAATATTTTATGTCAAGATAAGATGCTCCTGAAAGGTAATCGTGTTGCTCTGTCACTTTCTTGTGCCTGCTGGCTGCATTGACCCCTACAGCATCTGTCGGAGGGCGAAGGCCAACAGCAAATCCTTTATAATCTGAAAACTGTCTGGGAATAATCTGGCAGATTTAGTGACACTTCATATAGATGGTTTGTTCTTGTTTAATCTCGTCCCCAGAAGCTCATTTCAAGCAGCGTAAAAGAGAGCACTGCAGTGAGGAAGTGTTTTTTATTTGAGTTAACCATGATGTTATACTGCAGTATTAGTTAGTAACTAGCCATAACCTATGGGTTATGGTATCTGTCTTGCCAGATAAGCAGCATACTGTATTTACATTTATGCATCTGGCAGACGCTTTGTAGTGCATTCATGGTATACATTTGATTCCCATTACCTGAGAATCGAACCCGTGACCTTGGCCCTGCTAATGCTGTGTTGTAACTGTTCAGCTACAGAAACAAAATGTCTACCTTTCTTTGTATTACGGCATGCATGCCGTAGCTGTGAAACCACATGCAACCCAGATTACACTTAATAATGATCATTATCAACAGTCATAAAATCATAACATCTATAAATGCCGCTGCTGTTATAACTGCTGATGATGATTCTGAATCTTGCTCTTTGGTTCATTTGTGTAATCATTATGCACTTTAGATTTTGCTGAAGAAAAATTGTGAGTATCTACATTTTTGTATAAATAAAAATATTTATATATAAGTATAAAGGTCTAAAATGAACTGAAGGTGGTTTTCTTGTAGCTTGATTCATTTAATGAAAGATTGTAATTGAATTGTTATACTTTATTTTATTGTTAATTTAGGGCAGAGCAGACAGCTGACGGCAGACCTTCATGACCGCAGTAACTAGTTCAGAAGTCAGAAGACTAGTTCAGAACTAGTTCAGAAGACTAGTCTCTGTTCATTGGAGACAATAGCTGTCACTCACCTGTAGTTAAACTAGTTAACACCACTGGTTAAGCGTGGACCCACCCTCTGAATGAACGATGATGAACTCAAAGCAACACAAACGCGACAGAAAGCGCAGCTCGCATGTGAGCTTTTATCGACGTGTGTTATTAAAACAAAGGATCATTATTTGTGAGTTTATTGTGAGTTAGAAACTCTGAATGGAGCTGAACGACCGTACAGAGACAATAAAGACACTAAATAAAAGTATCAATAAGTTTATAAATAAAAACTTTATTATGTCAGAAAGTAGCTCAACTGTTTGTATTTGTTATCAGTTCCGCAGATGTTTACATGATCACAATAGCTGCTTCATCTTTCTGTCCTCAAATACATTGTGATGTTATACGTACTGAATGAACACTATTTAAACATGCAAATCCAACTGAAGTAGTTAACTATTCTTTCTGCTTAGTTTGTCTCTTTCTCTTCCACTGTTTCTATATAGTGCACATCTAGAGTGGGTCAGTAAATAAATTACTGAAGAAATACTGAGAAAGTCCTGGTGATTTAGTCAGCGTGTCTGTGTGAGTAATTTATAATAAAATAAAGCATCTTAAACTTACTAAAGTAAACATTTTAAATAATGAGAATAATATGATCATAACTTCATTGTGCTAATGATATCATTTCCTGTTTAACTGCAGCACTGCAGCACAGAAATAAGATACACTAAAGGAGAAGAATAAGAATTTTTTTTATGGAAGCAGGAATATTGCTTCGTTTGGTTATGTTTTGGCATGCTAGGTCGATGGGGTAATTTAATGCTGCGTTCAGTAATTATGGCTTCTTGTTTCTGTGTAAACGTTTAACCCAGCAGATCTTTTATTGATGAAGCGGCCGTCTCTTGCCAGAGCTCTCCCGGATGTCTTCCAGCCCCTTTCATTTACGTACATACAACACATCCAATTACCAAACAGAGAACTTGTCCATAAACGAGAAGCAGCTGCCCAACCAGATTTCCATTTCCAGTTTTAAGGCATCCAGAGTAGTTACAATTTTGAATTGATGGATTACTTTTATGTTTTTGCAGGCACTTTTGTTCATCATGCCCTGTATTACATTAAAGCTGGAATCTGTAACTTTTGCCATTCTATGGCAGGTTACTTTACATACTTTCTTTACATATGTTGAAGTCAAATTAAGCCAAATTGACATTTCCAGTGAAATCAGACTCGGCAGCTCAAATTATAAATCATTATTATAAACTTGTGAATCAGAGTAAGGTAAGGAAATTTTGTTGAGCACTGATCTGTCATGTACTTGATCAATAGTTTCTACAGGATTGAACCCGTTACCCTGGTGTTTCTGGAGACATGCTTTACCAGCTGAGCAATAACAAGGGGCTACAACTGCTGTTTGATCGTTCTGTTTTTCAAGATAAGTAAATCCTCAAGTAAATGTTTTTAAGAGCTGTTGTAAGAGACACTTATTTGTCTTTTTACCCTGAAGAGTGTATTCAGGTAAACGGCTTTCCAGATATCATTATAGATTCCTGCTTCAACAGCACCAGAGAAGCAAACACTTGTTTGTCCTCTTAACATGTTGTTTCTTTTATTCTGGTCCTCCAGGTTCTACTGGGATCTGATCATGCTCCTGTTGATGGTGGGAAACTTGATCATCATCCCTGTGGGGATCACCTTCTTTAAAGACGAACACACCCCCGCCTGGATAGTCTTTAATGTGGTTTCTGACACGTTCTTTCTGGTGGACCTGGTGTTGAACTTCCGCACGGGGATCGTAAAGGAAGACAGCACGGAAATCATCCTCGATCCTCAGCAGATCAAGGTGAGGTACCTCAGAAGCTGGTTCGCTGTGGACTTCATCTCCTCCATCCCTGTGGATTACATCTTCCTCATTGTGGAGACGCGCATCGACTCGGACTTCTACAAGACGGCGCGAGCATTGCGGATCGTGCGTTTCACTAAAATACTCAGTCTGCTCAGGCTGCTAAGATTGTCCAGGCTGATTCGATACATCCACCAATGGGAGGAGGTGAGCTGTACCTTTTAAACTCTTTGATTGTGGCATATGTAAAATAAAGATCTTGTGTCTTGTGAATGCTGAAATAGATGAACTGTGATTTGAACCTGATGGGGTGGCCATGGTGTCAACAAGCAGGACATGATATGTTAATAACAATGTTAATGTTTAAACACCCATTCGTGATCCTAAAATCTGATTGGCTAATAGGATTGTCAGGCCGGGATCAATAACAATGCTGATTGAGGAACATGTCCTGCCTGGTGAAATCATGTAAACAAAAATGGATAGAAACAGTTATATTAACTTCAGAAAATAATGAACTTTTCAGAATTTCTCTGTATTGGGTCTCACGTTCAAAATCCAGGGACTGCCTGTACTTTAACAGGGTTTCTAATTTAGCACTTCTAAAGAATAGCTTGTGTGCCTCTAAATCCAGCAGCAATTACGCACAATTGCAGGCAGCTGATGTGTTATCCAACCTGTCTGTTGTTTGAATTAAGTTAAAAGCATGCAGTGTGACCGTTTAATTGCTTAGATCGCTCCACCCTGTCAGTTCACAACCTCGTGAGTTACAGGAAATCTGTTGGTATCCTCACTCTAATTAGCGCTCTTCAGGAACACCACCTTTATGCCCATTGGAGGGGGGTGGGGTTGCAATGGATTGTGGGTAACATCACACACTCTTTTCTCATGTCACTGATCTCCTAAGAACTATTAGTGACATTAGCGGAAGAGATACAGGGCCTTATGTAATACCAGGAATACAACCAAGAGTTTTGATGCTATAAACCAGCTTATAAACAATGTGGCCCAGAACTCGGACAGAATTCTAGCCCATCATCTCTGTCTCCTCAGATATTTCACATGACCTATGATCTGGCCAGCGCCATGGTGCGCATTGTGAACCTGATTGGGATGATGTTGTTGTTGTGTCACTGGGACGGCTGCCTGCAGTTCCTGGTGCCCATGCTGCAGGACTTTCCCTCAGACTGCTGGGTGGCCAAAAACAAAATGGTGGTAAGTGTGAAGGGCAGATCTGTGTTTTCTCTTTGTTCAGATCTGACAGAGCGGTGGCATTAACAAAGTCTGTTTAATGACTGCCTGATGCACGTTGCATGCAAAACAGGAAAGAGCTTTCTAGATCTGGTTAGCTGTAATCTGATTGGCTGAGTTTATGCACCTTCTGAGAGTCAGTGTGCACTTTTTATCATCAGTCAAGTCATGTTTAGAAGGTACCAGGCTGATACAATGAGCACTTTAAAGATTAAGGTCAGCAGAATCAAACCTTTTAAAGTCTCAGAATTTAGTTTGAACTCTATATTCTGCTTTTAAAGTTCTAAAGTTTTAAAGACATCCATATTTTTATGTATTCTGTAAAAAAAAAAAATACAAAAGAAGCAGATCAGAATAGCTATGTTTTAATAAAAACAGTTCAACATTTCAAACTGATATTTCATAAATGTAAAATATAGAATGAAAAAGGCCACCTGCATCATTTCCTGTCCCAGTGTGATAAGCATTTGGCCCAGAAGTGTCAGTTCTGAACAACTTGCTTCTCTAAAGACAAATACTGGCCTTTATTATCCTTCATTTACATTTGTTAAATATTACCGTCTGCTTTCCTTCATCTTCTGATATTAAACACATGCAGTGTATGTAACAATTCCTCTGTTGTTCCTCTCTCTCCTTCTCTCTCTGTCTGTCACATTCTGCAGTTCTTGACTCTATTTTCTCGTCTTCCTCTCATTGGCTCAAATAAGGATGTTTAAGATGATCAGAAAGATAAATATTTAAAAGCACAAATAAAATATCTAAAATACTTCTGCCATGTTTATAAAAATTTCTGCATTTATGTTGGTTGTTGGACTTAAAATCAATAATGTTTGAATGATTTAATAAGACCATTTCTTGCAATCTTAGGACAGTTTCGCTACCTGTAAATTCATTTTTGATTTGAAGCTTCTTGACTTTGACCGAAAAAATTAAGTCAAAAACAGAATAAAGAAAAGGTGTCAAATTAAAGGTGTATTCAACTCATGTTAATATTGTATTGTTAATGTATTTTTGAATAACCAATAAATTGGGTGCCACCTCATTGACCCTGAAATCTTTTTGCTGTCACACTTTTTCCCACTTTCACCTTCTTTTCTTTTCTTCTTTGGCTCTGTGTAACAATGACTGTCTTTCATGCTCATAAGTATATTCACACTTGATTTCAGGTGCATTTTTGGTCTTTATCTCTCTCTCTCTCTCTCTCTCTCTCAGAATGACACGTGGGGACAGCAGTACTCTTACGCTCTGTTTAAGGCCATGAGTCACATGTTGTGTATTGGTTATGGCATGCACCCTCCCGTGGGCATGACAGATGTTTGGTTGACTATTCTCAGCATGATTGTGGGCGCGACCTGCTACGCCATGTTTGTGGGTCACGCACCACCCTCATTCAGTCACTGGACTCCTCCCGAAGACAGTACCAGGAGAAGGTGAGTGAGAAATGAGGTGACTTCAGGAGACTAAACACAGGAAGTGAGACAGGAAGTGGAGGCAAAAAAAGTTATAATGGTGTTTAATCGCACATTGCCACAAATGACAGTGATATTGCATTTTATTTGTTTCATCAAACTATTATTATTTTTAATGTAATTGTTAGATATTATGATTACCTATAATAATAACAATATTTGTGTTATTGCCATTGTTTATTCATCTGGTTCTTTTTTAAATGCAGAATAGAAAATTATTCATATTTTAAAATACTTGATACGTGACTCTTGTGGAGATCTATACGTACGTTGAAGTGAAAATTAAACTCTTGACCTCTGCGGTGTTAAAAGATTCAAGTCGATTCAGCCCCACGGTGGTTGTCATGGCAACCTGCATTGTTGATACAGGGAGGATGTATTGATGTATTTTCTTTGTGGATGTCTGTCTTCTGCTTTTCGTCTGGAAGGATTCGGTCCTTTCTTTTGTGCCATTATAACTCGAAACTGTGTCAGCAAAATGTTTTGTTTCCTCAAAAGCAAAATGTATGATAGCCAGCTGTTTTAAATATGGTTTCACAGTACATAATTTAGGCGCTGCATCTGTTTGAAAGGGATCTGAGGAGAAGAGAGAGAGATAAAATAGCACTGAGAGAGAGAGAGAGAGAAAGAAAGATAAGGTTAGGGGAGTTCAACAGGGATAAAACATCTTGTCAAACCATCCTGTTAACTTAGCAGCCGATTTCATTATCTGCTATACATGGACTTCTATTGGATCTGTTCCTGTAAGATCTAGGGTTCACTTCTCTGTGTCAGTGTGATCATCAGTTTCCATGTAAAAGGACAAATTCAAATGAGATCTCTTTAATATCTCAGTTCTTTCTCTAGACAGCATGAGATTTGATGGAAAGCAAATGGAGAAATCTTCAGATTCTCAGTTCTCTTGACAGTAGTGATCTTACTCATCAGTGTCTCATCAGTCATTTCTGTAGGTACTCAAACATTTCTCATCGGTTTCCTTGAGACCAGAAGATAAATGATCTGAGCTGTGCTAATCACATAGATGTCGTAGCTTTGTACTCTTAATCTACATAAACAGATCATTTGTGTGAAAGTCTCATTTGTCTTTTTCCATCAACTGTTCTCCTGGGTGGTGACAAAACAATGTTTTGTGGAAAGGATATGAGAGGTTTGGCCCAAAGGTTTTAAAGTCACAGTACCACAGACTCTCTGTTGTTTTCGGAGACATGAATGAAATAACAAACAGACAGCACAAGGGGATTGTGGGTAAAATAAACCTTGTTAATACAGTACGTCCTTTCTCAGAGTCAAACAGACAGGCAGGGAGAGAGACAAACAGAACGACAAAGATAAATGGTGAGATGGCCACTGATGTGAAAATACTGCAGAGCTTTGCAGATGAGCCGCATGGAAAGAACTGCCATAAATACAGAACTGGACAGTCTGTTGTCCTGTAATACATTTTGTCGATATTTATGTGTCAGGAACAGTGTAGTTAGAGACACAACTACAGGACCTGCAGGAGTTTTATGTGTTAAAACCTGTTTATTGAATTTTCAACACAATAAACACCCCTAGCAACTTATTGTACTGTACATTGTACTGTACTGTAAATTGCACTGTAAATGCACAATGTCACAATGGGCACAATTTTAGCCCTAGGCTAAGATAATGTCATCAAATCCTGAGAGATAAATTCAGCAATTTGTTTTTACATTTTTCGGTGAATCTTCTTTACTTTCTTTTAGCATTGGTTCTGAATTGCGATATAAATTTCATTAGCACGTCCCGTTCTGAAATCCTGATTATCGATTGTTGTTACAAGCATATTGCTAGTGTTTGTGGATGTTTATGGTGTTTGGTGCATGTGTTATTTGTACAGTACAAACAGGTGGAGCAGTACATGTCCTTTCACAAGCTTCCGGCGGACATGCGACAGAGGATTCATGATTACTATGAGCATCGCTATCAGGGCAAGATGTTTGATGAGGAGAGCATTCTTGGAGAACTGAATGAGCACCTCAGAGAGGTGAGCAGTAAAACAAAAGCTATGAGCATTTGTTTTTATTTATCGCCTAATGTAAAACTTCACTTTTGAATTGTTAGTATTGAACTCATATTTCTTATTTCCGATACCATTCTTCATTGGGGTTTACAGGAGATCATCAGTTTTAACTGTAGAAAGTTGGTGGCCACCATGCCTCTGTTCGCCAATGCAGACCCCAACTTTGTGACCTCCATGCTCACCAAACTGCGTTTCGAGGTGTTCCAGCCAGGAGATGATATTATCCGAGAGGGCACCATTGGAAAGAAGATGTATTTCATCCAGCACGGCGTACTAACCGTCCTGACAAAGGGCAGCAAAGAGACAAAGATCTCAGATGGTTCCTACTTTGGAGGTAAGAGAACACTTATGTCAGCAATGGAGTTGTGGCATCTGTAATGTTATTGTGTGGTTTGATGCGTCTGTGATCTGATTGGGTGGTTTGGTACAGTGCATTTGATTGGATTAAATCTGTGTAGTGCAGTGTAAGTCATTAATATTTCTGGTCCATTTTCCCAAAAGAGAAGACTGTACTTGTACAGTCTATACAGACTGTATTTAAAACGTAGTTAATCTATTTTTTATGTCTGTTTTTTTTTGTAATTATTTAATTATGGTTATTCTGTTCTGCTTGATTGGTGTCAGGCAGATTTACTGAAAGCCTGTTGCAGAAGTAAAATCATGGTCGTTTTTATTATGCTTTAACTTTGAGGCTCGTACCACCATGTTCTTCACTGTTATCGGTTAGTTCTCCAGGGGACTTGAATCACTGAATGAGTTCTTCAGGAGTCTGGGGAAATTCCTTACACAACATGAGTTATCCATTCATTAAATTAATTTCCCTCAACTCATTCAAGAAGATTGAGGGAGGAAGTAAAGATAACAGTTTGAATCATCTGAGGCCGTTCCTTTTCACCCTAGAGTGTGTTAACAGAGAAGAGTGGGTTGAGAGAGGCTAACTTAAGTTCACTTCATATCACCTGACGAGCACAGCTTTTTCATTGCTTACCGAATATTTCCAGTCAGTGAACATTTGGGAAAAACAATATAACAGTAATTCTTAGGTGTGAGGATGAGAAACTGACTAGAGACCCTAATTACCACATTAGTGTTAACAGTTCCACACGTCCTCTGTTGTCTGTCGCTTAAAGATCTCCTCTTTGCTTCAAATAGAGCTTCACTCTGTCATCTGAGCAGACAGATGAGAGATGAGTACAAGTATAAGCTGTCAAAGTGGTATTTTAATACCATCTGGGTGCCGATTAAAGAAAGATCTTAAAAAAGCAGGCTCCAAAGTATGTAGCTGTAGAGTCGTTGTATTAACAGTAAGTACATTCCATTTATTGTGAATTTATGCACATATTAGCAGTGCTGAAGAGCTCAAAACTTGGGCTGAAGGACCAGTTGTGTTTTATGCTCTGTTTGGGGGTTGAAAGCTGGGAAAATACCCATTCTTACAGTGTGTACCCTATACACTGGACGTAAAGTGTACTAAATGTGTTTTTCAATTAATAAATGGAACATGTTCATTTCATAAACTGCACCCTTTGATATTTATGTATGAAGTTCATTCATTTATGACCTTAAGATCACTTGGTTAAAAGGTCTTTTAAAAATGACTAAAAATGTTAGTTAACAATAAACCTTTGGTTCTGAGAATAAACTGGCATCACGTGTACATGCAGTGCCGCTTGCTTTGAAATTTTGTGTCTGATGACATTCAGATTTGAAAAGCGTCAAGATGCTTTTGGGGCCAGTGTACTTCGTTAATTGTAGGATTAAATTTTTTAAGTGCTTGATCCTCTGGTGTGTTTTCCTGCTGGCTCATGTTGTTATACCTCTGCAGAGATCTGCTTGCTGACCAGAGGTAGAAGAACAGCCAGTGTCAGAGCTGACACGTACTGTCGTCTTTACTCGCTCTCAGTGGACCATTTCAACGAGGTGCTGGAGGAGTACCCCATGATGCGACGCGCCTTTGAGACAGTGGCTCTCGATCGCCTTGACCGCATAGGTGAGCGCTGTCAGTTTGTCACAGCTGTTCTAAGATGTCTGTAGAGCAGGGGTCTCCAACAAAGTCAACAGAGCTGCAACCCTAAAAAATCACACCTGAACCAGCTACTCAAGATCTTTGGGACTGCTAGAAACATCCAGACATGTGTGTTGGAGAAGCCTGGAGCTAAACCCTGCAGGTCTGTAAACCCCCAGGAACATGGACTGGAGACCCCTGTTCTAGAGAAAGTGAGAGGTTCATAATCTATAACAGCTTTCTCAGGTTGAGGTAAACATAAATTGTCATTCACTTCAATATAGTGACAAATTTCTGAGTGAAACGGGATATTCAGTGTAGGAAAATGTAGGGTGCAACATTTTTGGCCATTCCATACCAAAATAGATGTGATTTTGCTAAAACAATGCCTAAATAGCTAACAAAATGACATGAGCAAAGAAGGGAAGTTGATTTTGATGAAAGATTATTAAGACAAACTTTTTTGAATAACTACTATTACTAAATTGTTAGCAGTCAGACCAGAAGTGTCAGTTTTAATTCATGTTGAAACTCAACATTTAAACTTCATTCCTGCTTTATTCCATTTTGCCTTTAAAGGAAAGAGGAACTCGGTGCTCCAGCACAAGGTCCAGCGGGATCTGAATTCCGGAGTGCTGAACTACCAGGAGAATGAGATTATCCAGCAGATCGTGCAGCATGACAGAGACATGGCCCATTGTGCTCACCTGATGCAAACACCTCCCCCAGCTCCTCACCCGGCGCCTACACCATCATCCCACACTCCTGTCATCTGGGCACCTCTTATCCAGGCTCCTCTACAAGCTGCTGCAGCTACCACTTCAGTGGCCATTGCCTTGACTCGCCACCCCCATTTGCCCCATACTCTCTTCCGGCCCCCTGTCCCGTTGCTTGGCTCTTTGAAGGACCAGCCAGGGTATATCAAAAGGTTTCCAACGGCTCTTTCGGGGATTGCTGCATTTGGTGGCTCCTCATCAGCTAGTTCGCATTTAAGCTCCTGTATAGAGACCCCAATTCTGGATACCCTCAGGGCTGAGAGATCACCTACCTCCACCCTTCCACCACCATCCTCCAGCTCTCTACAGTCCACCTTTACAACAACTATCACCACCACCACCTCCAGCATCACGTCTTCCATGAACCCCTACAGATCCAAAGACTTCAGTGTCGCCCAGGTTCATTCTCAACCACCTCAACATCCTCAAGCCTCCTTCCCCAGCATTCCTGTATCCCTTCCTGGGTTCTTCCAACAAGGAGTTGTTGGAGGAGAGACTGTCCAGTTGGGAGTTCCCCCTGTATCTATCCTCACTCCTTTGATAGCACACTCAGTGAGTCCCATACTTACTCAGCTGCATTCAGCTGAGCCTAATCCTCAAGCAACAAAACCTAGTCAGGACTTAAATAAAATTACCATGACAGCTTCCCAGTCAACTGTAACAGAGTCCCCTATCTGTTCCAAGAGCACTTTAGAACGAGTCTCAAGTGTCCCGTCCCAGCACCCCCAAAGTGGTCTACAGCATGATGTTGCCCCCCAACTTTCCCAAGAACCATCTGCTCTTGCGTGCTTAGCACAGTATGGGTCAGGAAATGTGTCCCCATGTAGCACTCCTTCAGCATGGAGCCCCACATGTCAGAGTCCTACAGTGGAGAAGATGAGGATGTCCACACATAGTCATCCTGCTAGCATCTCTGGATCTCAAAGTTCGCTCCTAACCCCTCAGACACTGTTTCCACCACCATCTCAACCAAGAGAACGGGGTGGATCACTGATTGATCTACCTTCCAGAGACTTAAGCACCATTTCTATGCCCCTCCCCACACCAGCACCTTCTGAAAAGTCCAAGCATGTTGAACGAGGACCGCAACCGCCGGACTTGTCCCTCATCAGAGGATCAGCTTCAGGTTTCTTACCTCTCCCTTCACCCCCTGCCATTATCAAACCATTCAGCTCAATCCCTGGTCACGTTGTCTTATCAAGACATTCTTCAGAATTGTCTATAACTCAGACTGGGTCTTCAGGTGGATCACCAGCCCATGGGTCTAGCGATAGGTCCACCCCTGGGACGCCAACTTTGCACCCCAAACTCCCATCAAACTTATGAGAATGAGCTGCACCCTCCTACAATGAGTGACCTATAATGTTTTTAGACAGAATTACCTGTCAAAAACAGTGGAGGAGGGTGCGTGCTTGGCCTGCATTGACTTCCCTGTTTGTTAAGCCAAAAGAAAGAACAAACTAACAAAGCAAAGAATGAAGGGGTGACTTCAATTTGTCTTCCAGGTTCTGTCATTACTTTTTGCAATATTACTGTCTGATAATAAGACTGTATAGCGATATGCAACTTACAACTTCCCAAAAAAACAAACAGAAAAACAAAGCTGTAATAATTCTGAGACGTGTATGTTTGTGAAATTGTGTGTGTGAGAGAGAGTGGGTGCTTGTTATTGTCATATAATAGTACGCTCTTTTGAAAGGAGGGAAATATGGTGGTTCAGGAAGGCTACATTCATCACCCTTCATCAGTCCAGCATCAACTGTCATGTGAAAGCACACATCATACAGGTCTCCGCGGGCAGGTGGCACAGATACACCCACACTTCCAGGTGCACACAAACACATTTAAACACATGCACAAACAAACCTTGATACAGCCCTCCTCACTGCTGAATCTGTGGCCTTTCCTGTTGTAACAAAACTGCCTTAGTGTCTGAACAGCGGGAATAACACCCTCACTTCCACAACAGAACAGAGGATATAAGGAGTGTTTTGCAATCATTTCATATGTGCTTTTTATGTGAACTTGTGCGCTACTTAAGCAATAAAACTGTATGCTTGGTTTTTGTACGTGCACAGAGGTGGAACTGTCAAACAAAAAAAACTGAATGATTGTGACGATATCGGTGATACTGATGTGACTGTTTTTAAAAAAGCCCATTGCAGTTACCAAAGCTTATGAGTTTAAACCGCCATCCTGTTGTGAATGAATTTGGTTTGTATGTTGTCATTTCTTGTATGTTTTGCATCTGCTCAGACCCTCTAAAATGCACATTTTGTAAGACGCAGTAGGCCTTTACCCCACTCTTTGCATTAGGGTTGTTTATGCTTTCTGGTTGTGCAATATCTGTTTTGTTTAGTATGTAGTATATTTTATAGTTGTAAAATTAAATAGTTTTGACCTTGTCAGACGTATTACAGCAATTAAAAAACAAAACACTGAAACTGGATTATTTGATGCAGACTAACAACAAACAGACCGCAGCTCTTGTAGAACAGAATGTGAGCAGCAGCAGCTGCTATGAAATGCCACATGTGGCCGTTGGATAAAGGAGGAGTAATTTTTTTCTAAGTGTCCTTTCTTTAAAGCTTAACTTACACAGCTTGATGGTGAAAATTCCCTTCTTTGCCCAGTTTATTATATACAGTTTATTATATGATTTTATAACACGTCTATGTATATATCTATTGTGTATGTGTGTATTTGTTTTGTTAATCTATATATTAATTATTTAATCTATATACTGTCATTATCACTCGGTCATTATAGTCTGTATCAATTCTGTTCCATTTTTGCTATATGAATCTGATTATCAGATTATTTTCAGCCCGATTTTTAGGTTAATGTTGTTCCATGTGTTGAAGCTGGTAAAACTGCGAGCAAAATGCAAATGAGAGTTGTGCGTGTTAAAAATGAATGATTTAAATCTCCAAGCATCAAAGAATGTTTTGTTGCACACAAAGCATTACTATGTAATATTTCTTTGTTAGGTTTGAGTGTGTATGTGTGCTTAATGTGCATCTGTTGTAGCATTTTTAAATATTTTGTGCATTTATTGCTTACCACAGCCAAAATGAGGAATCATTCATGATTGTTTTTCAGTAGCATTTTTAACCCCACACACATCATTAACAGTCTGATTTTATAAAGCCTGGGGTCAGCTTTTTCTGACCTGTGAGATCTAATGGGCTTATAATTCTCAATCTTTCTGTCTCTCAAGAATTGTAATTTAGGTTGTGCAAAGCCAAATAAATGAAGATATTATGGTAACTGTATGGCAGAATAATTAAGCTGTGTGTCATATCCATGATGGATGAGTATGTTGTTATGCACACATCATCTGTGCCATTTCCGATTGTTCTTCCATCATAATCAGCTTCCTGAAAAACAGCATATCTGTTAATATACTTCACAAGTGGAAAATGAACAATTTTCATCAAACAGTTCAGTTCTTTTTGTTGCCATGTTTGGTCATTGTTTCACTGTATCATGATTATAATTATTATTATTATTATTATTATGGTAACTATGTAAAATGGCTAACATGCTTAAAAATTGAAATATAACAATCCTGAATACTGCATAATCATGTATGTATGAACATTCACGAGTATAGCTCAGTGAAATTTCATTTAAACTGTTAATCGATAAAAATTGTTGTAAAAATTAAAATTTGATTGTTTGCCTTTGTTATTATGTCCATCCTTTATCTCCTTACTAGGTCACTTGTTGATTGAAATATTTCAGAGTGTTTCTAATATTAATAATATTTGTATTTATAGCAGTTATGCATCACCTCTCACGACCATGTGGCTTCAGTTCTACAGACCAGGGAAAAATCGCAAGGGTCTCCTGATGATGTGCCTGTGACAGAAGTGTGTATCAATCACCTCCATTCCTCACTACCAAGTGTACTAACAGACACACTGACGAACCTCTATCAGGAGCATCTTCAGACGGAGCGTTTAATACGTTTCTTTCACGTTTAGTGCTCACCCAGAAGTTTTGTGCTATTCCAGAGTGAAACTGAGCAGGAACAGAAATCGCTGATGGAAGAAGAAACACACATCTTATTAATCAAATGAATAAATATTATTTTTTCCACTTTGTGGGTGTTTTTTGAACAACCACTGTCTCCCCTGGTGGACAGAACATCAGGATGACTCCATGCTTTAAACCTGTGCTGTAAATAATAATGAAGTTTTGCTTTGACTCGTACCCCTCTGCTGTTGACCCTCATGAACACAAAGCTCTGTCCTTCAACACAAAGGTAAATTCTGTGTCAAATAAAATCACTGTCTTCAAATTCACAAGACTGTGTGGCCTAAGTCTCATCGTCTCATCTTCTCTGGTTTGTTTATCCTGAAGAAAATGTCTCATTTCTATAGGGTCCTTATGTTGAGATAAAGAAGCAGATGGACAGGATGGACTGCTGCAGTGGTGAGTATATCACATAATTTATTGCTTTAATGAACATAGAAGAACGATAGTAGAATTCTGTTCACTTGTCAGTATATCTGTATTTCTGTGATCTTTGCAGAATTATCTCCAGCAACAGATCTCACATGATCTCATTATAGCAGCTTCATTTCCTCCTGTTTCCTGTAGCTCATTCACACCTTCCTTTTGTGCTAACAGCAAATGAAGTTCATGCACACTTCACATCAGTTCACTGGAAAACTCCACAGCAGCACGTTTGCTTTTCAGTGAGTGTTTTAACATGCCATCATATCATCTGTCATACTTAACTTTGAGTGTTTGTGAAGTTTGTCTCTCACATATTCATATACACTTAAAAATGAAGGTTCTTAAAAGGTTCTTCACAGCGATGCCATAGAAGAACCATTTTGGTTCACCAAAGAACCCTTCAGTCAAAGGGTCTTGAAAGAACAATTTCTTTTATGCCTTTATATAGTCTAAAGAAGATTTTGTGAAACAGAAAGGTTCTACGGATGTTAAAGGTTCTTTGTGGAACCACACAGATAGCAAAGCACCTTTTATTGAAAGTGTAGCTGATCACTGTCTGTCGTTCTCCAGTGGTTCTCATATTGAAAACTGGCACTCTGTTCTTGTACGTGCCTCCTATACAAACCTGCAGTACCTCCATGATTTCTCCACATGCACTAAATGCAAACTGGAGCGTGTTATCTGCTATAATTCAGCTTTTTTGCTTAGCAATAGTGTCTCTGAAATCAATCTGTCTCTTTCTGTTCTCTCTGACACAAGCTGCATGGAGCTCCACCACTGTGACCACACGGGGGCGCCATTTCTCAAGCAAAACTGCGGGAATGGGGAAAAGACATATTTCTGTAAACCATATATAATAATAGATGATATAATAATATAATAATGTGAACATGTAATATGTATCATGACCTGAAACCATCACTCTGATGTTTGAAGTGTGTAATAATTAATGTTGTGTAATAATAAGAACATGCAGCTCCGGAAAATTCATCTTTTGTCGCGCTTCGCTTTTGCAAACTCCATCCGCACCCGCGCTGCGCATGCGCGGACACACGGCGGTCACGTATTAGCGCGTCGCTAGCGTCACCGGGCCCGTGTGTCGGTTCTCGGTCAGCCGCAACATGTTCAGAGCCGCCCTCCGACTCTCAGTCTCCGGTGCTCGGACTTTATCCAGGCCACGGCCGCAGTCCACAGGTAACCACCGTTTACGACACGAATTCGGTAACTGTTAGAGGAAGCGCCGCGCCGGTTAACGGGAGCTGATGTTAGCTTAGCACCGCATAGGTGGGCCGGTGGGTGAATGATTAGCTTTGGAAAACAATTACGATGTGCATTTGTGAAACAGACTGTGTTATTTTCATTTCTCATCATTTTGGGAGGCATATATACGTCTGTATCAATCGCGCATCGTTTGTGATACTAGCAGGCTTGTGGTTTCCATAATAAACTTAATAACTAATAGATAATAATGATCAATATGCGTACCGAGCTCCCAGATCATTGTGTTATCTTTAAAAAGCAAATCTACCAGACAGTGACTGTAAATATTACTGTTATGAACTTATGTGTCATGTGCATACAGTTTTGTCTGGGTCATGTCTTATGTTTGAGACTTTGGCTGACCTCTAGCATTGAACTCCTTATAACTCAAATCAAAACTGGATCATGTTCAGTTCCAGTGTAGGTCAAACAAGAACCCTGGCTGACATCCAGCCTGTGTGTAAAGTCACAGTCACTGTTAAATGTTGTTACCCTTGACTGCTATTTAAGAGCAAATGATTATAACCTTGTCATAAAAAATGTTTTTTTCACTGGAAATACTGTGAAGCTAAGCTTTGACTTTTTAATGTCCTCTAGACAATATGTATCTGATAGCAACTCTTTGACGTTCGGTCTGTTTGGTCATGTCAGGCGAGTTATTCTTTGTTTCTGGCTCTTGCTTGCGGTCTCGTCTGACTGTCTCTGACTGTCATTCTCTCTCTTTTAGCTTCAGCAGCTGCTCGTTCATATTCTCATGGCAAACAGGAGACGGATGAAGAGTTTGATGCCCGCTGGATCACTTACTTCAATAAACCAGACATCGACGCCTGGGAGCTGAGGAAAGGTGGGGGACTTTGTTCTTGTTACTGAGATATCATCTGTGACTCGACTGTGAAGTAGTTTTATTTTATTGTATGTGAATTGTATTTATAACCTGCTCGGGTGTAACGCCGCTCTACAGAACTGTTATGAGTCTTCTCTGAAAGACTGTCTGATGTAGTTTGGGCTCCATTTTAATTTTCAGTGTGTTCTGAAAAGAGACCAAACTTCTAGATTTAGAGTCTTTTCTGTTTTCAAGTAGTTGTAATACAATCAAGTAGTTGTAATATAAGACAAACAGGTTCCAGTCAGTAACAGTAGATGTTTTCTGGTGTTGAGGGTAAAATCAGCCAGTCAAGCCAGTTGAGTTTATTGTTAGTATCATTTAAAACTGGCACACTAGATCAACATGTGTGAACCGTCCGTTTGTCTTCAGGCAGTGAATCTTTGGAATAAGGAAGCGTATGGAAGACATACTGATACCATCTGGTGGCTGTGGAGTAAGTGTCTCTCAATCTGTTGTACTGCAGGAATGAACACTTTGATCGGTTATGATTTGGTACCTGAGCCGAAGATCCTGGATGCAGCTTTGAGAGCCTGTCGGAGGTTAAACGATTTGGCCAGTGCCATCCGCATCCTCGAGGCAGTCAAGGTAAACGAACTCACAAAATACTCGACAACAAAGTGAGAATCTCACTATTGTGAATAAATACCACATGCTGTCAAACCAGATTTGCAATTTTATAGCTAATCGTGATTGAAGTATTTACTAGCCTGAAATTAAGTCATAGACTTCACCGTTTATAGGTAGTTAAACGATTGTTTTGATAATTAACTGTAATACGCACAAGCCTTTAAATTAATCTCACTATAGCTTCTGTTTCTTTCACATCACTCATGCCTTCCAGTAAAAAAAAAAGTCTCGCTCTCTACATCTCTGTGAATGTTTCATTACTCGCCCAAACAAAACAAGCTCATAAAACCATTCGTATGCTGGAAAACATGCGCTAAACATCCATCCATGTTTCTTTGCCTCTCACCCACATTCCCTTTATATTTCCACTGCAGGACAAAGCTGGTCCTTACAAAGAGATCTACCCCTACATTATCCAGGAGCTTCGACCCACCCTAGATGAGCTTGGCATCTCTACACCTGAGGATCTCTGCATTGATAAAGTGTAGATGTCTGCGGTTGTGGTGAGTATTGGCGCACCCAGTAGAACAGATACAGTAGAAGATTTGTTGTATGTCTAACATTGTATTTTCTTCCTATCTACAGGGCCTTGCAAGGGACTGCCGCTCTTGTCTGGACTGAGTAGACCACTGTACTTCTTTGCCTTGTATCATGGTGTCTGTGTTATATTTAATTGGCCTTTGTTATGTTCTTTTGCTTGTAAAATACTGATGGACCTAATAAAGGGAAATATATCTTTACTGAATCCTGCGGATGTCTTCAGCTGATGTGTTGTGTTAACTGCAGTGTTATGGTGGTTGTAATCTGTGCTCACATATCACAGAAGTGTAAAGCTGTTGCCTGACAGTAGAGGGCGCACAGCACTGAGCACAACACTGAGCACAGCACTGAGCACAGCACTGAGCACAGCACTGAGCACAGCACTGAGCACAGCACTGAGCACAGCACTGAGCACAGCACTGAGCACAGCACTGAGCACAGCACTGAGCACAACACTGAGCACAGCACTGAGCACAACACTGAGCACAGCACTGAGCACAGCACTGAGCACACAGCACTGAGCACACACTGAGCACAACACTGAGCACAGCACTGAGCACAGCACTGAGCACAGCACTGAGCACAGCACTGAGCACAGCACTGAGCACAGACATTGAGCACAGCATTGAGCACAAAGAGCACAACACTGAGCACAACATTGAGCACAGCATTGAGCACAGCATTGAGCACAACATTGAGCACAGCACTGAGCACAGCATTGAGCACAACATTGAGCACAGCACTGAGCACAGCACTGAGCACAACACTGAGCACAGCACTGAGCACAGCACTGAGCACAACACTGAGCACAACACTGAGCACAACATTGAGCACAGCACTGAGCACAACATTGAGCACAGCACTGAGCACAACACTGAGCACAACACTGAGCACAACACTGAGCACAGCATTGAGCACAGCACTGAGCACAGCACTGAGCACAACACTGAGCACAGCATTGAGCACAACATTGAGCACAGCACTGAGCACAACACTGAGCACAACACTGAGCACAACATTGAGCACAGCACTGAGCACAACATTGAGCACAGCACTGAGCACAACATTGAGCACAGCACGCACAGCATTGAGCACAACACTGAGCACAACATTGAGCACAGCACTGAGCACAGCACTGAGCACAGCACTGAGCACAGCACTGAGCACACATTGAGCACAGCATTGAGCACAGCATTGAGCACAGCACTGAGCACAGCATTGTCAAATGAAACTCACTGTAATCGTGTAAATCTTCATATTTAAAGATCAGACAGATAACCTGTGAACATGCCCGTGTGTATTATTAACTATGTGCGTATAAATACTCGGTCTGTCTTCATGCTCAGCATCGTACTTGTAACTTTAAAAGCGTCCAATATGAGATGCGCGTCCAGTCGCATCGGTTTAGTTGTGTAAACGTTCACTAGTTAACTAGTGGTAACTAGTCGCACGAGTCCGCGGGGCGGGGTTTAACTCCGTGTGAGGGGGGTTGACTCCAGCCGGAGGGGACTGAGAGTCGGGAGCCGAGGTCAGGCGCTTCCCCTCCGACTGAATTTGTGCAGCTCCTCCTTCAGCAGGGAGATCCCGGAGGCCCGGGTGGATGCACTCGTGCTCCCCGCGTTTGTCGAGCTCTGTGGTGGTCTGTCGTGGTAAACCGTGATGGTGGATAACTCCAGCAGCAGCAAAACGCAAGCGGTGAGTCTGTTGATCATCGGACCCGCTTTTCTGTAAAATCGTCTGTAAAATCGCACATTTCGTTTATCGCGATCACATATCGTGCGGCGATAAACCGCGCTGTACACGTCACGGTGTTTGTTTTGTTGTTATGAAGTTTCATTTCGCGGTCCGATCCAGTCCGGAGTTACCCGTATCGTGGTTGGTTTCCCGTGGTCGTGCGTTTCTCTCTTTTAATAGCTTGATTGTTTCTGGATCAGCGCCATACGTTTGGGAAAGCGACCGTGCTGAATAAATGGACACAGTTATAAACTTTGCTTTAGTTTCGATGTGAGGTATCGACATTCATTGTTTCGGTTTCAGCAGATGTGAATTATTTAAGTTCATGTAAAGCGACACGCTCTGCTGGCCGGACATCCGGTCGTGCTGCTATCCGGACCGCTCGCCTCTGTTGGGGGTCAAAGGTAGGCTGGCCTAGCCGAGGAGCAGTATATGAGACTTCATTCATTTTGTATTATGTAAATATTGTAAATATTCACCGCCACGTTTGTGATGTTTGTTGCTTGAGTGTTTTCAAACACGTCGTTTGAGAGGTTAGCAGTTCTCACACCTCCAGTGTAGGATCAATGTAATGGAAACCTAACTGATCTCTTATTTATTTCCATGTCTGTTCATCCTCAAAGCTTTAGAAGAGCAGAAAGTGATTCACTTAAAAAAAGGAAATATGGTTAAAAAGAAATGTTCATTTCATGTTCTCTGTAGCCCAGCTTGTCTCAGGACGACGGTCTGGCTGCGGCGTTCTCTCCGACAGCTTTTGGAGGTGCGTCTGGAGTCAAACTGGAGGCAGTGATGGAGCAGCTTCAGAGACAACAGCAAGCTAAACTGGAGATGGAACGCCAGGAGAGACATCTCAGGGAAGCCCACGTCCTGTATGCCCAGCAGCTGGCTGCCCAGCAGGCTATTATGGCCTCTGCCCGGGCTCAGGGCACTCTGTTGACCCCTGATTTTTACAGTAAAAACTCCCGAGACAGAGCGCTGAAGGGCGGACATGGGCCATTGGTTGCCAGGGGCCCTGCGATGAGCAGCGCAGAGCAAGAGGAAGACGATGAGGCTGAAGAGATGGACGGAGAAAAGGGGTCAGAAGAGGATGATGATGATGATGATATGATGGACGGAGATGGGGATGATGTCAGTGAAGATGAGGAAAACGAAGGCTTGGAGTTTCTCCGAAAGCAAAGTCTCGCTCTACAGCAGGGAAACATCGGGGTCCCTTCATACCCGTACGCAGCTTATGCCGCCTCTCCATCTCCAGCTAAAAAACGTGCACGATCTCCAACCGCTAAGGTGAAGGATGAGCCAGAAGATTCCCTCAGCGATCCGCCGTCGTTCTCCGCACCGAACGGACTGGCCGATTGGAATCTTGATGAGTCACTCAGACAGGTTTGTGTCTTTAATGTTATAAAGTTCTGTGTCTCTGTTGAGCTGTCACTCATCTCTGAGGGTTTGCAGTATGTGAGGCATTCTGTGTGCATTGACTCCGCTGCACAGCTGCTTTTTTATGTTTCCTATCAACTTTATCACCGTTGACCTACAAAAGCTGCATTACAGCATATTTTCAATCTGCTCTGAATGATTTGAGGAGTGCCAGATCATAAGGCGAATTGTAAAGAGTAAACCTGTGAAAAAAGCCTGTTTTGTGAGCAAAGCTGTGACAGAAATACAGACTCATCTGGCTTTCAAGTCTGTGCTCTAAATGAAACGAATGCAGTTTTCTCAGTCACAGTTAAAATGTACAAAAGAAATTTTTCTGGTAATTGCATTACACGCCATCTGTTTTATTCTAAGCTGTTGTTCTTTTTTATGAAAAGTCACCTGCTGTGAACTGAGCTGTACCCCAGATGTGGTCCTTAAGGTCTGTCAGTTAATTTTTCACCTCGTTCATCCGAGTCTTTGGGGAATTCTGTTCTGACATAAGGTTTTTGTCCCTGAATATCCCTGAAGTGTGGCAGTCTGGCAGAGAGCCCGACAGAAGTGCTTTCATTCTCCTTTCCGCTTCTCACTTTCTTCTTTGGTTGGCCTGCCGCTGTTTCATGAGAACAAGCTCTTGGCAGTGTGCTGTAATGCCGTCTTGGCCTGTGACCAGAGGAACGATGTCAAGTTGCAACACAGGAGCTAAAGTGTTGCAGGCGTGTG
Organism: Chromobotia macracanthus; assembly: GCA_036877525.1. Classification (NCBI taxonomy): domain Eukaryota; kingdom Metazoa; phylum Chordata; class Actinopteri; order Cypriniformes; family Botiidae; genus Chromobotia; species Chromobotia macracanthus. Next base: position 1,304,901 of record JAZGTH010000118.1, read on the forward strand.
CTGCGGGAGAGCCGGCCTGTCAGTTTTACACGCATGAATGTGACATGTCACATATCAATTATTTATTAGTGCCATTGTTTAATGTTTCTGTTGTCGAGTAGATTTAGTGTTCTACGTTTGATTACACCACAACAATATTCAGATATGTAGCTTGACTAAACATGTTTTCTACATTGTTTTTCACTAAATATTTAATCATGTCCAATTATATAACAGTACATTTTTATACACGGAAAGAAATGTCTCTCAGAGATTTTAAAGTCCATTTATACTAATGACATAAACAAAATCATTAAGTCAAGATTGTTTTCTAAGACTCTAGCATGATGTCTGATGGATTTAATGTGGGGTGAGACATTTCCCAGTAGCTGTTATCCATTTTAACCCCCTGCATTCTGAGCTTTGTGTTTGTTCAGCTGCGCCTGAACGATCGATCAATCAGACAAAAACGGATTGCTCTCGTTTCATACGCTCAACCGTACGGCTTCCTTCAGCTCCTGATATTTGCATGCTTTTAATCAAAGTTGTTTTGCCCTACTTTATTAAACCTAATAAATAACACTGGACATACGTCGTAGCCCCAAAGCGCTGTGGATTTAATGTTCGTTTGTGTAGCTGTCTTTGCTGTTGTGAGGATTTTTCTTTCAGTGTTTTTCTGCACAACATCCAACATGTTTTACGTGAGTTACTACCAATAAAACATGTTCAAAGCGGGTTTTATTTTCAGTAGGTCAGTAACAACAAGCTGTTGGACAGACATTCTGTGAGGTTTTCTTCACACACGTTATTTTTATATACACATTATATTTATAGAGGGTGGGGGTCTCAGAACTCATTTACTGCTTTTCAAATATAGGCTTGTCCACATGTATAGGAAACAAAAGGAGAGTCTGGGCTTTGAAAAGGTGGTTGGGCTGAATGAGCTTCACTTCATACAACAGAACTGAGTGCTTGTCTAATCCATAATGAAAACCAGACCACATTTAGATAACTGAGTTTGATGCAATTAATTGAATTAAATCATTTATTTGTGTCTTACTGACTAAACTGAACTGAAGTTTGATTTCAGAATCATAATGTGCTCTAAATGTAGTTAGTGAGAGTGAAGTTTTTTTTAGCTTGGTTAATTAAAAATGTTAGTACAAAAACAGACATGACGTCCACACAGGGGTCTCTTCAATGAAGAGAGTTTAAGGGCTTGAGGGGCAGTTTTCCTCCCCCCGCTGTGTCCCACCCATCTTTATTTCTGTCTTTAGTATTTAATGATGCTCTCTGTGGTAACAGTATCAGATTGCAGGGTCGGGGGTGTGAGGAGGGTTTGATGGCACTGACTACACAATAGAGAACAGATGACACAAATGGCATTCTTAAATGAGGGTGGGGGGGTTGGATTTTTAACACCTTTCACACTTCAATGGATACGCCGCAGTCAGCTAGTAAACGCTTTTGGTAAAAGACCCAGTAGTCACACAAAGACAACGATTGTGCTGTAATCTTGGCAAACATGAATTAACTAGCAGTTTGGAGGTAAAGGCAGTTCATAGCTTTGTTTCCAAGAGGAAAAGCGTTCAGGTTTTTGGGGAGGTCCATGGACTTTGAAAAGCTCCAAACCTGATGTGGGTGTCGGACGAATATTTTATTTTTATTAGTTTCATGTTAACTTCGGTTTGGTTGTCTTGTTATTTTTTATTCTTGTGCTTGAAATAACTTTTTAAAAATAATTAGCTGGTTTTGCATTTTAATAGGTGAGTAAATAACTGCCGTCAAACGTTTCATTTGCCGAACACATTCGAGCTGCTCACAATACTCCAGCAGTGTTTAAGGCTGGAGTTGGGAGTGTTTTGCAGTAGCTGACACTGTGCTGGTTTAAAACAGCTGGACATGATAATCCAGGATGATTAATGTAGGTTTAATCGAGTTCAGTAGACACTGGAGAGCGTGTGAGAGTTATGGCCATTCAGTGGCTGTGATCCAGCTATATCAAACGCATCAGATCACTAAGAATAGCCCCCACCTCTATTCTGTTCTGTGTTTGTCAGGATGAATATTTATTACCACAATTAGCTAAACTAATTCAGCACTAGTTTATCGTTTAGGGGACAGATGGATGTTATTCCTGGTCCCATCTTCAATAAGAAGCATCTGTTTGTGTTTCTGCTCATTTGTGCACTGGGGAACGGTGGGCTGCGTTGTGTCTCCTTGTGGTTTCTATGGTGGGAGCTTCATGTATGTGTAAACAATAAGACGCTTTTAAATGTAGTTGTGTTTGCTAATCAGCCTTATTTATATTGCACTCTTACCCGGTTAAGTAACAAAAATGTTATTTTAAAAGGTTTAAGAACATCCAAAAAAGCACAATCTTGTTTGTCAGACTGTTAAATTATTTAACTATCAATGTCACCTTGACAACATGTGTAGCTGTATTCTGGCTGATAGCGATCAATGCTGACTGTATTAGGGTTTGGAATGATTTTCTATATAAATGATCAATGATCTGACATCCTCACGTTTCTGTATGTGCTTTATGTAAGACATCTGAAATACATTATTAGCACACTGTGACTTAGTTCCCTTATGTTTCACAGTTTCTAAACCCTGAGCAGAGGTTTATACCATTAAAAGACTGGCCAGATCTGCTACACAATGCCTGGGCTTGGTGGTCCGTCGTAATGGAGATGTTTCATTGGGTGTTACAGTTAGATGGCCCTCCTGGGTGTCATGAGATTGATGTGCAGCCATCTGTGAGAGAGATCCGTGAATATTCGGTTAGCTCAGTCTTTGTGGTTTGCTTCTAGAAGTATCATGTCAGCAACTCAGTACTGTGGTAATGCTTCATTTATTAAAACAGCACAGTGGACTGTCAGCTGTGTCTGTTTTCCAGCTGTGTTGTGCTGCTCTCTGGTCCCTCCTGTTTTCAGTGGTGTAGTGTGAACTTCTTCAGTAGGAAAGTAAAAATGTTGAAAAGCCCAGAGGCTTTGTAAAGTCAGTGAGGAGTCTGTGTTTACCTCGTCCAGCCCCACCCACAGGAAACATTCCAAGAGGAATTACAGTTTTTCCTCAAATGCTGAGAATTCCCACTTGTGGTCTGTCCATAGAGAGAAAATGGAGGGTGTGTCCTCACCTCAGTCCTCGTGTGATTTCGGCCCTTTTCTTCTTCATTTCAGCAGATGTAATGAGGGGTGATGGAAATCAGTTAGAAAGATTTATAGAGATTGGAGGGTCTTATTTGTCCGTACATTTCCTCTCCCTGTTGGGAATGTTTATCCCCTGAAACCTGTCCTGACTCGCCCAAGATTTTCACCTTTTTTTGTTTACCAAAAACAGCGCAGCGCTTTATCACACAGTGTCTCTTTATCATTTCAAACACGCTTAAGAAAAATCATGTTTCAGAAACACATTTGACATCCTGTCTGACTTTAGGAATCTCAGAATGCCGTCTGTTTCTGTGTCATTATCAAACCTTCTTGAGGTAAAATATGCAAATCCTATTTATATGTGGATGAAAGGTGACATTTACATTTGTGTGTGTTTTTTGTTTTCAAAAGCACTTTTTAAAATGAAGTGGACTGCATTGCTTTGGGAATATCTGGTCAGTAACTGTGTTATGTGAAGGTAGGCATGTTTCTACAGTTTGTGGTGGTTAGGTAGGTGGACCTGTATGGACTCTCAGGACAGAGATAACGGAGGGGAACGTCGCCTCAGGCCCCTGCTGGATGTTCAGGGCATCTGGACGAGCAGTTACAGGTCCTGACTTGAACCTTTTGTCTCCGTTTCAGCTCTTCTCAACTAAGTGTCATGTGTCTTGTTCAAAGCAATAAGACCTAGTAAAGGCACGTTGGGTTTCTCCCCTCCTTGTCTGTAGTGAATTTTACATTTTGTTCTCACTGCCTGTGTGTACTTAACAATTCTGTAGTGATTGCAAATTTGACACAGTTTGTGTTTTTCCAAGTTTTCTCACACAGTATGCGGTCTATGCCTCAATGTCGGGTTTATTTATTTAAGAATTAAGTCATTATCATTTATCAGACAGGTTCCTGCTGTGTGGTCTCTGCTGGTTTTTGTGAGTTTCGTCCATTTAAATGAGGTTTTACTAAATTAGAGAATTAAATGAGGGAATTTTGGGTTGTCATTAGTTGAGATCTTACACAGATCAGCAGTGTGTGTTTGGCTGTTCTACTCGAGTAATTATTTGGTAGCATGCTGCTTCTGTTGAATGTATATGGGGAAGGGTCATTCATTTCCTTTGGCTGACACAGATGGTGAACTGTTTCCTTTTCTCAGCTCATTTGGCCACTAGCCAATCAGATCTCCTGTAATCTGATTAGCCAGGCCAGAGTCTGACCTATAAGCCTGATAACAGCTCGCACAGTCGCACAATTGTCTCTGATGTAGGATGATGCTGTTGGATTTGGATAACATTCTTACATTTAAATTTGTAGATTTAATATTAAAACTGTTATTAGCTAATATTGAGTTTCTTACATTTCTTAAAGGAGCTTCAAGTTTACTGTCGACAATCACTGTTGCATTTACTTACAAACACTGGATCAGACTCCCCTGTCGCAATGGCACACAGCACGCCTGCCCAATGCAGCTGATCCCCTGCAGTTTCCTGTCCTCTGCTCCAGCTGCTGTGTGTTTGCTGTAAACGTGAAGCGAGTCAGTAAACCGCTCTGTCCTCCAGCTGAGTCACTTAGCACATTACAGAGCGGGACGGTGTAAAACGGCTTTATTGTCTTTTCCTTTCAGACTGTGTGGAAATGAATACAGGAGCTGCGCTGGATAACATGTAATCGAGCGCAGTGTGTGTTTGCAGAGGGACTATTAGATTTTATAACTGTTTTGTGGTCTCGGCCCCTGGGATACGGGTGACACTGGGGTAAAACTGATTGCCCCTGAGCATCTGAGCTGAAGAGACTGATGTAAATACAGATGTTTGTCTGCTGTATGTTTAATGCTCGTCTTATTCACAATAACATCTTCAAGATTCAAGAGTGTTTCAGGAACGTCCAAAACTTCCAGTTTTGTTGTATTAACAGTATTGTTAGGTTATAAGAAAGTTATTCGAACATTTCTGAAAATTCTGTATCGTTTTAAAAACATTTCACAAACTTCTTAAAAATAAAGGGTTTTTTTATAACTTTGAGAGAACGTTTTGGGAATGTTCTGTTAGCTGGGATTGGACTTTGCTTCACTCTGTTATGTTTCTACCTTGTCGAGTTTGGATTTTGGTCATATTTTTATTCGAGTTTTAATCTTGTTTTTTCACAATAATATTGATCTAAATAATATTCATTGTGGGCATGACAGTCAGGATTGATTCTGTGTAAATAAGGAAGCTCTTTGGGGTTCAGAGGTCAACGCTAAAGAAGTTTTCCTGACATGAAGACAGGAGTCTGTTTGCATTCCCAGCACCTAATAATTCACTGTCTGAATTATTAGCCTGTTTTCTCAAACAGTGGCTCCCCACACGTCCCTTCCCCATCACACTGTTTTTGTTAATTGTCTCTTTTTCTTGTAGAATGGGAATTCGAGTTGGAATGAGGAAGGTGATGGAGGTAGAAGCCGAGGAGAGTCTTCCAGAGACTTTGCCAAGGTAAACATTAGCTCCGAGTCTTACACACTCCATCTGTGACACTAACATACTTCTGCTGGAAACCTCGCAGGCATTTGTCTGCTCGCTCATGTTGTGTTTCGGCATTTTTAAATATGTTCTGTGTTTTTTTTTTTTTTGGTTGTAAAAATGTTTGGTTATTGTTTTAACTTGTTTTTAAAAGCATCTACATTTGCACAATATATGACATGTTTTAGAGAATATATCTTGAATGTTATTTTTCCCTACATTTGGCAAATGGCATTTTATTGGTTTAAGCAAAACTCTTCATCTCATTTTGAAGAGATTTTGAAAGGACACACTGATACTGATAAAGAGATTTTTTGTTGTCAGTGTTCCTGTTAGGAATTCTATTAACGGATTGTTTGGAATGTTTCTTTCAGCTTTATGAACTAGACAACGACCCAAAACGGAAGGAGTTTCTCGATGATCTGTTTGCATACATGCAGAAAAGAGGTAAGATTGAAGTGGAAGTGGGTCATTTTCTACAACACCAAACAGAATTATAATCCATGTATTTGAGTGCACTGTAAATAACATTAGCCCAGTGTGGTTAAAGGCTCTGGCTCCGCCCAAGCCGTCGGACTGACATCATCAGACAAGGTCCGACGTTACAGAGCAGAAGTACATTTTCAAATTTTAACGTTAAAAAATGGCAGATGAGTAGAAATGAGAAGAAATAAGAATAGTATTTTATGATTTCTTGGTGATTTTAAATCCATATTAGCTTCACTTTTTGGTGAAAAGCGAATTTCAGCAGACAGCTACATGTAGCATGGACACATTCCCCTTAGTTAAGTGGAATCATATGTTCTCGCTCTCAGATTAACATACTGTGACAGAAAGATGTTCATGACACCGTCATCCGACTAAGACTGAGCTCTCAGCTGTACAGCTTGACGGAGTTATTAACCCGACACCACAGGTTTAAACTCAACCAGATGGAGAGCTGTTTGTATTGGTCCATCATCAAAAGCCTCATACCACCTACTGGTGTGTGTAAGTGGGGCTGTCAGCTGAGATTTTGTAATGTTTTGGGGGATGGAGAAATGTGTGATGTTGCCAGATGTCTGTCATGGAGGTTCTGCACTATGATTAATGATGTTTTTTGACTGATGGGAGTGTGTGATGACTTCTGCGGGTGATGTTTTGTATGCACAGGTCGACCTGCATTTATAATACGAGTTGTGTGGTTTTTAAGGTGTTTGTGTGTTTGCATTTCAAAATGCACAGATCTGTTTTAACTGTGACATTTTTCAAGTCTGTAGCCAAAATCAGTTGTTGGTTTTGTATAGATTATAGGATCTGTTGGCACTGAAACACTCTACAGCTCTGAGATCAGGTTTCTCTGGTTTTGTTGATGTTGTATGTGATTTCTTCTTTTCCCATCGCTGTGGGACTGGAGTGCTTGATGTGGATCTGTGTCGCATCTTTTATGTCCAGCTGTTGCTGTGGACTGAAGTTTTATTATGTATGAGATCTTGCACATTAAACGCTGTTTATGGAAGATTTATCAGCTTTCCAGGCCTCTTTACGAACATGGGAATAATTTTAAGGGGAAAATAAAATGGAAAGATAATGGAATGCAGCACATGGGCATTTTCTGAGCCGGGATTTTAACATATTTCATATTCAAAATAATGTTTTGTTAAAGACTGTTGGTGGCTGTTTCCCCTTCAGAGTTTTCCCAAAAACTTCCACTTGTCCCACCCGTAGTGTTTCATACTTTGATCCTTAACTTTACACACACACACCTATAAAAACTGACCTCTGCCCTTTGTGTATCGTCCACATCAGAGCTCCCTGAAACACGATAAGATGGGAGGGGGAAAAGGTGTGTGTGTTGATTAGGCTGTGTTGGGGGGTATCTTGCTCAGGGCCTGAGGGGATCGGATAGGGGTGGGTGAGGTGGATTAAGGGGCCCCTGTCTCTCTCCTGAAGATTAATGAGGCCCTAAAACTCAGGGCCCCACTTTTGGTATTAGAAGAATGACAGACAGTAGGAAAGACAGTAAAATGATGGGTGAGAAACAGGGTGATGTAATCGAGCTGTTGAAGGAAGAGAGGAAGAGAATCGTGTGGATGAGGTAATGATGACAAGAGGAATAGATAAACAGAAGAGTGTGTGTTTATTCCTATAAACAAGTTAGTACCAGCACTTTCAAAATGATTAAAATAAGTCAGTAAATTTGATTTGAGAGTGGAATTTCACTCTTTTTATTTCTAAATCTGTAGATGCCCTGGATGTAGAGCGACAGTCTCAGAGGGACTTTAATGAATGAATTATCAGGTTATAATTTAAGTTAGAACTTGTTCAGTGCTGAGATTAACCAGAGTCTTCCAGAGAGCAGTGTAATAAACTCTAATTGAGAGTTCAGCATTTAACATCACTGCAGTTACGTGAATTTTGCTCTTGAATTGCAGTTCGGCATCATGTTTCTTTCCTCAGTTCACATTAAGTTCCCGTTTAGTTCTTGAATGACGTGTGACCCTGATGCATCCAGCGTGTGAATTTATCGTGGACATATGGCACAGCTGCAGTGAAATCACACCTCAGTTTACTGCGGCCAGCAGTGAAGAGTTTGTATGTGTGTACGGACTGTTTTGTGTGTGTCACGTCCTGTCTGGAGCATTTGTCTTCTCACTCCTGGAGTTCTTCTCCAGCAGGTTTATGACATCCTGGTGGCTTCTCTTCCTCTGTGTTTTTATGACCACTGACTGCAGATTTAGCTGCAGTTGTCTCACATGCACCTGGGCAGCTATAAATGCATGTGCAAGAGTGCAGGATGCAATTTTGTACAGAATTGAAAGTTCTCGTCACCCCAAGTAAAATGAAAAATTACTCTTTGACTCCCTGTTGGTTACAACCGTTTTACCACAGACAGAAGATGAGCATTGGGCTCACAAGTCACACAAAACTCGTCAAGAACATCCGGGTTATAAAAAAAGGTTTGTTTTGTTCCCCTTTACTCATTACTGTAATACAAGACATTTTTAATTGCATCATAAAACATCTTCTTTATGGTACTGTGTGTTGTGTTGGTTTTATTTTGTTGTTTTAATAAAAATCATGATAGTAATTTAAAGGAATAAAATGCAGGGGGTGCTTAATTGTCATGAAAATGGAACCGTGTGAAAAGTCAATGTAAAAAATGAATCCTGTTTTAATTGTTTTTTTATGGTAGAGATTTTTAACATAATTACAAACACAGAAAAGTTTATTTGGGTTGTTAAAACAAACAATGTGGCGACAGCATCATCCAGCATCTTTCCTCAGATGTCAGACGTGCACTTCCTGTCTGCCCCCTCACTTCCTGTTACAGTGAGAAAGCGCTCATTGTTCAGAGCTGAGAGTCCTGCTGTTGCTTCATTACAGATCTGAGGACAGCTGTTTCCTCTATATTTAGGGCAGTGGTCAGATTCACAAACCTATGTTTTAGCAAACACATGGGGGGGAAGTACATGCTGTATGTTAAAAAAACATTGTCACGCGTATACAAATAAAAATGTTTAATGTAATCACAAATACTTTAAGTACTTTTCTTCACATATATTAAAGTCAGATGAAGCCACATTGACATTTCCTGGTAATCAGACGTGATGGCCAAAATAACTAGTCATCTGATTATAAATTTGTTCTTGCTAAATAATGGATTTTTGTATATTTTTAACCAAAACAATTTTCAGATTACAGCTGTAACAGAAGAGCTTATGTTTCATAATTTTAACATGGAGATTGTGTTGTTTCTTTGGCGACGCTTATGGCTTCTTTTGGCGCTTTAGGCTTTCGAGTTTTGTTCTGTTTTCTCAGTGGGTTTGTTGTGATCCGTCATGCACGATGCCCATACAGTAGCTCATCTGCTCCTCTGCGTCTCATCTCTGCAGGTACACCGGTGAACCGCATCCCCATCATGGCTAAGCAGGTGCTGGATCTCTACATGCTGTATAAACTGGTGACTGAGAAGGGAGGTCTGGTGGAGGTGATCAACAAGAAGATCTGGAGGGAGATCACCAAAGGCCTGAACCTGCCCACCTCCATCACCAGTGCAGCCTTCACTCTCCGCACACAGTAAGATCTTCAGACCTTCGAGAAACATCACCAGCAGCTGTTTACGGCTGCCGATATAAATAATCTCACATGATGCATTATGCATTGCATTAAACAAACAGACAATATTGAGTGCAACCAAAGTTAATGTCCCACATGGAAATACGTTAAAGCTGCAGTCTGTAACTTCTGCTGCTCTGTCGCCATCTCCGTTTCAAACATAAAAGTGCAGGTTACTTGATGTACTTTCCTTTACGTGTGTTAAAGTAAACCGAATTTCAAATCATTATTCTGAACTTTTGTTTATGTTTGTTTAACCAAAAACGTTTCAGATTGCAGCTTTAAGTAAATGTAGGGTGTCATAAAGCATGTAAACACATTTTATATTATACTTTACATATGTTGTTGTAGGCCACAATTCAAGACTACATTTTCTACAGTATGTATGTAATATGAAATATAGGGGATTCCTGAGCTGATAATGGATAAAGATTCTGATTTAGACAATATATTGACATTATCAACCATCCATTCTTGATATCCATAATTGTGTAAAGCAGATTATTTACCATTAAAAACTCTTATTGATCAGCTGCGACTCTTCTATTGGTCAGTTCTCCATAATATCTACAACACACCGTGAGCTGTCGATTCTCATCCATACTTGATTTTCTTGTCTTGCTGTGTTGTAGGTATATGAAGTATCTGTACCCATATGAATGTGAGAAGAAGGGCCTGAGCTCGCCCACAGAGCTGCAGGCAGCCATCGACAGTAACCGCCGAGAGGGCCGTCGCCCCGGCTACAGCAACAGCCTGTACCGCTTTTCACCCTCACACGGTGGCTCAGCCCCTCACCTGCTTTCCCCACCCAAACTGCCCACTGCTGGCCACAATGGACTTCAGGCCACTCCCAGTCCTGCCCTGAAGAAAGCCACAGGTGTGTAATCGCATCACGTATGTACAGTCTGCCTGAAGCTAATGAGATATATACACAAGGCGGGTAAAAACCAACTTAATTTCTTTCAACTCCAAACTCCAGTTACTTGAATGAAGTTTTTTTTTTTATTGAAGTATTTGTTCTGGTCAGCCAGAAAGCCTGATAGTGTGTTAATGTAAACTTTTGGTGTATTTGTACCCCCTAGTGGTGAGACAGGTTTCAACATTCTCACTGAGACTTCATAGTGAAATGTGACCTACAGGATTTTCTCTCTGTGAAACAAATACATTTAATGAAATCACATGATCCAGTCTGCACGTCACCTTTACAATGTAACTGTGACGTGAATTAGATTTGAAGAGAACCAGGCAGAAAATCGAGCATGTTTTCAGGCCTTTTTCTTATCGATTTCTGTTTGGGATACTGTGGGGACACCGGTTTTAAAGTTTTCCAGACAATCAGATTTCATGGCTTCACATATAAAAATTTTACAGTTGAATAAATGTTGAGTAAAGATAATTTTGCTCTTCTCGGTTCCAGAGGATGGCGCCTCCTCCATGTTGCCAGGGCGACTACCTTTGGCTCTTGCTCTGGGACATCAGCAGCAGCTGGCGCGTGCTGCCACCCTGGAGCAGCTGAGAGAGAGGCTGGAGACCGGCATGGGCCCCGGGGCCGGCGTGCTGGAGGGGCCCGAGAGGAAGATGGCGCGTCTGGCGGAGGAGCAGCAGAAGTTACTGCAGCAGGCTTTCCAACAAAACCTGCTGGCCATGGCATCGCAGGTGAACCCCACGAATCTGCGAATGAACAACCCCAACACACGCGGTGAGTGCGACAAATGTTTGCTAAGAATTATGGGTAAACTCTGGTGAAAGTGTGACTTTATCATTGACTTTTTTGAGCCTCATTTTCAGAGGAAAAACAGGACCTGTCTCTCAGCATTTCTTCGAACGGATCTGCTAGCATTACTGTGTCTGTGGAGGTCAATGGAATTATTTACTCAGGTGTGTATTTGAGCATGTTGTGTGATTGCAATGTATCGTATCGATAATTATATTATCATGATATCTGCTGAATTGTTAAAAATGAACTAAATATTATAATTATATTTAATTTTAAATATTAAAATTATAACTAAATTGTTGTTTTCTCGTTTATGGTCAATGAATGATTCAAAACATGAGTGTAAAGAAGCAGCGAGAGCGAGAGAGTTTGTAACAGCTATTAAGGCAAAATGTTAAATAGGTGCAATAGCGCCACCTATTGACACGGAATTACAGTTTAACAACACTATCATGTATTATTAACAATATCAAACATCACATTATCAGTAATCAGAATTATTGGCATTACAGATACCCATATGTACAGCTTATTTTATTATTGTAAATCCACTCATGCATTCACACTATTTCTCTCGTCATGTACAGGATCCTTATATGCCCAAAAGTCATCTGCAAGTGTCCCCACCTCTGCCGCAGCCATGACCACAGGCTACACCTCCAACCTCAGCCCCGGCGTCCCTTCATCCTCCTCTTCCTCGAAGGGCCCTGACTCTGTGGAGCAGCCAACAGGCGGCTCACCCTGAAACATCTCTCCCGTACCAAACAACCAGTCAGTCCCACCAAGCTAGACTTTCCCCAGAGCAGCGTCCTCCAGTGTGAGCTACTCTGCCCCTTAGAGGCAGCCAGGAGAATCACAACCTGCCTCTTGCACAAATCCGCAGCTGTTTCACTTCCAGTGAAGGCCACACACACCACACACAGACTTACATCTGTTTAACCTCAACACGGACCTCATCTGCTCTTTCTACAAGTCTGCACGATGTTTTCTCAGGACTGAGAAGGTTTTTAGAGTCTTAATTGCAGTGTTTTCATGTGTACACACTCCCAGTTTTATTCAGTCATTGCCTTCACACACACACACATTTACTAACCGAGCTCTGCAAAGCAATCACAACACAATCAAACCTACTTCTTCGTTGTGAGGTTGTGATTATTTTTTTTGCTGTCTATTAATTGTCTTATTATTTAAAGTTTGCTAAATTTACCTCTGCAGTGAATTGAAAAGAATCAGGATTCATTATTATTATATTACTGCTGTGTTCTTTGAACCTGTTTTGATGGGTTTTAATAGCAGGCAACAATCCACATCAGGAGTCAGTTTGGTAAGAAATGGCGTCACTTTCTTTCTTTAAATATATTTACTTGATTTTATTGTTGTCTATTTCAATTGTTTTCTTTAGTTTTTAAATACAGAAATATTAATATGGTTTTAAAAAAAGAGTTTGGGGTTTTGAAAGTGCATTTTACACAGCTGAGGATTTTATTTAGACGTATTTACAGATTTTGGTTGAAAGATTTCTCTACCTCAGACACAAGTCAATGTACGATTCCAGAGAAACCATGTGAGAGGCTGCCGCTGGCGTCACACAACTTAATCATGTTTTGTGCGTTGAACGATCATATAAAGGCTCATGTGTGTGAAAGGGCCCTAAATAATGTACATTTCTTCTCTGGTGTGCATACAAGTTCTTTTAACACTTAAAAGCGGGTCACAGGAAAGCAGGATAGCAATCAAATCAATGGAGGATTGAATGTTTTTCTTTTGTATTTTTATTTGTTAAACTTCAAGCCTCACTATCTTTCCATATTGGAAAGCAAGTTTCTCAGGAATTTAAGTTTTTGTTTTAATTCTTCATAAATTTTAACTTCAGAACTAAGATGCAGTCTCACATCTGAAAGACAAAGAAAACTTGATCAGTGTGGGACTGAATAGCTACCTCAGTCAGAATTTACTTCAGATGTAGTTTCATCTGCCTGCAGTACATCACAGAATTGCCTCAGAAACACTGTTGTTCGGTTTAACACAAAATCTCGCCCGTAATAAATTAGCTAAATACCTCAAAAATGTTGGTTTTATATCAACATTTTGGTGGAAAAATGGTGGAAGACAGAAATTTGAATTGAGAACATCATTGGAATAGTTTGATACAGTATCTCATATCCATTTTGTATTGATTATTGAAACTGTCTTCCAGTCCACTTCCAACAGATACAGAGCAATCCAGGCCAGTCGGCTGGCTGTGAAAATATTCACTAGTTTGTCGGTCATAATCCTGCGTTTACTTGACTCGGGGACCTGCTGGGATACAGATGTCTTTAGATTCTCGTTTTCTTTCCTCAGATAACCAGCATAGCTAAGAACCAAAGACCATGTGTTTATCCACTCTGATGACCTCACTGTATAGACATGCAGCTTTACACAAATTAAAGTCTGATCTGATGCATCATTTTCTGTCTCTTGGTGTTTTTTATCACTGGATTAAACTGCATTGTTTTGCATTTAAATGCCACAGGATCACAGTAATGCATACTACATATTCTGATTTTATTCTGCTTTCTAAAAACTTGATTTGTCATGATTATTTTTTAAGCCAGCATTACATTTTAAGGCACTTTTCTTAGACTGCAACATTTATAGCGTTAAATGAATTTGAATTTTAAAAGGCTCCTCTACTCAACAGTGAAAAGAAATTAGGATTTTTCAACAGTGTTTTACATTGCGGCATGTTTTACATTAACTCTAATAGTTGGAGAACTTGAGCGTTAGAAATGCAAAACAAAAAATTTGAAAAGGTTCCAATATTTAATTTTTTTGGACCCCATTTTTGTCAAAAGCAGTTTGACTATAATGTATAATAATGTATTAATTTTTATCTGACTTCATATCTAAATGCCTTAGGCCATTTTCAGTGTAGAGAAGGTGAGAACATTTCTGGAATTTTCTCACTGCCATAAAACCTTTGAGAATAAATCAAACCTGCTTTGCAAGAATCATAAATCAAACTGACATGTTAATGATTGAGCCAGCCGCTGCTCTCACTGAATAGACTTTGCAGCTGTGGCACAGCAGAAACAATCATTGTGACTGACTGCAGCTGTGGCACAGCAGAAACAATCATTGTGACTGACTGCAGCTGTGGCACAGCAGAAACAATCATTGTGACTGACTGCAGCTGTGGCACAGCAGAAACAATCATTGTGACTGACTGCAGCTGTGGCACAGCAGAAACAATCATTGTGACTTTGCAGCTGTGGCACAGCAGAAACAATCATTGTGACTGACTGCAGCTGTGGCACAGCAGAAACAATCATTGTGACTGACTGCAGCTGTGGCACAGCAGAAACAATCATTGTGACTTTGCAGCTGTAGCACAGGAGAAACAATCATTGTGACTTTGCAGCTGTGGCACAGCAGAAACAATCATTGTGACTTTGCAGCTGTAGCACAGCAGAAACAATCATTGTGACTTTGCGGAGGCATTTAGCAGCTCGATTTTTGCCCAGTAATGAACTCATGACATGAAACTAATGGAACAATAAGATCAGCTTCCCGTTTCATTTGTTACTTCACTGATCGCGACTCCCACATTAATTGTTTTTATCGCCAACAGGATTTAAATGGTTACAAGGAAGCATTTGCAAACAGTAAAATTATACACCAAAATGTTTATTTTAATAACGTCTCAAAAATACAAAAGTATTTGACGCGTCAAATTTCACAAAGCAGTGAAATGAGAATATCACCAGAATATGAGCAAATAATGCACGACCGACATAATTCTTTCAAATAACGAAAGAAAAACTCTTACATTCTTACAACTCAAATTCTTTCAAAAATAACAGGAGGATTTAGCTACCAGCAGCTGTTTATCGGCATCACCAGTGTGCAAATAAACGTATTTACAATATACAAAATCCTTCACAAAACAGTAATGTACATTATGCAATTTGCATATGCGTTGAAGTTGAGCACATTTCACAGAAAGTAAGAACATGAGAATGTTCACATTTTGGTAATGTTTACATTGTAATAGTAATTTTTTGATCTTTAACTGGACTTTGGGTTCTGTCTGGAGTCCAGTTTCTTTTTTTCCTGAAACCTCCTCTTGAATTGTTGGAAGATGCTACATGAAGCAGAGTCTTCTGCAGACTCAATGTTCTTGGTCTTCAGAGGACTGAAACACCATTTACCTGAAGACAGTGACATCACAGCCAGTCAGATGTTGTTAAAATACTTTATGGTTTGTAATGTTGCATGATAAATACCGGATGAAATTCTGACAATACACAGTGGTTAGCTTTGGAACAACATATGGGTTAAAGATGACAAGGCACGTTTAAGATTAGGTATGCGTTACTAAAACTTCCTAACAGTTGAATATTAACTTTTTACATTCCATGATTTGAATCTTGTGCCCTGTACCGTGTATTGAAGCATGGCTGTTTTTCATCCCTTTAGTGGTTTTATCTTCTGGGTATGAAATATCTTAAAAAAAAAAAAACCACACATATTAGGTACATATAGAACTATAAACAAAACCTTTCGACCCAATTACACAAAATAAACTGTTTTTACCCTTTGGTGCACTAGATGATGTGACTGCCTGAATGTGGCTGAGTTGAGCTCCACTGAAGTTGAATGATGGTGGCAACACTTTGAATTCCAGTCCAACACCTTCTCGTGAAGGCATCAAAGCAGGGTTGCCCAATTCATATTTACTTTTCATGACAGTCTCGTGTGACTGCATGAATTTGGATGGCACAGTCTTCCTTTTGATAATAAATTTATTCATAGACGTTTGCTGTAAATTTGTTTTTGTCGCTCGATTATTTTCATCAGTTACACGTGGGGAACTCTTTAAATGATGTCTCGCATTAAACAGATTTCTGGGTGATGTAGATAAAAGTGTGTTTTCTTTGGTGACATGAGAAACGTTCGTCAGGGTTGCTTTCTGTAGATGAGGACTTCTGCTTTGATCATGAGGTTTTTTCTTTCTTGTATCCACAGCATCTTCATTTATCATTGATCCAGCCCTCTTTCTTGTTCCTTCATTGTTCTGAGAGATTATTTCAAGAGTTTCTGGAGGTTCTTCACAACTGTCCTCACCTCTCTTTTGTTTTTCTCCAGCCTGTCTATTTGAAGATGAACCATACAGTGAAAAACACATTGTTTTGCTCCTCTTAACATCAGAAGATGGGGTGTGCTTCTTGTTTACAGTCACATTTTGTGCACATTTTGTTGGCAATTCACCAACAAAATCACATATCTGCTCTGGTGTTGCTCTCTCTTTCCTAAAAACCTCTTTAGAAACTGATGGGTCCTTCACAAACTCAGTCTTGTCTACAGCAGCATTGTTTGGCATGTCGGTGTGTGAAATTGAGGATTTTTCCTCTGTGCATTCAGAAGCATTCTGTTCCGTTCTCTCAAGAATGGTCATTTTTAATTCTGTGCATCTATAATCATTAGGGAAGACATTAACATGATCTTTTTCATTTTTCTGCCCCTCTAAATTTGAGCCATGAGGTTTAATGTCTTGTGCATTCAGCTCTGTTT
The DNA here is from genome assembly GCA_036877525.1 of Chromobotia macracanthus. Lineage (NCBI taxonomy): Eukaryota > Metazoa > Chordata > Actinopteri > Cypriniformes > Botiidae > Chromobotia > Chromobotia macracanthus. Next base: position 1,321,895 of record JAZGTH010000118.1, read on the forward strand.
TCATCTGACAAATACACGATGAGCCACCTGCGAATTTTAAAGTCTGAAACCATTTAGAAAGGCAACAGTAAGACTCCAAATTCACAGCACCAGGATTTGCTCCTTTTTTGGGCTTTTTGTCTTCTATATGCCCTTCTCTTTCAGATCTAAGATACAGGGCCTGAACTTCAGCATGGTCATCACTGAGATCCACAACCTGAATTTCAGCCTGGTCATCACTGAGATCAAGGCCTTGAACTTTCTTCTGGTCCTTACTGGAAATAAGTGCAATGTCTTTTTGCAGGTTCTTCTCTTCTGTCATCTCACCAGAACACCAATGTTCAGTGATGTCATGTGGGAGAACATGAATCTTAATCGAGGCTGAAGCTTCCATCTCACCCAACTCCTCTGCATGTACTTGCAAAGCAACTTTTGTACCATGTTTTGACACAGTCTTGCAGCTCAGATCTGTGACAGCACAGTCATCTTCAGGCATTTTCTCATTGGGTTCATGTTGCATTTGAGATGATGGCAAAAACTCCTGCTCTTCTGTGACCACAGGATTATGTTTTGGTGGGCTTGTAAAGTCTGTTCGGCTGCTTGACTCATCAGGACTTCCTGAGGCTTCAGCTGAGTGGTACCTGCTTTTAGTTTCTTCAGAGGTCCCCACAATGTGTTCTCCCTGTGAAAGTTTTGGCGCATGATGAAATAACTTGTAAAACAAAGAAGAATCACACTGCTTGTCACTGTTATCATATTTCTCATTATTCAACCATGACGACTCACACTTTTTTTCAGGTAGTCCAGCTATGCCTTCATGCAATTTCTCATCTTTTAGACAATCTTCAAACTTCTCGCCCTCAAAGCACAGTTTAGCCACTTCATGAGGGAGGACATGAATCTTAAAAGAGGCTGTAGCATCCATCTTATCCTTACACAGTATCGGAACAGTCTCACATATCACCATTTCACCTGTTTCTGCACACTCAGACGTTTGCTGATGGGATTCATGTTGTATTCGAGGTGATGGCAAACACTCCTGCTGATCTGTGACTACAGGATTACGTTTCGGGGAGCTTGGGCTGTCACTTTGAATGCTTGATTTGTCAGTCAACACAGGACCTTTGGCTCCAAAACTATTACCAAAAAACTGGCCATCCCCAGTTGAGTGTTGATTTCTCAGGGAAATATCTTGCTGTCTGATTTGTTGTTGGTGTTTTCTTAATAAATCATTGCGCTTATCTAATTCCCACACCATACTTGCCATGGCCTTCAGTGGATTTGCAGTATTTGTTTGACATTTGCTCTGGTCTGTATCTGCACGCTTACGCTTCAGCGAGTCATTATTATCGGTCACTGCTGGTGTTTGGTCATTAATGGCGACGGGCAAGTTTCCTGAGCCATTCATTTTTGACTTTGACTTCGGAGTTTGTTGGTCATTTGAGGTTTTAGTTGAACGTTGATGCATTCTTTTCGACATCTCTTGCTTTTCAACATGGTGTTCATAAATTCTTAAAGAAAAGTCACGGTTATTCAAACTGGTTAACAGATTTGTTAAACCCTGTAGTGGATTTACAGTATTTGTTAGACAATTAGTTTGTTCTGTAACTACAGTGCTAGACTTCAGTAAGCTGTTATCATCGGCCTGAGTTAGTCCTAAAAAGCTACGACTCTCATCGTCAGCGTTTCTCTCCTTCAGTTCCAAGCACATCTGTTCCTCTACTGGCACTTCCTTCACAGTATCTGCTGGGCTCTGGTGCCCAGTTTGTGATGGTTCACAAGGGGAACCTACAATTGTGTTTTGTGTTGTATGTGCTGAATTCTTTACCTCAGATTTATTTACTATCTGAGAGGACTGCACGGCTTCCTGTTGCTTTCCAAACACCGGATTCAGTGAACGTGGGCAGGTCGATTCATCAGTTAGCACAGGACTTCTGGTTTTAAAGCTGCTGTTAAAACTTTCATCCCGTCTTGGTTTTTCTGACATGCCAGCTGCAGAGCTTTGATGCTTTGTTTTTGAAAAATCACATTCATCTAACACCTTCACTAGATTTGTTATGGCCTGCAGAGGGTTTACTGGTTTAGTTTTATTTGGTTGACTGCTGGTCTGTTTGCTAATCACATCTTCAAGTTTGGATGAGCAGTTTGCCTCAGCAAGTGACTGTTTATTAAAGGAAACGGGCAGGTTTTGGTGAAGACTCCTGCTGTCCAACCTCGTTTCCTTTAACTCCAACCATGTTTTTTCTTCTGCTTGTAGTTTGTTCACAATTTCTGTCTTGCACTGATCATGCTCAGTTACTGATGACATATTAGGAACATCTAGAAATGTGCTTTGAATTGTACATGCAGAATTTTTTGCCTTCTGCTCAAACACTTCCATGTTTGTCTGTTCCTCCCTTGATGTTGTTTCAAGTACTTGAGATTTCTCCAAACAAGGTGGCTTATGCATTATCTCTGAGGGTGCAGCACTGTCGTGAATTTCCTGATCTAAACACTGCATTTCCACTGAGATGATGGAAGATGTTTTGTGTGGAGACACATTATTCTTAATAGAGGCTGAAGTGTCCATTTCATCAACATCCTTATGTACTTCCAAAGCAACTTCTTCACAAGGCTTGGACACAGTCTCACCTCTCACACTCTCTCCTGTAATCGCACAGTCACTGTTAGTTATTGTTTCACTGGAACCTGTTTGATCTTGAGATCTTCTAAGATTTTCTGCAACCACACGATTATGCTTTGGTGGACTTGCAACGCCATTTTGGCCAAATAATTCAGGTGACACAGGACTTCTGGCTCCAAAACGATTATGAAATCTGTCAATCAGCTTTGGCTTTCCTGACGTTTCAGCTGGGATGCGCTGTTTATCAACCCCCTCCACCAGAGTAGTCAAGGCCTGTAACGGATTTACAGAGTTTGGTTGACAGTTAGTTTGTTGTTCTACCTCAACAGGTAGCTTTGATGAATTGTTACCATTGGTCACAGGTAGCGACTGCTCATCATCTGCGTTTTTCTCCTGTGACGTCAAAAGTGTTTGTTGTTTGTCTGGTATGTTTTCTACAGTTTCTGTTGAGCATGGATTATGCCTCACTATCGACGTCTTCTCAGAGGCATCTAATGGCTTGTCTTGCAATTTATGTGCAGAATTGTCTTCATGTTGAACTCTCTCTTGGGAGTTAGAGAGATTGTAAAGAGATTTATAATATGAAGAATAACCACATTCTCTGTCAATGTCATCGAGCTTCTCATTAAGATTCATCCAAGAGGATTCGTACCACATCTGTGGTGGTGCTTCGTTGTGTTTTAAAATATGAAATTCATTTGCAAGTTGTTTACGTGCATCGTTTTTAATTTGTCTCAGTATCACATCATCTTCATTCAGGCAGTGACTGTACACTTCCTCCATCACACTTTGATATAATCCACTTTGAACAGCGTCATTAAACTCACAAAAATTCCCATTCCAATAAAGCTTCAGAATCTCTTTACCAGCATCTTTTTTACTGACGTTTTTCTGAAGTCCACCTTCTATTTTCTGAATGAAAGACATTAATATATGCAGTTTGTTTAATGGCCATTCAATTACAGGAATGGTGTAATATGCGTCTGTTTTCTTTTTGGTCGCTGCTTGGTTATTGTTAGACATTTTCACACTGGATTCATTTTGTACTCGATTTGATGACAAAGAGTTTGTTTGCACTGTGACCGTGCTATTACGCTTCTGTGAGTTTGCGTGGTCACTTTGTCTGCTTGATTTATTAGTCCAAACAGGACTTTTAGCTCTAGCTGCATCACAAAGTCCACCATCCTGTCTGGGCTTTTCTGACACTGGTCGTTGATCTTGCTTTGTTGATTTGTTTGAAGCAGTTGGCGCTACTATTGGAGATAATGGTGTGACAATGGCAACAGCTTTCTGTGCAGCACTGTTTTGTTCGAGGTTTTGTTTACATGAAGAAAGTGCCTGCAGGTTAGCATGGTTAGATGAACTTTCAGTACTTAATTTACAGTAAACATGTCCATCAAGGGAACTACTATGTCCATGAGGTGCATTTTCAGTTGCTGAATTAGATGACAAGGTCATTCTTTTTTGCAATGGTTCTTTTGGCAAATTATTATCAGCTGCATTTGTGTGTTGCTGCTTACGACGCAGTGTGCAAGAGTTCAAATCTCGTCCAGTGTCATTAGGACTCATAGTGTTGATAACAGTGTTTGCTTTCAACAGTTGTGAACTGTTTGGACCAGCTGGCTCTGAGGAAGTTTGTGGTTGTTCACACACACTGTTATTATATATGTTTGTCCCTTTATTGTTGGATGTAGCATCAATGGATCCCTGCGAGTTCATGTAGTTTTCAGGCAAGAATACCTGGCAACCAGAAATGGGCATGTTCCACCTACTGTGTTTAGAGTTCTGTTGTCCTGTTGGCAATGTATGTTTGTGATCTTTCTGTGCTGGCTTCATTTTATTGGTAGACTGAAGGCTGCTGGTCACAGTTTGGTCACTGGTGGTCTGTAGAGTTGTGCAGGAGAACTGTGAGCAGTAATGTCCAGCAGTGGTTTGGTATGTCTGATAATGGTGTGTAATAGGAGATGTCCAGTCTCCACATCTGTCCTCATTGCAAGTTTTGCTGTTGTCCTGCATGCTGAGAATTTGCATTATACAGAGTTTCACTTGCCTTCAGAGGAAAAAATCTTATCCCTGTAAAAAAAAAAGGAACAATTTCTTTAAATTTCTTTAGCAGATTTAACAAATGAGGTCAGTATTAACCGAGGGTAATATACGGACGTACAAAAACACATTGTGCGGTTATTACAGCCCTTTATATAACATCATAATGAAAATGCATACTTCAACATACAGCAATTCAAAAATACAATTCAAAATAAATTACATTTAGACATATTTGTTGTACTGATGGAGGTCAGAATGTCCAGACCGCCATGTGCACCCCCCCATACGGGTAATAGAGTAACAGATGAAGGTAACCCTTAAGATAAGAAAACCTGGATGCCAACAACATGCTACAGGTACAATAACAGCTAATAAAACCACACAGTGAGTTACAAGACATAGAAGCAGAGATCAACGTACATACAGGGGAAAATGTGAACTCGACAACCTACCAAATGCAGAAAGGAAAGGATTTCATCTCTCAACAAAGAACCTTCAGTCCAGCAGAATCTCTGGCTGTCATGGTAAAACTCTCCTGTTTACCCTCGTCACACGATTTACAACCTAAAGATCAAGGGACAACCGCCCTCCCCCAAGTTACAGCCTTTAGCTAGTCATCATACATGAGCAATTCACACCCTCAGCAACTGCACTGGGCTGAGCTGAGCTTCAGTCCACTGCGTTTAGGACCTACAAATGCATTTCAGCTGATCCGAGCACCAGAATCACACTCCCGGGTTTTGATGCTAAAACTTTATCATATATATATATATATATATATATATATAAATATATAATCTGCTCCGAGGGGAGGGCTATACATTCCATACATATTTCAATAGATTTTATTGCTTTGCTTACTCAGAGGAAGTCAGAGGAGTCAACAGTCTTGTTTAACTGAGAGGAAGTCACATTCATCCCTCGTGTCCTAATGACAAGATTAGATGTGACTATAACAGTAAAATAAGTGTTAACATAAATGTCTATATTCATTTTAATTAGTTGCGATAAATGTGATAAGAATACACTTTATATTCTGGTTAATAAAAAAAGATTGCCAAATACAGGTGTAAACTGGGTCCAGAACATTGTGTAATATAATCAGAAAAAGAGATCGCATCACTTTTGCATTATAAACACTAATCTGTTTCAATGCATCCCGGATGCCAGTGAAGTTCACCTCTCACTGGATTATAGGAAACACCAGATGTGGAATCTGTCAGTTCTGCTGATGAAAACACTGCCGGCCAATAAACCAGATACAGTGATAAAAGTGATCTAAATGTAAGCTACAGAACATACAAGTACGTCACCAAAACAACCTAAATCTTCCACACACGTTATGATGAGTTTCAAATAACCAGCGCACTGGTTTTATCACTCTTTGTCTTTTAACACTTTCAGGAGCTTCAACAAAATGCATTATTGTACTAACACAGTAAGTGATCTTGTGATGTACATCAGAGACCCTTCTCTAAGACTCCAGACACAACTGGCTGCAGGAGACACCATGTCTGCCTCACTGGAGCTCTTGTGTCTGAATCACCCAATGCATTTTGATACCAGGTGTGAATGATGTCTCAGAAACCAAAGATTAGAGAAGCCCCACACTGAGACTAATGTTTGAGGAGGAAACACTTCCACCTGCTTCACCCCAACAGCAAAACAACAACAATGCCTAACAAATCCAAGACGAAAACCAGCCATCAGCTTTCACACCAAAACTGTTCTCACACAGAGGTGAAAATGTTCTCAGTTCACACGCCTTCAAAACAAGCTTTAAACAATGCAGAATTCATCAGGGTTTTCCTTTCAGTCCTCAACTACATCAGACGCATGCGGAGCAGACGCAGCTACATCAGACGCATGCGGAGCAGACGCAGCTACATCAGACGCATGCGGAGCAGACGCAGCTACATCAGACGCATGCGGAGCAGACGCAACTACATCAGAGGCATGCGGAGCAGACGCAACTACATCAGACGCATGCGGAGCAGACGCATGCAGAGCAACTACATCAGACACACGAGTCCATGAGAACTTTTTAGTAGACATGCTTTCTTTTGCTGAGCAAGTGAGAAAAATTGGATTGGAGGCAACTGTTCACCCCAGGACGTCCACTTTGACTGGTGAAAGTGACAAACTGTGTCTGGTGAACTACTGAGACAACAGCAGCAGTACACATCCCACATTTGAGACGGACCTAAACTACAGAGAAGTGTGCATGCACAGGGCTGGATCTAAACCCTGCAGCACAGTGGACACAAGTTAAACAACCGCAGTGAGTTTATTAGAGGACCAACCCTCACTTTTAATAATGAATTAACAACCACATTACACACGTGTAACTACAACCGTATGAGAGAGCACGTCATCACTCACCGTCACACCCACACACTCACCGTCACACCGTCACACCCACACACTCACCGTCACACCGTCACACACACACACACTCACCGTCACACCATCACACACACACACACTCACCGTCACACCGTCACACACACACACACACACACACACTCACCGTCACACACACACACACTCACCGTCACACCGTCACACACACACACACTCACCCTCACACCGTCACACACACACACACCTCACCCTCACACCGTCACACACACACACACACTCACCCTCACACCGTCACACACACACACACACTCACCCTACCTCACAACACACAACAATCACTCAAAACAAAACACTACCTCACACCCTCACCTCACACTCACACACACACACACTCACCCTCACACCCACACACAACCCTCACCCTACACCTCACACCCACACTCACCTCATCACAACACCACCTCACCCTCACCTACACACACACACACTCACCCTCACACGTACACACACACACACACTACCCTCACACGTCACACACACACTCACCCTCACATACCCTCACATCCCTCACACCTCACACACCTCACCTACACACACACACTCACCTACACAAATACCTCACACGTACACACACACACACTCACCCTCACACCTCACACACACACACACTCTCACCCTCACACACACACACACTCACCCTCACACCGTCACACACACACACACTTTACACACACACACTCACCCTCACACACACACACACTCACACACACACACACACACACACACACACCCTCACACACACACACACTCACCCCACAACAACACACACACACACACACACCACCTCACAACACACACTCACAAACACACACACACCACTCACCTCACACGTCACACACACACACACTCACCCTCACACCGTCACACACACACCTCACCTACACCACACACACACACACACTCACCCTCACACCTACACACACACACACACTCACCCTCACACCGACACACACACCTCACCCTCAACTAAACACACACTCACCCTCACACTAACACACACACACTCACCCTCACACCACACACACACACACACTCACCCACACCACACACACACACACTCACCCTCACACACACACACACTCACCCACACAGCCAAACACACCATCACACACAAACACACATCACACACACACACACACACACACCCTCACGTCACACACACACACACAACACTCACCCTCACACCGTCACACACACACACAGCCAAACACACCATCACACACACAGCCAAACACACCATCACACACACACACACACTCACCTCACACCGTCACACACACACACACACTCACCCTCACATCACACACACACACACACTCACCCTCACACCGTCACACACACACACACTCACCCTCACACCGTCACACACACACACACACACCCTCACACCGTCACACACACACACACTCACCCTCACACCGTCACACACACACACTCACCCTCACACCGTCACACACACACACTCACCCTCACACCGTCACACACACACACCATCACCATCACTCCCTCACACAAACACCATCACTCCCTCACACAAACACCATCACTCACTCACACAAACACCATCACTCACTCACACAAACACCATCACTCCCTCACACAAACACCATCACTCCCTCACACAAACACCATCACACACTCACACACACACCATCACTCCCTCACACAAACACCATCACACACTCACATCTGTGTGTACGTGTGACAGGATTACAGCTACAGAAAACGACAACAGAGAGACTGACACACGCCTGCGCACGGAAACCACAACATCTCAAAGCCACAACTCAGCGGAAGTAAAGGTGAATGACACACCTGAGATGTGTGTGAAACATTACCGAGCTTGTGTCGGTAATGCACGGACATCCGCGTCTGATCCCCGCGTCTGATCTCCGCGTCTGATCTCCGCGTCTGATCTCCTGCGTCTGATCTCCGCGACTCTCTTCTGGCGGCGCAACCAAGATTGATGTGCGCCGGAGCGGAGGGGCGGGGCCGCCGCCGCCGGGGTTGCCAGGTAAGCTCTGGTTCTGAGGTATCGTGACTGGCTGTTGTGTCGTCGATGGCGGCCGGTTGTCGAAAGCGTTTGTGTATTGTTATGTTAACATGTCGTGTCACGTCGCTTTCACGTCGCTTTAGCCGGTGTAGCTTCGTCGCAGCGGTCTCCGGAGCATTGATTTCTTTATGGGCGGAGGATCTGGCAACCCTGCGTGGGGCCGATTGAATGAGACGTAATCAAGTTTAATTGGCAACACAAGAGTGACGGAATATGATAATAAAATGATTATAATAGTAACAATACGAGCAAAACTACAAAGTTCAGTAAAATGAAGAAAAGAAAGTCTGTTGATGTTTGTCATGTTTTTATCTGAAGTATTAGAGAGTGAGAAGTTGATGAGCTGTGAATCAAATATTGTGAATGAATATTCACAATATTCACAATAACTGAGATGAGTTATGAATCTTCCGTCACTCATAATGAGATGTAACATGATTGATTGATTTATGTAATTATTGGATGTTTTCATTTTAAACGTTTAATAGGAATTACACAAAGCACATTCACTGGGCTGTATCATACTCCTGCTAGGAATCATGAGCTGATACTTTTTCACAGGAATCCCTGATGTTATAATCAGTTCTTTGGAGGTTTATCTTTTGAATTTTTTTTTTTTTTGTTATTAAAAATCTTTTCTGAAAAGGTTCTTGCTGTGTTTTACTGTACCTTTACTCCATATAATCTCATATTTACATGTGTATCTTTTGAACAATGTACTCAGAGAAACTCTTGTGTAAGTATCCTAGATGAAGAATGAAGTCTGCATGCGTTCACTTTAATGTTTGAGTCTTTGAGCTTTTTGTAGGATTATGAATTATGAATGAATTGTGTTAACAATCAAGACCAGACATTACCAGTGTTGTTATTCTGTTACATGTACTCATCATTACATATGCTGTTGTTAAATATCTTAACACAGACAAAATTCATCTGTATTTAAATTCTGTATTTATTTTTACAGAGAAATCTAAACTGAACTTTTAAGAGGCTTAAATGACCTACCGACAGTATCATGTTAATGTAAATTAAAACCCACTCTCATGACAGAGTACTAACTTCTCCAGTGAGTTTAGTCTGTCTTAAACCTCAACACATTGACAGTAGACAACAGTAAATACTAACCATAAACTTTATGTGCTGGGAGTTACTGTAACTGTACAGCACTATGCTGGAGAGAAATTGAACTGCAGGTGCCTTGAAGTTGCTGTTTTTACAGTATTCAATGTGATGTTGAAGCACTACACAGCAGTTTCTCATTCGGTTTGTATTAACCAATAACCTGATACCATCGTGACCTTCATTATCAGAGCTGAGAAAGGCTGTCTGTATGCTGCTCATGTTTAAAAGCAATGTTTTAAAGCAGAATGCATTAGGGTTACTCACACTACATCCCTGATTTGTATGCCTGTGAACTGAACGCTGTTAAAGCAACCTGTGGCTGTTTAAGGAGTTTCCCCACACATCCCTCCCATATAGAGTCCAAACACGGGTTCAGGAAAGCCGTTCTGCTTTATTACAAAGAAAGGGAGTTTTAAAGGTGGTCAGAAAATACAAGATTGGTCTGTTTTTGTACTACCGGTTTTCCCTTTCCTACGAAATGCTTCTGGTCAAATAGCTGCAGCTGTCTCCACCCTCTTTGTCTTGAAATACAGATGTTTTTATCTCAAGAAACTCAAGCCTTCCATTTTGTCTTTATTTGTTGTAGTTGAATTGGTCGTAAGTGCACAGGTTTATAAATGTGAACCCTGTTAGGCAACTCAACATACTGTTCACTAAGGTTTTTTTTGTTGTTTTCTTTTGTGTTTTTGCTTCTACTACATAATGTCATATCTGTTCACCTCCTAAAAACGAGGTCAAGCATAGTTACTTCTTCCAAAATAGACATCATGTATATATATATATATATAGATACATCTATCTATATATATATAATATATATATACACATTCATACATACATATCGTGATGTCAAAAAATTAAAAAAATGTACACGTTTATTACAAAATCGTAACAAAGAGTGAAAAGGGTTTGTATTCTTTCTGGAACATTGTTTTCTCGGTATTCTCACAACCTCCTGCTCTGGTTGTTTCCAACAGCGGCCAATAAAACAGTCTGATTTGTATTTATTGAAGCTAGGCAGAAAACGACTGTAAGTGTAAACAACTCAAGATGAAGAACGGAGGTGAAGGATCAAGGGAATGTTTTGAGGGAAAGCCAAACGAAAAACAAACAAAAACGAAAGAAACCAAAGGAGAACCTCAGCGATGTTTACAGCAAGCTGTGCGTCCTTCCGAACCATGACAGGAATGTTTTGTCCACGTAAAATAAAAAGCAGAAAACAACTTTTGTGTTCTTTTATTACTAAATAGTGCAACAATGAACATTGCATTTTCTTGCCCTTGTGTATTCACATGTATTGGATTTGTCTGTCCTGTTTGCTAGCGCAGCGCACTTTGGAAAACAAAGCACTGACTGCTTTTTAAACCAATGACAGTGTGTGTGTGTGTGTCTGTGTGTGTGTGTGTGTTGTACTGCAGCTTCAAAGACTCCAGGCAAACACCAAAAAGGGGCTTCCCATCAGGAGAAACAAAACACTGACCCTGCTCAAAATGAAACGGAGGGAGAAAGAAACACGAGGGGAATTAAAAACAGAATGAAAATATATAGAAGTTTGGTTTTTGGGCATTTGTAAGGCAGGGCCCCTCCCCCATTCTCAAGGTGGAGACCCCCACCCCCTCCCTCAGTCCTTGTTCAATCAGTAGAGGAATAAAAGCAGGTTTGTGGTCGGGCAGGTCGATCGCTCTTGGAGCTCCCGGATGCTGATGGACTCGGCTTTAGAAAGCCTGCTGGGCCGGATTGTAGTTGAAGGTTGTTGGCACATGAGGCCGTTCCTCGAGCTTGTCATATTCCAGGTGAAACTCCTGAGAGATGAAAGGAAAGCTCATAGCTCAAGTCTGTATACACACACGTATACACGGAATACACGTCTTCACTTGAATAGTCAATATAATGACATACAGATATATCGGTCCGGCTGATTATTTTGCCAATATTTGGTGTTTGGGAAGTCTGTTTTGAGAACTGATGTTATGTACTTAATAACCGATTGCAGCTTTAAATGTTCAATATAACGATAAACGGATATTTCGGTCAAGCTGAAGGACTTGCCGATATTTGGGCATTTTTTTAGATCTGAACTTTTCTGCACACATTTTCTATTTTCAAACAATTTGAGTAAATAACTTATATTTATATAAATATTTCAACAATTTTTTTTTACCTGCAAGCACTAAATTTTACTAATTTGGTAGCTTTACCTTTGCAACTTTCCTCCAGTTATGACAATCAAAGAAGTAGTATGTTCCTCTCTCATAAGTGTTGGTCTTCAGCGTGGGCTCCATGCCTGGTGCTCGTGTGATCCAAACTCTTTCTTCTTTATGGTACCGCCAGTCCCGGTTAAAGCTGCAATACAACACAGTCAATAAATGTTCCATCTTAACCTTCACAAAGAATGATTGAAACTAGACGGTTAATGGATCAGCGGCACGTACAGCTCCACGGCAGCGAGGAGCTGTAAGAGATCTCCTCCGTTCATGTAGTAGAGGTAGAACAGCAGATCTTCACCATATCTTCCCAGCTTTATTGCAGCCAGCTGTATGGAGGAGGACACAGGTGAGATCAGGTGGAGTCAGGTCTTTCAATGCTTTTGAATTCACTGCAGTGGAGAGACTTTACCTTATCCCGTATGTGAATGTTTGTTAAGTACTCTGAGGGAACATGGAAGTCTGAAAGAGAAGATTACAGGATTATTGATCTGATGTCCATTGAGTTAAGAAGCCAGAAGTTAGACACTTACCGATGTCTTGTGGTCGACATGGAGCTGAAGCCCAAGGAGATGCAAACTTGGGATAGAGATTCCTACAAAAAAAAAAAAAAAAAAAAATTGATGCACCAAGAAAATGAAAACAGTCTTTTTTTTATATGTTCGTACAACACAAAACTCATTGTGGCTATAAAAGTCCTTGCGGCTCCACATTTAAACAGAGCTGATTTGAATGAAAATACAAGACACCAGGCAATAAACATTGTAAGTGTCTTACAGTTTTAACCAGGGCTTTTATTTGTGATGAGTGGAAATTATTTTCTGTGGTTATCACACATGCTGTCTGTTAAGTTTAACTTATATAAAAGCATCTCACTCTGGAGAGTTCAGGTTGAGTCCCAGCGTTGTCAGGTCACTTCCCAAAGCCAGATGGACCATTCCGGGATCCGTCTCAGCTGCCCGGATGAACGTCAAGAGTCCGATCATTCCAAACTGATCCGTCACCATTCCTGAGGGAATGTTTGTTACCTTGCCTGTAAAACAAGAGCATGAATGTGAAGTTGATTGGTGAGAGTATCCAGTGATGTAATAAAACCGTTTAACGGCAGAGTCTCTCACCGTCAGGCAACACCTGGATGCCCTTCTTCTGCTGGTTGTTATTCTGTGCTGATGATGTTTTATCGCCGGGGAACTTGGGCCCGTCCGTGCTCGAGTTGCTCTTGCCTGATGAGTTCAAGCTCTGCTGAGACAGAACAACATGATCAAGCTGAAGTCACAAAACTGAGATTCCAAACCTGTATGACTTTTCTTTTCAGCCCAGAAACACAAAATGTGGCGCAAGCCAAACCATTCATTTCTGATAGCCTCAGTCCCCATTCACCTTCACTGTATGACGATAAAAAACAGCAGCAACAACAACATTCTTCTAAAGTTCTACTCTTGTTCTCCATGAAACAGTCAAATAGGTTTGAAATTATTTAAGTTAGTGTAAAGGCTGTCACGTCATTTAAAGAGTTCACCCCAAAATTACAATTCTTCCATCATTTACTCACCCTCATGTCATTCCAAACCTGTATGACTTTTTTGCTTGTAAGGAACACAAAGGAAGATATTTTGAACTATGCTGGTAAATAAACAGTGGCACCCACATTGACTTCTAGTGTATGAACACAAAATCACTGAGACCTTTCTCAAAATATCTTCTTTTGTGTTCTACAGAAGAGAAAAAGTCACAGTCATCCAGGTTTGGAATGACATGAGGGTGAGGAAATGATGGGAAAAGTTTCATTTTTGGGTGAACTATGCCTTTAAACCATTTCAAAAGATTTTTATAGCACAGTATCTTTACCTCTGCGGCTAAACTATAACATGTTATTTACACAATGTCTGTCTGTAGCTCGTGAAATATCAAATTCAGGCAATACTGACGGATTTGCTCTCATCTGTGCTCAACGTCGGGTCTTTGTAGTTAGGCCCCGGCAGAGCCGGGAAGTCTTCGTTGTGAATGGAGAAATCCTGCGACTGTTCGTTCGACGGCTTTGTGACCATTCCAACTACAGGGAAACACATTGTAACAAAGGTCTAAAGATGACTGTGATTAACATAAAATCATCGACTGTATCACACATTCACGACACATGCATTCAAGGAGAGGAACGGTTTCCGTTTCAGATAAGTAATGAGACAGTGTAAAATGAACTCTCACCATAAGGTGCCCTTCCAGCCAGTGGATTATGCAGCGGTGTTGGGTTGCCGTTTCCCTCTCTCCGACTTCTGTCTGCAAGCGCTGGGAATTCTGACAGGTCTATTCCAGTCACATTTTCACTCCCATCTAAAAGCACAAAAAAATAATAAGAATGGAAATTGTTCTCTCCCTGATCTTACAAATCTTTCTAGCAATTCAAACTGTTTTTTTTATATATGGCTCCTGTCATAGTTTAGCATCACTGTACAGTACGGTGCAAAAGATTTAGGCATTTGTTTGAGAATGTTTTCAAGAAATATTGGCAATTAACTACTGTTTTTGTGAAATAACTTTGCACAGTACCGTATATACACAAACCTATATGAGCTAAAGTAGACTCGCCATGGAGCACGCTCAGTTAAGCACTCACCAGTCCCGTTGAAGATGTTATTGGATAAGGAGTTCATTCCAAACCCTTGGCTCCGCCCCATTCCAAATCCTGACATACTACAATAACACACATGAGGATTTGACCTCAGGTCAGTCTTAATCAGCCCTGACTGGCCTTATCTTGGACTAAGGTGAATGTTAATTAAATACAATGTATGCATTTAAAGGGACAGTTCACCCAACAGTAGAAATTCTTGCATCATTTACATACATCATTCCAAACATGTATGACTTTGTTTCTCCTGAGGAACACATAAAAGATATTTTAAAGTATGTTGGTAACCAAACAACAGTGGCACCCATTGACTTCCATCATATTGACACAAAACCACTGAGACATTTCTCAAAGTATCTTCTTTTGTGTTCCACAGAAGAAACAAAGTCATAAAGTTTTGGAATGACATGAGGGTGAGTAAATGATGGAAGAATTGTTATTTTTGGGTAATCTGTTTCTTTAAATAGACACCATTACAAAGTCCCGTTAACTGAGGTCTGCGGACGGTCGCACCTGTTGATGGTGAAGGGCTGGCGTGCTGGCTGCTGTTTGGGCATGCAGATGATGCTTGGAGAGCTGCGGTTGGGGCTACCCAGACCAGAGCTGCTCATACTGTTGGTCCTGCCGCTCATGCTCATGCCCTGCCCCACCTGTGAGCTCATCATATTCCTGGAGTTCATGGGCAGGATCCCCCTGCAGAACGTCAACAAGAACTGCCATTTAGCACAGTGCAAAGTCATGACATCATCGATGAGAGAGGAGCTTACGTACCTGTTTGGCGAAGGTGGAGTGTGGAGGGACATTGTTGGGACGCCTGTTGTCGGGGTGCTATGGCTCGGTAGCTGAGTGCCTTGTGTTAAACTCCGGTTCAGCTGAGGGTTGTTATTACTCATGCCCCTCATTGAGAAACCTAGTGCACCTGGTTCGAGGAAATGTAAAGCAAACAATAGAACCAAAAATGTTTTGATTTTAGGAGCAGCACAACACAGAAGCTGAAAACTAGAAGGTCTACATCAGATTAGACTTGTACTCACATTGCGGACCGTACAAACTCGCACCTAACTGCGACAACTGACCCGACGATGACGGCGAAGACGACGACAGTATCTGAAAATGTTAGAATATTAGAAAAAACGACGTCTTTCGTGATCGTTTAACATTCTGGCATACTACTAGACATATATCGTGATGTGTTTTATGTGTTGAATCGCAACATTTGTATCGCAAAGCGTTTCGTATTGTGAGGCAGCTGGTGATATCCAGCCCAACTGGACGCAATGAGCAGAACGACTTTCTGTGTAAAACGTGAACCAAAACATCCACGCAGATCTGTCATATTGTATTAAATGTAACAATTCACATAGGAACTCTTTACACTGAAATTCGTTCGTTCATGTTTTCCAGCTGAAGCCCAAAGATTGCGACTGTCAGTATGAACAGAGGACAGTTCTCACGTCTTTGTCCGGTCTATACGTCGACGGGTAAGGGTACATGCTGTCTTCTGAGGATTCACCGTCCCCCCCCTCAAGCTTCTTTCTCGGTGCACTGAACATCCCGTATGTCACCTGTGAGAAAGAAAAATAAACGTCAATATAATGTCACGTACCATATCTGAACGTGCTGCAGAATTACTACATTATCTTTACTGTAAAAAGAGTGAGTCTATACAGCAGGAGGTTAAAACCTCACACCTACCGAGAAAACAGTGCAAGACTTGTAATATTATGACTGAATTTTCACAGCAAAACAAGACCAAAGGCTACACTGCCCTCCTAAATGAAATAAAGTTCACATACTGCTTTTTAATCAAACTTCTCATGTTCATGCATCGCAATCCTAACCTGTTAAATTCATAAGCTGTTAAACTTTATTGTCATGCTATTGGAAAACAGGCAACCTAAACTCATTCTGTCATGATGCGATTTTAATGAAACAACACGTTCAGCTGTTTAAAACATTTATTATAGGGTTAAACATCTATAAATATAGTTTTCTACACTGACAAGTGACAGCACACACAACAACTAGTTTAATACACCAGCTAAAGAAGCAGCAGCAGCAGCAACACAAATAACTAGCCAGCAACACTAACATACTGAAACGTCAAACTATCACAGGCTCGTTATTCACATTAAAACAGTTTCCTACATGTTATGAGGTTATGAAGGGGAACTAACAGCGGGACTAAACGCTGTCATTTCACCAAACGGGATCATTTATCTGAGCTAGTTAGCTTTGCCCGTTAGCCGAGTAGCCGCTAACGCAAAAAAACGACAACAAAACGGTTCACAATCAAAACACGAGAGCCAGAACCGACAGATCCGCTTTCCCGTCGCTCCACGACATGTTTCGGCACCCGTCGGATGTCCGGACCCGAAGAAAACACGCATTTCTCGGTGGAAATGTCGGAGGCCTGCGCCTCGACTCTGTTTTTGTTAGCGCTGAACGCTAGTCGGCTAACTCCGGCCTCGGAACAACAACAGAAAGCCTTACGAGCCTGCGAGCGCTCCCGCAAGCACTACATGTGAGCCTGGATGTGTGCACAACGCCGCCCGCGATCGTTTGGTGCTGTGTGGCCGATGTAAAGCCTGTTGTGTCGCGTCTTTTTTGGTGAAAATGAATCTGACTAACCGCATTAATTTACGCTCTCCTCGCAGATCCAAGATGGCTGTGTATCCTACAGGCGAGGATGCTGGGGCAATAGCCTTTACCCTCTGACCTTCTCACCCCAGCCTGTACTACACTGGACATACAGCACTGAGAAGTGCCCTTCACATCACATGTGTGTTTATATGACGCCCCTTTACTATCAACTCACTTAATGCACAAACAGGACGAGACAGCAACCCCAGAAATCTCTCATTTTCCCTCAAAGCATGTTCATGTTTTGTAGATGTTCAGTGATCTGTTCCTTCACGAGTCTTGCAGATGAAGCATGCATTAATGTGCAGCTCAGAACTGGATTTACCTTGTACCAGGATTCATTCTTGCTGTTTTTTGTACACATTTGTTCTTATTGCATGTTGATCTGGGTGTTACAAACCTCTGTAAACAGATGCTCTTCTGAGGCCGACAATATCCACACCTGAAACACTTACACTGTGTATGATGCATATGCAGGCGAGAGCAGATGAAATATTCTTACCCAATATTCTTGGTTTTGTGGTAGGCATTCCTACCACAAAAGTAGCTTTTGTGGGAAAGTCTGTGTAAACCTACACTCGGAGTGTCTGAGATGGACATTTAACTCATTTCTGACCGTCTGTTAGAGATGGGAATATAGTCACACAATCATCAGACAAGCATTTAAAGAGACCCGGGCCTAAAGCTGTATTAGGTTTGTTACTAAAACAGATACTCATCCCACTGCACAAACTAACACCATGAATACTCATCCACATAACTACAGCATAATCGCCCAAGAATATCATATCTGTAATTTAAAGTGTTTGTTTTAATCTTAGGCAACAAGTAATTTTTGTTGTTTTGACACTTCATATGTATACACACACTAAACAGTTTTCTTTCATGACGATACATTTGTTTTTAATTGATATAGCTTACACCAGGATCAATTAGGAGCCATTTAGGAGCTCAACTTTCTTCATGTGTACACCGTGTTCAAAGTCAGTACAGTAACACAAGAGCAGATTACAAAGAAAAGCACCAGATCTCAGGTTTGTAAATATTTATTTAAGTACAGAATTTAGTGTTTTCATTCCACATTCCAGCCCACTTGTAAGATTTGATGTCAATTTCAACTGCAGCACTATCCTTACAGTACAGCTGTATGAATTCAGACAGACAAAATACTGTTAAACCAGCATTATTATACACAAAGGTTCGTGTTTTTTGTCATGTAGTTGAATGTAGCTGTCAGTCAAGCGCTGACCTTTGAAAGCTTCTAACAAATGAATGTTTTTGATGAAGTGCTTATTCTTCGTTTCTCTTGATATGACTGGAAATTCTATATTTATGAATTGATGAAATCCAGGAACAAGCTGTACTCACACCATCACCGGCCTGAATCTCCAGTATTTTATTTTCTCGCTAATAAAGTGAAACCAAAAACTCTGTGACGTGCAACGTAGTGTGAACGTAGTTTTGAACCGACCGTGATTAGCACAGAAATCATATCTAGTGTTCAGTCAATGTGTTTTCATCCTACAGCTAACAATTTCCTTTGTTATTCGTGCAAAAATATATATAGCCTCCATTTATCAGCCTGATGTACATTTACAAAGAAAACAATACAAGAGACATACATAATCTGATAGGAGAACCTCTTACCAAATCTAGGAATGCTAAACTAGGATTTGAATAAGAAAATCGAAAGGTACATAAAAGTAGGGTATGAAAATAGTGTTATCTAAATCATTAATCAGCGATTAATGCGAACATCAGGTGACCCGTCCATCTCTCTTTTCCCCTGCGCAGGGAATCACAAACATTCAGGTCAACAAATCCTGAATCCTGGTGTAAAACTTCACACGGTTAATCCAGGAGATTATTTTACAGAGGATAAATGACAATACTTTACAGATTACATGAGGTATTGCACAGGTTATTAAAAAAAGCAAAAAAGGCAACAAAAATATACAGCGCTTTGAACAAAAAAAAACACGGAATTTGAGTGAAATGTGGGTTTTTAGAATTTAGCATCATTTACTCGATTGGGTGGCGTTAGTGTTGGGCGGGATTAATCTTCCCACTCGTCATCATCCTCAAAGTCTTCATCATCATCGTCGTCATCATCCTCATCTGATGACCCAAAACACATGACATGGGCACAGTTAATAACTCAGCACTGACAGATCTGCTTGCGTTCAAACACGAAAATGAATTTCAAGTGTAACGTGTCAATTTTTATGACAGTAATTAAGCGCACTTGCACACGAGTTTACAAAGATAAAATACAAGGTCATTTCAAGGAATTGTGAGTCATGTGACCACAAGCTGAGAAAATTAACCAATAAGAATTCCAGAAGTAGGTGCGGAGGCAGCCTGCAAAATCAAACTGGCTTTATTTCAGATTGTTTGGGAGAGCGTAGCACTAGCCAGCAATGTAAAGGGCATGGGATTGTATGAAGAAAAGTCGCTTTGGATGAAAACGTTGGGCATGTGAATACATTTTAAAAATCAAGCTCTTCCACACCCTCAAAACACAAAAACACATTGCATTCCTGCCAAAATCTCTGTCAGATATTTCTCTAGCATGCAGGTGCTAATCCACAGTCATTACAGCTGTAACTGGTGTCTTTTCCAGTTGCCGGTAATGACTAATGCTGTGAGTGTGATGCAGGCACTTACCTGAGGAGTGGATGACTTTGCTCCTCTTCTGCATCACCTCCATCAGAGCTCCAACAATCCCCGCTGACTGTGCAGGGGTGGGCGGTCCTGAGTCATTATCCGATACCTGTACAGTCAACAATAAGTATTCATACAATAACCACGCTCAGCAAAGTGGTATTAAATGAATATATTATCAACAAATGAACATAAATGCAAAACATTATTAGACAGAAACTTTTAGTTAACCAATATGTTTAACCGATGGTCAGCCGATATTAGTTTTACAATAGCCGATATCTATACAGAAAGGTGATCACAGGAAATAAATATTGCAAATGTTCAAATCATGATACAAATACTGCTATGGTTTAGGTCAATATAGAGAGACTGTCATGCAAATGTTAGTTGGAATACGCGTTTCTTCTCCCATACGAATGTGAAACATGTTGGTTCTATAATTTTCAGTTCTTAAATGTATTTTAATATAATGTAAATAGATTTTACAAACCTAAAGCATAATAGTATCATTTACATTTATGCATTTGGCAGATGCTTTTATCCAAAGCGACTTACAGTGCATTGAAGTTATACATTTTCTTAGTACATGTACTCCCTGGGAATCCAACCCACGACCTCTTGCGCTGCTAATGCAATGCTCTACCACTGAGCTACAGGAGAACCCATCCCAGAACCCAACCCAGTATCAAACACAACTTTGGCAAGTTATCACACATCTCATTGTTCTTTAATACTGTGCAGTCCTAGTGGACAGAGGCCGTGGTCCTCACCGTTTTGAGCTGAATGCCCTGTCGGATCTGGTCGAGCAGTGCGTCACGTCCCGTGGACGACACTGGCCGGTTGTTTTGCTCCACCTTCTTTAGCTGAGTGCCCTCCCTGATCTGCTCCAGCAGAGCTGACTTGCCGCCCATGGGCGAGGGCATTGGTTCGCTGTGGCCTCCGTCCATGTCAGGAGGTGGCGGAGGTCCGGGTGGTGGTGGTGGAGGCGGCGGAGGAGGAGCACCTCCTCCAGAGGAAGGAGGAGGTGGTGGGGGAGGTGGCATGGAGGCAGGGGCAGGTGGAGGAGGTGGTGGATGGCCTCTGCTGGGTGGTGGAGGTGGTGGTGCTCCCATGCTTGGCCGGGATGGAGGGGGTGGAGGAGGGGCAGACGTGGGTGCCCTTGAGGGTGGAGGGGGTGGTGGGGCTCCTCGTCCTCGGATTGGTGGTGGTGGAGGCCCAGAAGTGTGAGGAGGGAGTGGGGGAGGTGGGCCACCTCGGGAGGGTGGAGGTGGCGGTGCTGTCAGTAAAGAAAATAAGAGCTGTCAGAATCCAAGCAAGGAACAGATTAAGCAAGGTCAGCAAAGCTTAAAGAGCCTATGAAAAAATGTGAGTTTTAATAGCTTTTAGTCTACATCCGTTTTGAATGAGGTCATAGGTCTGACTCCCAGAGAATTTAAAAACTGATTAAACATATAGCTTGGGAAAGTGACTATGGAAAAATCATCAGGCAAATACATAACGTACATTTCACAGGGTCTTTCAAATACTTTATCATTTCTGGAGAGCAAAAACTAAATCACTTCAGATTATGAACGGCATACACACACACCACTTCCTTAGAACAAAACTCATTTTATTAAAAAGGTCAAATGCATTTCTTTAACAATTTAATGTCTGTTTGCTTCTATAAGACCATCAGAAACAAAAAAGCTGCTCATGAAATATCATGAAGAGCAGTCAGACTTTCAAATAATTCACAACTTCAGCCAACGTTTACTAATGTTCATGCATGACTCTCTGCTCTCAGATCAGTCACATTAAACTCAACAGCCACTCAATTTAATCTAAGCATTTCAAACAGCACACAACAACTTCAGAATCAGACTTTAATACATGCAAATGTAAACTCAGGTTCACTCAGAAACACATTCTACATACCACACCAACTGGGAGGCTCTGAAGACAAACCACATACACAAATCAAATAAAACAATGGTCACATATACACCTATCTTTTTATAATAACTCGTTTTAGCATTAAATATGTTACTGACGCTTTCTTAAAAAAGATGATTTTTAAAAAAGTATTTACACTGTGTTCTGACACCATGCATCAAAATGTCAAGTGTTAAAATCTGATTTACATGAGTTTTTTTATCTAAAAAGCCACAACCATCAGCAGTAGTGTTTCTATTTCTGTCTGTTGTGCCAGAAGTCTCACCCACAAACATATCACTGGACCATAATACAACTCAATGAAACTGTATATTTAAAGTGAAACTTATAATTTTTACAATGTCAAAACTACTTATAGACAATTAAAAGTAAGGTATTCATAAGTTGGTAAATGCTGTGGCACTTTCAAAACATTTTTATGTTTGTGTGAAACTTGACATCACATGTGACCCCAGACATTTCAATATGAAAAGGGCACAAGATCACAGGCGTTTAGTGACGATCAGTCTCACCTTGTCGTCTCAGCTCGTTCTTCACGGCTTCTACACCTCCCTTCTTCTCGATGAAGTCATAGATGACCTTAGACGTCTCTTTGTCCTTGAGCTGAGCCTCTGAGATGCCGCACATATCGAACAAGTTTTTCAGCTCTGGGTCCAAATTGTTCAACTGCAAACGCAAATACACACAGTTCTTCATAACCAGCACCGCTACACCTCAGTTAAACTGATGTTTTAAACACAAGTGTTGCTGAACACTGGTGCTGGTACACAACAACACAGTCGTTTAGGTAACACTAGATTTTTACAGTGTCTTAAGAGAAGTAACAAGGTTCTCCCATGTGAAGAAGTGGTCATAACTGTAGTAAACTGTTTCAAGTGGTTGCTAGGGTGTTCTGAGTGTTTTTAGTGCATTGGTAACAGGTTACTAAGGAGTTGTGAGTGGTTGCTTACTGGTCTATAAATTCATCTTGGGTTCAATGCATGAGTACATATGTTTCCCTGTTCTTTATCCACAACTTCACAATTGTACGTCTGTAAATGTGGAAAGCGGAATATTATGTCCTCACCAAACAGCAACCTTTAACACAACAGCCTTAACACCAGATTTCCACCGCTGAACTCTATCCTGCCATCTTGTGGTGAAACTGTTGAAATAGTTTTACCTGAGCGCTGTCCGCTTACCTGTCTGTCACTGAAAACGCAGAGATCTTCTTCGGACAATTTTACACAAGAGTAACATTATCATGGTTTAATGTTGGCACACAGAGACTTTTCCATCTGATGCGGAATTATCATTAAAAGATAATTAAAGCCAATTGCATAGATTGTGGATTTGGGTTTATTATTTATCCAGTGTAAACAGGGCAATACTGTGTAAAATGCAGAATTCTGGATTCGGCTGTGGGCGATTCAAAATGCATGTGAGAGTGCGTGTGTCAGGGGCGTGACAGAGGGATTCATTGTTGTGGACTCACATCGAAGCCTGTGTTCGGGTCCCAGCCTACATGACCGATGTGTCTGTAAACATGAGAGCTCGGGTCAGACACACAAGCATCTTAAGTACATATTTCAAGGGCAGGGTGACAATTAAAACCAACATAAACACGGTTACAGCAACTTCTGACAAATGATTTCCCAGCGGTTCATGACAAGGTGATTATAACTGACAAAATCCATTACTATTACTGTTAACTGAAATCAAATAAAATACAGGCAAAATTATTTGCAAAACTTATGAAATTTAGAAATGCTGCCTTTAGGTTAAGCTGAGGCACTAAAATTATTACCTGAAAATAAAAATTCATCTTCTATAGCAATATTAAAACTGGCAGTTACAAAAGCACACATCAAAATTGCTAAAAATGTAACTAAAATGAACATGTAAATAAAAATCTGATAAAGCAGTCTTGCAAACATACTGATGTAATACTGATGTCACTTCCTGTCAACACAGGAAGCCCTTAACCCAGCTGAAACGCTGCTCTCTGAGACTCACTGGAAGTTGCTGGGTGTCCCAATGTCAGCTTTGGTCAGCTTCTTCCTCTTCCCTTTCACCTTCTTCTCCTTCTTGTTGAGGCCACTGTGCACCATGTTATTCATGTGGGAATTGTTGTGGAAGCGCATGTTGTTTATTTCTGGATTCTTGATGTCCACCGTTGCCATCGGCAGAGTCGGTCCTGGACACATGATAACAACATTACCAGCCTGAGAGAGCGAAACCTGCGGTACACATTGCTCTGTGACAGACGTCCAAGCTCTGAGTTTGTGTTGCCAACAACAGCTGATTCTCTCTCTGCGTAACAGTGAGGGGGCATCTCACAAAAATGAGGTTCTTCATCCACGATGAATGAATCACACACAATCCTGAGAGCTTATGTTTGATGCCCATTGTGAGTTATTCTGGTGTGGTTAGAGAGATATATTTATAGATATAAGAAATATTTTGTCTAAAAGAGATGACTAACATAAAGCTTCTATTCTGCATTAAATTCACATTCCGATTCGAAACACTAAATACATACTTTCAAATTTCATATGTCCTTATCTAAAAAAAAATCACTTTAAAAGTTAAGTTTAATATAAGTAATTAACACCCAACAGGTGCATGATAGTTTAAATTAGAAAAGAGAATTGTTTAAAATGTTGTGGTTCAATCAAATGCAAACGTTTATGCAATGTTTTTTATTCAAACATGACCCCTAATCCTGAATAGAGCTCACCAAACCAGACAGAACCCACAGTGCTGAACAGAAACCTACAATACACACTAATGACCAAAACTCTGAAAGACCTTCACAATGCAGAAGAAACCAGGAGAACCACTGCTTCACTATAAGCTCCTTACATTCCAGCATAATACTTCCCCAATGTCAGGATTTTTGAAAACACCCAAGAGGGTCTTTATTTGCATTCAATGTCCCAGTTTTGGAGTACACACTTCCTTCTCTTTGTACCCATCTGTATAACCCCTTCAAATCCGATCTCCTCAGACTCCTACCTTGACTGAAGATCAAGACCTTCCTTTGACCTCTACCGTCCCTCCGTACGCAACCTAGAGCTCCTCCTAAAGGGGAATTCTTTGCTGAGGTGGAGGGTCTGTTGTTACGGTATTTTATCATGGTACTAAAACAGGGTGGAGGTAAAGACGCGCTGAGTTCATCTCCTGACAACACCAAGCACTGCAGGGGCATCAGGCTCCCATCTGGCTTTGATATGTTCTCCACAAAGTCTTCAGATGGGGCCGACAGGAAGGTCGTGCAGAACATCATCGTTGTGCTCCAGTACTGAGGTGTGAAACCGGAGGACAGCTGGCTAACTTCACCCAACGCGTGAGGTCAAATGAGCTGTGTAATGTACGACTAGCGAGACGTGTCAGGCTGGAATGCGTGTGCAGTCCCCTGAGGATCTCTGTAAACCTGTTGAAATCGTTTTTTTTGATAAGCCGCCCACCAAACCAATCTACTCAAATAGTCAAATCCTTCAAAAAAAAAAATGACGAGTACAGAACAGAACATTACGTAAGTTAGTGAAGTCACTGCTAATCCTGTTTAATCTCTGAGGTTTGTTGTAAACATTATGAATCTACAAGCACAGAAAACACCACATTATTTATAAGTGCGTGTGTTTCTCTAGTTTTAATCTATTTATATTACCGGGGTAAAATAACAGCACTGAGCATGCTCTGTTACACATCCACTGCCAAGTGTACCAGGGGAAAATGTGCTAAGAAAGATTGGGAAAAAAATGGGGCGATAATTCTGATTTTGATAATTCATAATTCGGATTTGAACAACTTATGATGATTATTCAGGGACACAATAATTATGAAGGTGAATCTGTAACATGAACAGATTGCAGAAAGAAAAAAATCAAAACACAAAGAACTTGCCCCCAAAGCAGCAATAACAAATGTAGGGCAAACATGTTGACCTTCCAGTTTGATGTTTTAAATAACGGCTCTGAATGTTAAAAAGCATTTTGATCTGAAAACACTGTAAAATCATTTTACAAACTGAACCTTGAACTGAAGTAAAACCCGAAGAGCTCAAATTTGCATATTCTCAAAGATGACAACATGAATGATGTAAATGATCAGATGTCACCGCAGGGTTGTACAGAGGAGCTGTAGGCCACACACAGTAGGTCAGGTAAAATGCATGCATGTGTATGCAAAAACATCCACGTCACACGAGGGCACGTAAAGTGAACACGTTTACTGTTAATGTACGTTATTTTATCTGTGCATTTCTAGTGAAACTGCAACTCTTAAATACAAAACATCATATACGACAACAAACACGATATTATTAGAACTGACCACACAAGGAATATAATATAATCAATGTGAAGGTAAGTACAGCACACATACCATTCAGTGGGTCACGTCTTTTCTCTGTAAAAACAAAATTAACATTGTTAAAACGTGGAGGCCAGATTAAGTGACTAGTGAGGTCAGAAACAGAGAGAAAAGGAGCCAGCAGGAGGTCACCCAGAGGAGAGGGCAAGGTTTATGATGTTAGTTTTGGAAAGATTTAGGGAAAGGAAGGTAAACAAAGATACCCGAGCTTCTGCACCCTTTAATAAATAACATGAGAGCAAAAAACTAATTTAAAGGGATAGTGCACCCAAACATTCTGTCATTTTAATTTCAATTAAAAATCTAAATCAATCACCCACCTCATGTTTTTTCAATCATAAGGAAAAACATTATAATTACCGTACCAGCCAGAGCTGACAACTAGCTCATTACTGCGACCAATTACAAAATGCGCTTATTTAATCTAACCATTTGCTCGACCAATGACAAATCACATGCTTTAATTTTAATAATCAAAAAAATGAATGCCTCAATAGCCGATTCATTGTAGATAAATTAAACTACTACACTATCTTTTACAAAGCTACTAAACAGGTTTGCTGTACATGGTACCGAACGAGACAAAACACAAGAAGGCAGATCAGATGTACACAAGACGAATAAATGACCAGGACCTCTTTAAAAACGAGTTAGTGCAGACACAGCTTTAAACTTCAAAGCCTAGCATGAGAAACAGAACAGGAAGTTCTGGAACCCTGCCAGGAAGTGAGGAGAGAGAGACTGCTGCGTTTACAAGTGGAGCGTGAGGAGAAAAGGTTTTACGACACACTACCACAACAGATTACAACTACACAGAGATGCACAGGAGACAAGCAGAGAGGTTTGCAAATGTGGAATCGGCAAGAGGAAACAGATTAACAAGCTCACGATTATGATTATCAGATTATTATGATTATGATTATCAGATTATGGCTCTTGATTTGTTAATGTGAGATTCAGATATGAGAGAAAGTTGATTTCTATGAGGCATACATAAAAATCGTTCCTTTAATAACTTTTAAATATTAAGTATGTTAGTTTAGAGTGTGAAAGGGATAGTTTACCAAAAAAATGAATATTCTGTCACCATTATATCAATGATTGCAATGCAACATGATTAATGCTAATATATAAAATATACAAAATCGAGCTATTAAACAAACGCTAGCTAACAATAACAAGTTCTCTGCTGTATCTTAATGGACCTTTGGTTGAAAACTCTAGTGCCAGGTAAATCCTTTCATACTCCACAAAAGAAAGTTACATTCTCATTTTTAGGTGAACTATCCCTTTAAGCAGAAAGGTGGGTAATATCAACACACTTACCCGTTTTCCTCTGTCGTCTGTTGAGCAGTTCGTTGAGTGTACCACGAAACCGTTTAGCTTCTTCTTCACTGGCGAAGTTGAGGCCCATCTGACAAGACTGAAGAGAGAAACACAACAAATCGGGATCACATCCTCCCGAAAGACACCAGCGACTCTCCCATCAAACAACAAAACATTGTTTGCTTTCTTGCTAACTGTCAAAAACAAAGAAAAAGCACTCACATCTCCAGCAAAGTTAATAAAGTATGATCTCGAACTATTAATCGTGAAATTATTGTACAGCTCCTGCTCAAACTTTGTTTTTCCATCCTGCAAAACAAGAGAAAAAGAAGATACTTTAAAAATCACTTTACATCGGTTTATTGGCAATAACGGCACACAAGTGAACTTGTATAAACATACATTTTAAGATGTAACTAACACATTACTTTTTATTCATTTCAATCGTAAAAAAAGTGGGTAAATAAAAGTAAAAAAAAAATAAGGTGATGGGATTATTCAAGCAAAAATGGCCCATTCAAGCAACACATCTTAATGTGGTGCCCCATTGGCGCTGACTACTGGGTTATGCCCATGACAGTTCTGATCTTATCTGATCATCCAAAACGTGTGAGCTCACCTTGATATCAAACACACGGATAAAATAAGACCTCTGCGGGTTGTCCTTCACCAGACACGCCACACCGCAGCACCTCTTCACCCAGGAAGAACTTCTGTCTGCGCTGTACACCTGCACGACTGCTGAGCACATTGTCTGCAAAAACAAACACAGCCGAACTCTGACTCCTCAAATCACAGCAAAAACAAACAGTAATTCCTAATATAAGAAAATATAAAGACTTAATATAACACCCGCTTTTAAAAACGCTCTTAAACGAAGGCTGTTATTTTTAAGTAAGTGTTGGAAACATTCATGAAATCCCTAAAAACCTCCTACCCGTGTTATCTAATCCTAAAAATTTCCAACCCGAATGGGTAAAACAGACACATTGTTTTAGGACCAAACGAAAGCAGGTTTTCATCCTTATGCAGTTGTTCTCATGACCTGCAGGGCTGCAGTCTGGGCTGAACTACAGATTCAGATCATGTACAAATCTGTGCACAAGTGCATAAATACAGCAAAAACTCGAAAGTGTGGGAATACTGCAGGATGCTCTCCAGTACTCTGCAATGGGCAGCACCGCAAAGTACAAAATACTGCTGCCATTTCTGTCTCAGCCAAAGAGTTTGAGACACATGACGGGGTATTTCTCATCTCTCTACAGCGACGTGTGTGTGTTTCATGCACATAACCAAAAGCAAACACTCGTTTCAGGACGTGGGTTACGGAAGGGAAAAACAGGCCAGCGTCTTGGCAATGCTGTCAAACAGAGGACAGCCAAGATTTCAGAGAAAATGAAATATTTTCCATGGACAAGAAACACACAGACACACACTTACACCGGGCAGCTATAAGAAAAAAAAAGCACAATTGTTGTTTCCTCATTCTCCACAACAATTTTGCCCTAAGATAGAAACAGCGTTTCTCATTCAAGCAACCAATTATACAAAAAACGCGAAGTATTAAACACAGCAACAACACAGAGTTTTAAAAACTCTGAAGAAAAACGATATAATCCAGCAACCTATTAACATAACACACGTCACTATATCAGTAATACCAAGATATAAATAGAAATTTTACATTAACATAACAATATTTAATAATATATCATTAAAGGACGGCTGCTTTAATGTATAAATAAAAATACATGCATTTAATCCAGTCATGGATTTCTTGTGCTGAAAAACTGCTTCTTCAGGCTGTGAAGTACATACTCAGATGTATAACTCAAGTATTTAAGACGTCTGTACCCTGACTTCATCAGTCACGTTTCATCTCACATACAGATATATCTTGCTGCTTTGCCTTCAAAGCTACCAAACACACTAAAAGCAAGATTTAAACCTGTATGTTCTGATCCATCAGCCTGAGCCCATCACTCATCTGAGGGTGGGAAATCGGACAGTTATTGCAAAGGATTTGCAGCCCATGTTAACTGCATCCCAACAACATTCCCATTCACAAAAACAAAGATGCATGCAAGACGTTTCCCTACTTTCATAGAGATTGTGTGTTTATGTCAGTTTGTGTGGAAACCTGATCCCAGATCAATACTGGCTCAGCAGTCCTATTCATTAAAACTCAAATCTCCATGGAAAGGAGGCAGATCACTTCACATACTGTCCTTAAAGACTGCTGATCATGCACACTCCCGCACTCCTCTTTTTCAATCTCTCTCTTTCAATCTCTCTCTCTCTTTCAATCTCTCTCTCTCTCTCTCTCTCTCTCTCTCTCTCTCTCTCTCAGGGAAACGTCTTACATGCATCTCTGCGTTACTCTTTCTCTCTCTGTGTTGAGTGATTTGGACTCCATCCACCCTCAACCCTCAGTTTTCAGTGCTGGTTCAGGACACACTAATGAATGAACCCATGACTGCTGGATCAAACAGCGTGTCTCATATTCAGTCATTCCCTGTGAAAGCTCACTTCATGCTCTGAACTCTTGGCTGCGTTCTTGAGCTGACGCTGCTTGTGTATGGACAAGCCTCTCTTTAACCTAGCTGTGGACAGGCAACTTAACTAGGTCTGGTTAACTAGCAAACAACGACATTGTGTGTATCTAACAGAGATAGCTGCATTAGCTATGCAAAGAAGAAAAACAAAATGATTCTGAGATGATCAGACAACATTTATGGATAAATAAGCTCAGCTTCTGCGCATGCAGATTTTGATCCTGACCTGTTATACAATCAGCAACCGTAGATTTTGACTTTCTGGTGGCTTTCCCTTCCTCAAACAATCCATACCTATTAAAAGCACGAAACATCCAAACACCAACATGTAAAAATCTTGCTCTTATTGTTCAATCCATACAAGTACCTCATGAGGACGAAGCACGTCTTTGGACAAACTGTAATTTTGGAAAAATAAGGAAAAACGTGGCAAATGCTTCTTTGTAAGTGATTACCTGTCGCTTGCCCTACAAGAACAACAAGGTGAGAATGTCTTACTCTAAACACCCTCATGTGTTTTCCAGTGAGACACAACCTAGATAACCTGGAAAAACAAATATATGCATGAAAAAAACGTTAGCACTGCAGGGATGTTGGATTATTTAAAATAACCAAGGGTGTAGGTCACACACAAAAACAGTACATTTTCATGAACTGTACAGTACTGATGCACCCTACTCCTGATGCAGCCTACATGGGACACAGCGACAAAGTTTGCAAGACCCATACCATACTGTTGCATAGCCTGCAATGACTCAAAACCTGGTGAGTTACCCATCTAGACAGCATATTTGGACCTTGGAGGCACGTGCATATGGCACTATGATGCCATTTAGGTAGACAGCTCAGCTGCATTTAAGACGCAGCGCCTGTATTGCCTTACTAAAGCAAAGAGACTATTAATAATATTAATAAAATAACACGCACTGTATAAACACCAACTGACTATCACACAAACAGAACAGAGATCTGTAACTATTATAACATCTACATCTCAATAACATGCACCGTATGCACCGAGAGTGTGTGTGAGAGTGTGTATATATATATATATGTGAGTGTGTGTATATGTATATATGTGAGTGTGTGTGTGTGTGTATATATATATATGTGAGTGTGTGTGTGTATATATGTGTGTGTGTGTGTGTGTGTGTGTGTGTGTGTATATATATGTGTGTGTGTGTGTGTATATATGTGTGTGTGTGTGTGTGTATATATGTGTGTGTGTGTGTGTGTGTATATAGTGTGTGTGTGTGTGTATATATGTTTTGTGTGTATATATTTTTTTTTTGTATATGTGTGTGTGTGTGTGTATATATTTTGTTTTTTGTGTTTTTTGTGTGTGTGTGTATATATATGTGTGTGTGTGTGTGTGTGTGTGTGTGTGTGTGTGTGTATATATATGTGTGTGTGTGTGTGTATATATATTTTGTGTGTGTGTGTGTGTGTATATAGGTGTGTGTGTGTGTGTGTATATATTGTGTGTTTTTTGTATATATGTGTGTTTTGGTATATAGTTGTGTGTATATTGTTGTGTGTGTGTGTGTGTATATATGTGTGTGTGTGTGTATATATATGTGTGTGTGTGTATATGTGTGTGTGTGTGTGTATATATATGTGTGTGTGTGTGTGTATATATATGTGTGTGTGTGTGTATATATATGTGTGTGTGTGTGTGTATGTGTATGTGTGTGTGTATGTGTGTGTGTGTATATGAGTGTGTGTATGTGTGTGTGTATGTATATATGTGTGTGTATATATGTGTGTGTGTGTGTGTGTGTGTGTGTATGTGTGTGTGTGTGTGTGTGTGTGTCGGCCGCAGTTGTAAACACAACTTACGATGCATTTCCTGCCCAGGTAGCTGAAGAGACAGTCGTTCTCCTGCGGGGTCAGAAGAAGAGAGCCGACATTAGCCACTCTTCTCTGGGGCGGGTGGCCGCTCATGTTGGCGGATCAGGTCGTTCGTGTGGCGGGGATAATTTACGTGAAGTGAGCGCGATCACACATCAACGCGGCCTGCGCTCCGTTCATACCGTAACGAGCGCCGCGCACCAGCAGATCCGACGGAGCGTCTCTCCCGATCCGCAAGCGAGTAATTCACCTCCGGGAAGAATTTATTCCTCAACGCGTCCACTTCCAACAGCCCGCATATCACCAACTCTCATCTCAACTCCCGGAGCAATAACCAGCCCCAATCCAACATGGCCGCGGTGCGGAAGAGTTCATGTACACTTCGGACGACGAAATTGAATCGCTCGCTGAATCGTCAGCTTCGGTACTACTAGTAATATTTAATGAATAATCTATCGTCACAGAAATACGTTTGCAGTGTAATTTAAAACAGTTATACACTATCTAAAATTCAGGAGATTGAAATTAAACTGACGGCACAAACTTAATCCCCCCCTCATTTCTCGGAATGGTTTGTCCCTGTTTTCCCAGCGCCTCTTCCAGAATGCGGACGGGATGCGCACGGGAGGGGCGTGGCTCTGGCGGAGAGGGCGGGGCCCGCCGCTACGTCATTGACAGAATTTGACGGATCGGTGAGTTTCTCTGTTTTGTAGAAGTTTAAATTGCACTTTATGAAACATAAAACATAATAAGATCTATATTAACAGTGTACAGTAAACCGTAAGAAACTTCAATGTTTATTTCTACGAATGTCTTTCAAATAGTTTTAAAATATCATGAAAGATAGACTTGTTATGTATGTATTCGTGACACCTGCTGAACTTTTCATACGTATTTGTTCGACGACCTCAAATATTTGACATGCTAAAATGTTGAATTTTTAGAAATGCCAAAATATTGTAATTTTTGCATTCATCTTTTCTGCTTTTTTCGTATTGTAATGTGGCCTGCATCTGTGCTGTAATCGTACAGTGTGGGGGGGTGGAAACTGGTAATAATAATTTCCTCTCTCAGTTTGTTTTCAGAGACAGCAAGCTCATTTCTGCAGATGGGAGACCAAAGAAAGGACCGGTTCACATTTTACGTCATTCTCCTTACGTTTGCACATTTTTGCACATCATCGTCTCCTCCCTCAACTGCAGTTCCTCTCTTCAACGAAAAACCTTTTGTGCTGTTATGGAATGCACCCATTTCCAAATGCCAACAACTAAAAGTGCCTCTAGATTTATCGCTGTTTCAAGCTGTCACCACACCAGCGAGGGTAAGCAATCAATCCCTGACCCTGTTCTACAAACACCGACTTGGACTTTTCCCCTATATAGACCTTCAGTCCTTGGAAACGTATAATGGCGCCATTCCACAGCGAGGGAACTTATCTGCTAGCCTAGAGAAATCTAAAGAAGAGTTTACCCAGTACATTCCTGACTCATCTTCTGGTCTGGCTGTCATGGATTGGGAGGAATGGCTTCCGATGTTTGATCGGAATCTGGACATCAGAGAGATCTACCAGGAACTGTCCGTCAACCACACCCTCACACATAATGTTTCTCTCAGCCTACAACAGGCTAGCAGCAAAGCTAAACAACAGTTTCAGAAGGCCTCCAGGAGTTTCATGGAGGCAACTCTAAAGTTAGGGGTCAGTCTTAGGCCTCAGTACCTGTGGGGTTACTACTTATTCCCAGACTGTTATAATTATAACTTTGAGGATCAAAACTATACAGGTGTGTGCTCAGAACACACAAAACAGTTGAACGACAAACTTCTCTGGCTGTGGGAAGCCAG
The DNA here is from genome assembly GCA_036877525.1 of Chromobotia macracanthus. NCBI lineage: Eukaryota > Metazoa > Chordata > Actinopteri > Cypriniformes > Botiidae > Chromobotia > Chromobotia macracanthus. The sequence continues at coordinate 1,356,150 of JAZGTH010000118.1, forward strand.
TACAGCCCTCTACCCATCAGCTTACCTGCCGCCCTCTGTGAGTGGCAGTAAGAAGGCGGCACTGTTTGTCCGTCACCAGGTGCGAGAGGCACAGAGAGTGTCAGCTCTACCCGAACATCGTCACACTTTACCTGTTTATGTCTACCTACGCCCCCTTTTAAGGGACCAAAAAGAGCATTACATGACTGAGGTATGCAGGCTACTGGCTGTTCTAGACCACAGAGCATCATACTTATACTTGAGTCAACCATAGTTATATGAGAAACACTCCAGCTAACAGGGAACATTCTCAGAACACTCACTAACATTCTCTAAAAGTTCTCTCAAAGTTCTCAAAAAACATTCTGGCAGTAATATTAGTAGGATTTTCTTAACGCTATATATCATATGAATCTAAAACGTTGTTCATTAGTAGTTAGTTTAAAAACTTTACAGAACAGTTTAAAACCTTATAGAATTAAAAAATTGTTTGTTACAAAAAAGTTCTAGAATCCTAGAAAGTTTCTAGAAAGTTCTAGAAAAATCCCAGAATTTTAAAAATAACATTTTTAACAGTGTTGATATTTAATGGAAATGTTATGGAAACGTTCTTACAACCCAAAATTGTTAGCTGTGACAGTTTAGTCCATGTCTGGCAGTCATATGTTGTCTATTTCTTTGCACTGTGTCTAGATTGACCTGCTCAGTAGTATAGGTGAGAGTGCAGCTCTGGGGGTCTCTGGATCTGTGCTGTGGGGGGCAAGTGCTGATTATAATGACAAGGTAATTGTTAAAGGCACATTGCACACAAAATCGCGTACCTCATTTTGTTTCATGTTGTTTGGCTTATTTTCTTCTGTGAAACACAAAAAGGGTCTTTCTCACATTTTCTTTGTTCTTTCTCTTTGTCGTAGGCATCATGTGAAGCTTTGTCTGCATACCTGTCAGACACACTAAACCCCTACATAGCCAACGTTACCACTGCGGCCCTTTACTGCAGCAAAAGCCTGTGTCAGGGCAACGGACGCTGTGTTCGTAAAAACTACGACTCGGATGACTATCTCCAACTAAGTTCAGAAAGCCACCAAATCACAAGAAATGCTGGCAAATATGTGGTCAGTGGCAGCCCCTCTCTGAATGACCTCACTTACTGGACAGACAAATTCACCTGCCAGTGTTATGGTGACAGGAAGTGCTCCGCTAAAATCACCTCCTAAACAAGACAAGGGTCCTCAAAGGGGTGTGTGGCTGTTTGAGAGAAAATTATTAAGCTATTTGTTCTATCATTCCTCCCACATTCAGTTGTATTTAATTAAAATGCTATTTACACATGATTCTGTACATCAAAAAAATAAAAATGTAATAGCAGTATATGAATGATAAATGTCTGACCTGATCTTCATTCATAAACACATTTTTATAGATTACAGATTACTTTGTAAACCAAATCAAAGAACCGTGATACATCTCCCACGATACGCACTGCAGTACTCTCATGCCGTACCGACCCAACCCTGGCCCATTGTTGAGGTTGATTCCACTTTACCTTGTCACAAAACAAAGTTTTCTTCCTTGACATTTAATTAAATAGTAATTAGTACACTTCAATACTTTAGAATATTTACCAAAATACAGATCTTAAGGTTTGTGCTAATAATAACTTGTCAATTAAACCACACAGATCAACAAAAATTCTTTCTGTCTGTAATTTCATAAGCAAGTAAATCACAATTCTCTCACATTTATTGTTACAAAGGAAAAATAAAGTTCAGACATTAGGTATAAAATTTAACAATCACACAAGACAAGATTATTTTAGGAGGAACAGGGAAAAACAACCAAGTTTTTTTTTACTTTATTTAGGGAAAAAAAATCCTACTGCAAGCAAAGTTATATCATGATTTCACAAATAAAAAGGAGTGCAGCAATCATAAAAAGAGATTTAGGGTTTGGCATTTAAAAATCCCTACAGTACACAGAAACTAAGAGTTGAAAACTGTTCTGAATGACCTCTAACTAAAAGAGTAACATGAAAGTAATGATAGAAGCCAACTACTAAACTTAAAAAATACTTTTTAATATCTTTAGTTATTAGTAGGCTACCGAACTCAACAAATAAGCTACAATAGCATTCTATTTCTTTTAGTCACAGTTGCAACCTTTAGTTAGACTAACACAAAGTTTAAGTCATTAAAAACATGTTGGTTCTTAATTAAGACACATCCTGAGCAGCTTAACATGTAGAAGAAATAAGAGAATATATTTCTAACATTTCTAATGAATTAGCAGCATTTCAATTCATAGTTGATTAGAGAGAAAAATACGAAGCAGTTACATTATCTACGTATGATTATTTAACATTAGTTAGTCATGCTGTACATTTTAAGAAAGTTATACAGAGTCAACTCCTCTTTTTTACACTGGAGCGTTCCTGAAACATTCGTTTTGTGTTTTAGACTGTCGGAGAGATTACAAAAAACAGTGATTAGAATCTGTGTACAATTTAATTTCAATTCATTTGGAAAGTTAAGATGTTTAAGCATGTTGTCCAGCACCGATCTTAAATAAAATATCATCCAGAACTGTTCTGAACGTCAAATGAAGACATTTTCTTTTGGAGGATGGATAATGACTTTTGTAACAGCGCCCTCCAGAGTAGAAAGCTGGAAACGCAGTATTTTGGCTCAGTTCACGCTTAACTCATTCAGCTCCTTTATGCACAAGTTTTTTCCTCTGCTTTCTACTCTTAACCTGGTCAATATCACCTCCTCATCCTTCACATGAAGATAAACCCTTCCACAGAATCCAGTGCAAATGTGCTACACCAAACAACAGTCTGAAAGAAGAATAAAAGAGAATCAAAGATCTCATACCGCACTGAATATCAAACACTCATTCAGGTCAAAACAGGAACGACAGAGAGAAGTAGAGCGTTTCTGTGAAACACAAAATAAGATGTTTATGTAGGTCTTTTCTACACAATAAAAGCACACAGTGCCCAGAGACTGCATTGCTCCACAAAGTACAAAAAGCAGCACAGAGGTTTTCTAAAGGACTTGAAACTGTATCATAACTTTGTGTGAGGAACCGAAATTTGTTATTCATGTTCCACTCTCAAAACTCATTTGAACTTCTGCATACTCAAATCTGCAGCATCACACTCAGTTAAGAAACATGCGAGAAACAAATGCCCTCAAACACGTTTTCATGGTGTTTTTTTAAAAAACACATGGTTTGGAGCTTGAGGGCTCCTGGTCACCAAACACTTTTGTTGTATGGAAAAGAGCAGCATGGACCCAGGTTTGAAACAACATGAGGGTGAATAAACGACTGAATACAAGTTTTATTTTTATTTTAACTGTTCCTTTAAGAGAATAAACATTTATAAAAAACTTCAGTGTCACATTGACGGTGACATTTACTGTTTACACCCAGTTCCTCTACTGGTCTTAGATTGCTGGTTGTGAAAGACCTAACCAATAAACACAGAGAAGCAACCTACCAAATGAGGGCCTTCGATCGGGTGCTTCTTCCTTCTAGTTTCTTCCCGCTGATGTTGGCCGTCTTGTGTCTTCGTCGGTGCGTCTCAAGGTAGACCTTTTTTGCAAAGGCGCGACCACACATATCACACGCATGGAGAGAGAAGTTTTTGGTTACTCTGACCTCAGTGCAGGACTCCTGGCTTCTGGTGATGGGAGGCCCGTTGGTGTGATTGTGACTGCGAGTGACATGAGGGTTCTTGGACACCTGAAGGTTTTTCTCTTCTTGTGGGTTCAGCAGAGCCTCGTGTTTGCTGGTGTTAAGCGACGTTAGTGCAGAATTCCTTCGAGTATTGGGGGACGTTTGGGATTCTTGTTTCTTTGCTTTGGGAGACACTAGAAGATCTTCTTGATGAACGTTTGGAGATGCTGGCCGGTCTCGCTCGTCAACGTCCTGCATGTTTTGTATCCCCTCTTCTTTTGCATTTGTCTTCATGTTGGTATTAAAAACCACCTCAGCTGGTTTTTTCACTGCCTGGTTCTCCAAAGCAGGCATGACCTTAGCCAGGTAACGTGACGACTTCTTGTGAACCACTGTGATGTGTCGGATGACGTCACGTTTCCGCCGTGACTCGTATCTGCACATGGGGCAGCGGTAGAATTTGATGTAGATGCTGTCGGACCCGTCTGTGTGCAGCTCGGCAATGTGTTTGTTCAGGTTGTGGCAGGTACTGAACTGACGTTTACACAACCAGCAGTAGATCCTCCTGAAGTCAAAACTGATGCTGTGGTTTCCGTTGTCCTCCGTGGCTTTCGCTGATTTAGTGTGAATAGAGAAAGACCCATCCTTCTTTGTGCTGACCTTGTCTCTTTTCTCATGCTTTTTTTCTGCCTTCTTTGTCGACAGGACGCAGCTGGTTGCCATACCATTTTCGAGGATGTGTATCTTGTGGACGATGCGCATGTGTCTACGAAGCATCAATTGCGAGCTGTACTTCCGTTTGCACAATTTGCAGCAGTGCTTCGTCAGGTTGTACTGCTTATTGTCTTTCTTCGGAGCACAGCTTGATGGTTTTGGAGAAGGAGGAGCCAGTGAAAGAGGCTGGCCGGGTCTTGTGGCGATGTCGGGCGTGATAGAGTTTCGTCTCAAGCCGCGATGGACCTCGTCAAAGTGGCGCCGCACATTGGCCATGGTGGCGAAGTACTTTTTGCACACAGGGCAGTTCTTTCCAGGAGGTGGTTGTGGTGGTTCAACCGTATCCTTCACCACAGACAGCAGGCTGATGGGAACTGTGCGTGTCTCTGTGAACTTGCGCAACTCTTCTAGTCGCTGCCTGTGCATTTTTCGACAATGGCGACGAATGTTGCGCCTGGAGTGGAAGACTTTCCCACAAATACAGCAAGAGATTTTCATCTCCTTTACCTCAGAGGTGGCGCTCTCGTCTTCCTCTTCCTCCACCTCCTCCTGTTCAGTGTTTACTGGGTCGTCGGAGACTGGACTGTCTTTAACAGGTGGGTCTTCAGGTACAGTTTCCATCTCCTCCTCAAAATCTGACTGCTGGATCTTTTTGGGAGCCAAAATAGATTTGCGCCGATTCTTCTTCTCGGGCACCGAGCTCTCATCGTGAGTGGTGATATTTGGGGTCTCGGGGGTGTGCTGAACCTCCGCTGGTGGCACGTGTTGGTACACAGCATTGGGGTTGGTCATAATGGGCTCCAGCTGGATGACGTGCGTCTCACTGTGTTTCTGAGGATAAATGGATTGAAGGAGATCTTTGATGGCCTGGCTCTGGCCACCATGTGAGGGATCTGCAGAAAGTAATAAGACCACCATAGATAAGACTGAACCAATAGTAAACAATATTAGCTTAAGTGTCTAAATGAAATACAAACTGATTACAAGTACATTTTTTCAGCGTGTGCATTCACTAAGAACTGAAACAATTACATTGCCATTGCTCACATGATTCTCTACCAGCTGACCTATATGAATTCAGCTAACAGGGAACAGTCTCGGGACACTGGCTAACAGTCTATAAAAGTTATCTTAAAGTTATCAAAAACATTCATGCATTAATGTTTAAAAACGTTACAGAACTAAAAAAAGCTTGAATAACATCCTTATAGCCAAAACAATAACGTTAATACAACGTCTAAAAAACTGGACATTTTGAAAATTCCTAAATAACATTTTTAACGGTTTTATTACTTAATGGAAATGGTAGGGAAACGTTCCCACAGCCTGCATTTGTTAGCTGGGGAAGCACGTACATACCATCTGGCAGAGATTGTCGTGTAAAGCAGTAGAACTCCTTGTGTGTGACCAGATTTGGCAGCCCACGAAACAAACTCAGACAGCATTTACACTCAAATATGGTGTCAACTTCCCTCAACAGTATGTGTCTGAGCTGAGCTGTACCTGCAGGAACAGAAACACATAAAGCAAACAGTTACCCCTGACCAATGTGAACACAGGCCCTCTGGAAATATATAAATACAAAAGCATTGCTTTATATAGTGGTCACGTTAAGCTGGGTAGCTCCGCCTACAGCGAAATCTAATTGGTCCAAAATCCATGTAGCTATATATTTAACTTCAAATGTTTTGAAGGAGTATTTAACTTGTAGTAAGTGCTGAAAATTTTACTTTTGTTGGATGAAATGGATTTATGAATGCTGAAGTACCTGACCGAAAACACTCAATGATTTGAAGAATTCCTGGCTTGGAGGTCTGAAGCTGCTTTTGTAGCAGTGGTGGGTCACCAAGCTCGTTCAAATAACCTAAAATACACACAAAAACATGGTTATCTAGGCTTCATTAAGTATAGCGTTTCACATCAGTCTGCTGTTAAAGTGGATTCCACCAGGTGGATGTGACTCCTAAACAGCAAGCGCTAAGCTAACATCATTGATTACTGTACTAAGTACAATAATCAATGCTTAATTTATATTTTTTATACATGTACTTTACTGTACTCATGTTCGATGTCTTGAAATGCTGCTTTCATAGTCTGCTCACTAGATCTAGTGCACCACCATATCTACTCTATAAAGCACAATAACGGACACATCTGGAGCGTTATTGTTTTCCGTGCTGAGGTTGTACCTGGATTTCTTTCACGTGGCTCTTGATGGGTTTGTGTTGTCTGGCAGCAGAAGTGATGGAGTGTTTCTGTCTGACAGTATTTGTCACTGGTCAGCTGTCTCTGATCTTCAGTGAAACTGACCTTCATCATGGACGTCCCTTTAACAAAACTGACAGAACAACTGAAAAGTTTATCTGTGGAGATAAACTATTAACAACTATTAACTTCTGCTCAAAATTTGCATTTTGATAATCATTTACATTTCTGCATTTTACCTACACAATGTTTCGGCAGGTGAATTATCTCAAAGCTCCTGATCTCAAATGATCTCAAAAGCTATGGCTAGTGTTAGTTCAAGACTTTACCGGTTGAGCGACAGAAACACAATTAATCAATATTTTAAACCAAAGGTAGACCTTCACAAATTAAACTAGCAGCTTTACAAGCACCACAAAATGAAAACAACATCAGACACAGAGACTGGGTAACATAATCATAAAGATTTGCTTATAAATAATAAATAAAGTCAACACTTAAACAGACATCAGTGTCACGGTGATCATGTGAATCAAATCTTTCACTGCACCAGTTACTGAAGAAATCAAATGCCAATATGAGACGCAGCGTCTCTGTGCTACAAAAACAAAACATGAATTATGTAAAAGTTTGTAATGCATCACAGAAACATCAAAATATGAGAAAAGCAATACCAGTGCATTCTTGATCACAAAGCTCCAGCACATATTTATGGCAAGATCATGCCAGTTCTTTTAAACATTATTTGAATTTGTATGCATGTGTTTTGTACAAAGTATGAAGAACAGTAAAGGTGGTATTATATACTGCTGATGTTATTTCAAAAAAGATATATAGATACAAATATATATGACAAATACTAGCATTTAAGTGACCTACCACACAAATGCTACAAAACTTTCATTTTGATTTCACGTGGTCTTCAAACTGTATGTTTTAAGCAATGTAATTATTTCTTTATTTCATTCTTTTCACCACTTTAATGACCTTTATGCTCTTTGCATTTGTGTTAAATTAACAGGAGCTGAACAATGCATGAAACAAGCACACAAGAACAACAAACCTGTTGTTCACAGTGACAGTATAGCAGGTCACACTGTTTCATGCCGCTGTGAGCTCAAATCAATAAAGCAAACTGAATCGAGCGGAAATGTTATTGAAACGAATGCGACTACTTCAGGTTACCATAAAAATCATATTTACTTAATAAACCAGGCAAATATATTTAGGTTCACATTTGCATTGCATTTTCACCCATTTACAGCATGTAAACAGTCACAAAATCTGCAGGAATTGTGGGTTTGTTTCTGGTTACCATGTTTATTTTTATAAGGGTGTATTAATGTGACTTAGTTCAGACCGATTGTTGGTCTGTGGCAAAGTTTGAACGTTTAAAATGAGGCCAATCAAACTGTATTGATTTCTAGTGATACTGATAAACAGCCACCTGCCCAAACACCAGCAAGGCAGGAAGTCTCAGGCGGTGCCGGAGAGCAAGCGTCCGTGCTGGGCTGCACACACGAGCACAACCGCGCTCATCCAGACAGACTATAAGAGCTGTATGAGTCGTGTTATATAAGAGGAGTCGCATGCATGTCTCAAAACTTCATAATAATAATAATAATAATGATGATGATGAGGATGATCTCTTGAGGATTCAACATGCATGCATGAGAATGCACCGCATATGTACTGTGTATGTAGTGTGTATGTATTGTGTATGTACTGTGTATGTACTGTGTATGTAGTGTGTATGTATTGTGTATGTACTGTGTATGTAGTGTGTATGTAGTGTGTATGTAGTGTGTATGTACTGTGTATGTAGTGTGTATGTATTGTGTATGTACTGTGTATGTAGTGTGTATGTAGTGTGTATGTACTGTGTATGTAGTGTGTATGTAGTGTGTATGTACTGTGTATGTATTGTGTATGTACTGTGTATGTAGTGTGTATGTACTGTGTATGTAGTGTGTATGTAGTGTGTATGTACTGTGTATGTACTGTGTATGTAGTGTGTATGTACTGTGTATGTAGTGTGTATGTATTGTGTATGTACTGTGTATGTACTGTGTATGTACTGTGTATGTACTGTGTATGTATTGTGTATGTACTGTGTATGTACTGTGTATGTAGTGTGTATGTATTGTGTATGTACTGTGTATGTAGTGTGTATGTAGTGTGTATGTACTGTGTATGTACTGTGTATGTACTGTGTATGTATTGTGTATGTACTGTGTATGTAGTGTGTATGTAGTGTGTATGTACTGTGTATGTAGTGTGTATGTAGTGTGTATATACTGTGTATGTATTGTGTATGTATTGTGTATGTACTGTGTATGTACTGTGTATGTAGTGTGTATGTACTGTGTATGTAGTGTGTATGTACTGTGTATGTAGTGTGTATGTAGTGTGTATGTACTGTGTATGTAGTGTGTATGTACTGTGTATGTAGTGTGTATGTAGTGTGTATGTACTGTGTATGTAGTGTGTATGTAGTGTGTATGTAGTGTGTATGTACTGTGTATGTATTGTGTATGTATTGTGTATGTACTGTGTATGTATTGTGTATGTACTGTGTATGTACTGTGTATGTAGTGTGTATGTAGTGTGTATGTACTGTGTATGTAGTGTGTATGTAGTGTGTATGTAGTGTGTATGTAGTGTGTATGTAGTGTGTATGTACTGTGTATGTAGTGTGTATGTAGTGTGTATGTACTGTGTATGTAGTGTGTAACTCTATAAAGGTCTTCATAAAGGTTTTAATGTCTTTATAATGACCATCTCCACCAAAACGCATCAGAAACACTTTGGCCACGTGACCGGAAAAAACAATCATTTAAAATGATAGGTGAAGGTTATTTGTATTAAATCGATAAGAAGAGATCAGAAGAAATCAAACACAATTTAGAGCGCGTTTGGGGACTGACATCTTAAAAACTTGTTTCGCCAAACGCGCCCGTACGTCCCCACCAAAACGCCGTACGGGGGTCCAAACGGCGGGTCGGATTTGGGTAAACAATGACGAAAGTTACCGCAAGTTTAGCGCCGATGAATAAATGAAGAAGGACGAGCCGCACCGAAAAGTGACGATGAGGAGGAGGCTTGTGATCGGGTACACGACCGTGGACGCGTGTGAACGGGAACGCACGAAGCTACCGGGCAGGACGAGCGTCGCCAAACCCACAGTCGCGTATTAAAGACATCTGACCGCTACAGAGAGAAAGCATCACGGAAGATCCTTCAGATGGCATGGAAAACTTAACATATGTATTCTTTATGACTGTTTCGCTAGTTTCAGTCGCTCTTTAAACCTGTTGGAAAGGGCAGGGCTCTTCTCCCCCATGCGCAATTTCCACACGTCGTGGCGCACACACGATCCGTCTGCACAAAACGCGAGCCCGGGTTACACCAGCGGTGCGTCGCGGGGCTTTTTTCACATATTCGGCCTATTTAGCGTTTATTGCGAGGCAATTTGCATCGCCCCATTATTCCGCAAATCTCCTTTACACGGTTACATTGTCAGGCCGAAACTCTTCTGCTGCGGATTAACTTGATGGAGAAAGGAGAGCAGAATGGAGCTTTTAAGCGGCATTAGGAGCCCACGCTCACGGACCGAGGCTTACCGGGGAGCGAGTGCGGCGTAAAGGCGGGCTGACGCGGGGGCTCATACAAAAGACGACGTCGCCATCAACTTGCGTGCTTTCCGAACATTTAACGGAGGAAATGCACAAACGTGTCCGTACACGGTGCACGAATGAAGCCCCTCAAGAGATTTCGTGCGATTGCGGGACACGTCCGAATGATAAAGCGCTGCGCTTCACAGCGCCGTGCCATCTTCCTTAAGCGGCTTTGGCGCACAGGTCTGGTGACCCTTCCGCCTTTACGCGTCCTCTCCTCTTCTGTAGTCCCTTACGAAGTGCCACAATCGCCCCCAAGTAGGCCCGCAGACCAGCTCTGTCGGTTCGGGCGGTCGGGACGAGTCCGGATGAACTCTGAGCGCTCGGAACAAGTGCGTTTCCCCGGTTGTACGACCAGCACGAATGGTGACGCCATTTTCTGTTCAGAACAACCACGCTCGGGCAGGAGAGGAAACGACACCGGCCCGCCGCGCGATCCGGGGCCCGAATGGGCAGCTGGGGGTAACAAAAGCAGGCGCGGTGTTTTCGCGGAGTCCTTACCTTCTGGAAAGCAACGCTGGGCGGTGAAGTTTCGAGCCCGGATGGCGTGACGCGGCGCGGAGGCTGTTTCTCTCGCTGTCCTCTCGGAAGCTGCCTTTGTGCACCGTGAGGACCTCTCGGCGGAGAAGCGGCTGTTGCGCAAAGGTGCAATGGATGTTCAAGACCACCGAAATGTGGCACCCGATGTTGTCGTCAGTTTGTCGTGTCCCATCGCACCCCCCACAACACGTACCGTGTGAACCGTGTGAAACGACCGGCCCGTTTCAGCGTTACCGACCGAAACGAAGCCTTTGTACACGCACTCATTCCGAACCGACATGTGCCAAAGCTTTCCTGACTTTGGCACCTCGCAGAGTTATCAAACTTTTATCAAAAAACATTTCAAAGGCTTCACAGGAACCCGCAGACGACACGAAAAGCGCCGTGACCTAAAACTCCCTTAACGACTCCCAAACATGATGTCGTTTTAATGGCAAAATCGTGGCCAAAACAGCACCACAGATGAACCATTTGACAACCTTTCCCATCAAAACAAGCGCTTAAACCTGTTTAAACACCACAGTAGATTTCAATTCGTGTAAACCAGGGTTACGTGAGTAAAAAGTTACACTGGAGGGACATTACAAGCACTTGTTTTGGAGGACACATCCTGTCACCACTTGTGGAGACTGGAACTGTTGCTAACACAATTAGCATGTCATTGAGTTGTTAATGTAAACACTTCTGCAGCTCTCCACTTACCTTACAGCACTCATGTGAAGGAGAGGATTTAATGGCAGTGACAGCGATCCTTTCCAGAAACAAAAAAATCACCAAGTAAAGTGGTTTAAACATACTCAACTAAATATATATCTACTGTGGAAGGTGCAGGACCATAACATGTTCGTCCAATCATTGTATTCGGTCTGAACGTAATGATAGGATGTCCTGCTTGCCTATCACAATGTGTTTGCATGGCACAGTAAACTTTTGGAGGAGGCGTGGCTTTGAAGAGCGCGCTGAACGGAGGGCGGGATCTTATGCTTTCAAAGTTAGCTTGCTATTGCTAGCCTCTACAAAACAAGTCTTTAACTTGTTGTCCTGTGGGCTGTGACATGAGTATTTAATATAAAGACTTTATACAGAGTATTGTCAAACATTAGATACAAGTCGTTTTTGTGTTATTTGTTTGTGTAAAATGTAGACAACTCATTAGGTTTCAGGAAAAGTCATTTTAAAACGTAATTATTTTAGATTATTTACATTGGACACTGACATGATTTTCAATGACATGATTTCAATTATTAGGAAACTTTAAATACAAAACATGGGCATAACTGAGAATAAAAGGACTTTTTCATAACTCCATTCTAAAGCCTTAAACTAGAATATTTTCTGTGCATTATACTTTTAAAATGTAGCTAAAATGGGCCTGTGGTATATTTCTGTGATATTTTGTTATCTAATGCAATTACATTCATACATTTTGATGTGTGACTTAAGTGTCTGAATACTTACTGGGCCACTGTGTGTAGCTAAAAAATGATGATCAATCTTTAAAAAAGCAACTTGTGTGTGAAAAGTGTGTGAAAAGTCCATTTATTTCACAACAGAACATGTTCATTAACATGTATCACATGTTACCTTCATATATCTTTAGAAGGTAAACACACTTTACATAAAGCTCACATAATTAAAAAGCATATTGTTTATAATGTATGAATAAAGGCTCGGGTTCAGTGAGTGGGCTGTTTCTATTTGCATGAACAGTTGGCATCTTACAGCTGCTGTTAAATTAAGAAGCAACACTTTTAATCTACAGTCGTGGTCACAACGATGACAACATATTCCATCAAACTGTAATACAGTATGTAGGCTGCTATGAATAATTCAGCCTGATATGTTTATTGCGCTGTTTCCTGGAGAATGAATGCATAAATATGAAGGCCTATTTGTAAAACATGTATTAATAAGCCTGAAGCTCTGTGTTTTCTATTTGTTCTGTATTTGTAGACATTTGATTGCCCTCAGTTCAGAAATGGACCTCAGATGGTATTGACAGGTTTAAAAATGAATTTAAAATGAAAAAAAAATGCATGTTAAAACTCTATATTCACATATGCATACATCCACAACGAAACATGCTTTGCTCATAAATTATTGTGTGTAATACAAGCAATTTTGAAGATGTTAGTTTTTTACTTGTACAGTTCTACATGTCTGGAAAGTTTCTGCACTTTTGAGAAGTTCAGAGAACAAATTGAACATTCATGAAGTTCGTAAAGTTAACCAAAGGCGGCGCTAGAGAGGCCTTTAAGTTAAGAGAACGTAAGACTTCTGTCTCCAACCGGCTTAAAACCCTTTAAAATAAACTAAACAGTGTTTTCACGATTCAGAGGACATCTGCGTTAAAATGATGCTTTATTTTTGAAGTCGTGGTTATATCTGTGCCTCTTCTGAATGTCTCTGGTGATGTTCTGTTCTCAGCAGATGCTTCCTCTGAGGAAGACCTCACAGACCTTCAGACTTACTGCTGATATGATTACCAGCAACCTACAATTTGATACATGCGAACTGAACCCAGTCATGTCTCAGTAGTCACATATGTAGGACACTGGAAACCTAAAAATCCATATATTGTTCTGAACTGGGAATGAGGGACCAGGGATGATAAAAGTCCCAATGAAAATTTCCAAGGAAACGTCGAGATCTCTGACAGCTGTTAACTGAACATCTGTCAGGGCTGAATGTATGGGTTTGGTTGTGAACGTTTAACTAGAAATTAGTAAACGAGTGAACTGCATGATGAGGGTTTAAGGAAACATTTTGGAAACATTTTGGAAACGCTGAGACGCGCCCAGACTAATACCTGATGTGCAGAAAAACAACATACTAGTTAAATGATCCATCAGTTCAACAGTTTTGTTGTTTTCATCCGCCTCTTGCTCTCGTTTTGACATCCTGAGCGCATATTCACCGTCCCGACGCAAGTTTAGCGCTGTTGCTATGATACCGCGCCTGCGCAGTGAGCGTCAGCATCTTGAACAGCTTATACGTCCAGTAATTTACATATCATGTACATAAAACCAATGTAGCTAGTTATAAAACTTAGTATTAAAACATCTGAAATGGTTTAATTTAAGCGATTTAAAGTGTATAATGTCATGAGTTCTTCTTTTATGAAAAGTCATAACAAATCCTAAATATCTTTGAATGAACATTTGAAAGTTTTACGAAAGCTATGCCAATTGAGAAAATAAACGTAAGCTAAGAGTGAAGTCCTTCACAATTATTATTATTATTAATAATATTAATATCATTGTTGTTGTTATTTGACTGGTGTTGTTTACTCTTCTGTACATGTTAAAGAGCTGAAGGACGTGTAATATTGTCTCTGTGAAGTTTTCTGTGTAGCTGTTACTTGTTTCACTTTTTCTATTTAATCGTTTCAAAGACTTTTTAAAGGTTTGGCCTTACACAAATGACATTTTAACATTCAATTCACTGTATACGTAATTATAGTACATAAGAACGCATCTGCAAAGGCGCAAATGAATAAACGATGACCTTCCAAACACAAAATGAACACAAAATTACAGCTTTCTCTGCCTTCGGTTTTGGGCAGGTTTTTAGATATTTTAGATATGTTTAGATCCAAATAGTTCCCAAAGACTACAGTAGCGCGTCGAATGACGTCATTACCCGGCGACGGCCGCTCGCTCTCCGTACCGCGCATGCGTGTAGCTGCCAGTCCTTGGCGCAGTGATCGCAGTGGGTTGAGCTGGTGTCGCGATGCAGAGCTTGAATCGTGTGTACCGCACACTCGCCACGGTAAACACCTTCTCTTATGATGCTTTAAACGCTGATCAGTTTCAGTCTCTTTTCCTATTATGACAATATTATTGATACTTCCGCTGTTTTAACACCATTACAGAATACAGAATCACCGGCCTCACTGTGTTCATAATACAGTTCATTCTGCTGTTTTATTTTGTATGTGATACAGCGAGGTCAACACCTACCCTGTAAGTTGCACAGAGCCACAGTCTTGTCTGCACGAACATATACCGACAGAGCAAGTAAGTCTTAATAGTGTCAATAGATTGTAGTGTTTAGTCCTGTTACATTAATAAACCTTTGGCTGTGTTGATATGAAGGGCACTAATAAGTAAAGGAAGATTCAGATCTTGCTCTGTTTTGTCACAGTTGATGCTGATGTCACAGTTGTGGGCTCTGGGCCTGGAGGTTATGTCGCGGCCATCAAAGCAGCTCAGCTTGGCTTTAAGGTATCTGGCCCTTTATGATCACAGATATCACAGTAGCATTTGTTCACAGGTGCTGATAACACTCAGTTCTTTACAGACAGTGTGTGTGGAGAAGAATGCAACTCTGGGGGGAACGTGTCTCAATGTAGGCTGCATTCCGTCAAAGGTACGAGCCTGCGAGGTCTGTATATTGTGAAAAGATTAACACTGCTTTATTTATTCTGATGATCGTGTTTTTCTGTTAAAGGCTCTGCTGAATAATTCTTATTTTTATCATCTGGCACACGGGAAAGATTTCGAAAGCAGAGGCATCGAAAGTAAGTTCTGCATGTTAACACGTTTATCTTGTCCGTCAAGCACGTTTTGAAGGCTGTGGATACTCAGACTTTAGAGCCGCGCTTTATAGAGTGATTCTATTGGAGGGCTGAATGTATGAAGCCATTGTTGTTGTATTCTTCAGAACAATGTATTGTGCTTTAGTTCAGGGGATCTCACTAAACCTTGAGAAGATGATGGCACAGAAGAGTGGAGCTGTCAAAGCCCTGACAGGAGGAATCGCACACTTATTCAAACAGAACCAAGTGAGATCAGCGTGTTTTTCATAAAGTCTGTTTTATTTACGGAGCGTCATGTTTCAAACCCAAAAGACTTTCTTGATCTTCATTTTTGGGTGAACTCTCTTTAAGATCTGCTTTAAGAACAACAATGACTGGAAAGTCAACAGAAATTAACTATGTTTTTGGTATTTGTAGGTAACTCACGTCAATGGATTCGGAACAATAACTGGTAAAAATCAAGTGACGGCGAAGACCGCTGATGGAGATCAAGTCATAAACACAAAGAACATCCTGATCGCTACCGGGTCAGAGGTCACACCTTTCCCAGGCATTGAGGTACAGATCTGAGGGAACGTTTACACTGCTTTCAACAAAAAATGGAAAACTTTTTGTGCGTTTTGACTGTCATTATGGCAACATTGTCATCTGTACATAACAAAAATGCACATTTTAAGTACATCTTTGTTGCGTAAATGTACTGTGATATAAACATGGAGCCTAAAACTGCATGTACAGTTGCAGCTTTATCTACAGTATGTTTACAGTTTGCTGTTTTGGTCATAAATTCAAGCTGTACCTCTCTGACAGATCGATGAAGACACGGTGGTGTCTTCCACTGGAGCTTTATCTCTTAAGAAGGTTCCAGACGAGCTCATTGTGATTGGAGCTGGAGTCATCGGTGTGGAGTTGGTGAGTGAGCTGTGGAAAATCTACAGTAAACGATTATGGTTGATCTTAGGGTTCAATTTGGATTCATTCTTTTCTTTTAGGGGTCTGTGTGGCAGAGGCTAGGGGCTAAAGTCACAGCTGTGGAGTTCCTCGGCCACGTCGGTGGAATGGGCATTGACATGGAGATCTCCAAGAACTTCCAGAGAATTCTGCAGAAGCAGGGCTTGAAGTTCAAGCTGAGCACCAAGGTGCTGGGTGCCACCAGGAGACCCGATGGCAAGATCGACGTGGCGTGAGTACTAAGTGTGGGTTCTGCTATTGGTTGTTTCAGTAACAGAATCTTTAGGTGACTCTCGCTGTCTTTTGCTCAGTGTGGAGGCAGCTGCTGGTGGTAAGAACGAGACGCTCACCTGTGATGTTCTGCTGGTGTGCGTTGGCCGCCGCCCGTACACCCATAACCTCGGCCTCGAGACTGTCAGTATTGACCTGGATAACCGAGGGAGAATCCCTGTGAATGGACGCTTCCAGACCAAAGTACCCAAGTATGGAGTTATTTTCTGCTGGATTTCCACAGTGATGAAAAACTGGAAATATCAGAAATGTTTGATTAAAAAAAAATTAAAGATTTTGATTTATATAAATAAAGTTGAAGTTAAGCAGAAGTTTCTAGAGTTGCTCTCGGACTGCAGGTGGCTCATTTGAATGGTTATTACCCTCAATGCTGCCTAAAGATTCTATGAAAATGGTTCTTATGTTTTGAATGTCTCTAGTATTTATGCCATTGGTGATGTGGTAGCTGGACCCATGCTGGCCCACAAAGCTGAAGACGAGGGAATTATTTGTGTAGAGGGGATGGTAGGAGGTGCCGTCCATATCGACTACAACTGTGTGCCCTCCGTCATTTACACACACCCTGAGGTCGCCTGGGTGGGCAAGACCGAGGAGCAGCTCAAAGAGGAAGTGAGTTACTGTACTTCCATTAGCTCATCGGTGCATGTTATTATAAAGGAAATAGTTCAAATCCCAGTGCATAAAGTCGTATTCCACAGTGTTATGCTGTTTATGAACTGGATCTTCTAGCTGAAACTCTGAGCATGTGCAGAGAAATGTCATTACTGTTAACTCGGTAACTGCTGTGTTACAGGGTGTGCCATATAAAGTGGGCAAATTTCCATTTGCAGCTAACAGCAGAGCAAAAACAAATGCTGATACAGATGGACTGGTAAAGATCATCGGCCACAAGGATACTGACCGGATGCTGGGAGCACACATCCTGGGATCGGTAATAACAAGATTACTCTGTTTCTGTGTAGGAAATCAGGTTATATTTAATTCATTTATGCTTATGTAATGATTCTGCAGGGGGCGGGAGAGATGATTAATGAGGCTGCATTAGCTATGGAATACAGGGCGTCATGTGAGGATGTTGCACGAGTGTGCCACGCTCACCCTGTAAGTCCACCCTGATGTCCTAATAGTTACTGTGATTTACACACATTCTGAGGGAGAAGCATACAGATATTTATTTTTTATATCTATTCAGTTGCATTTATTCATTTTTGTTTTGCAATATGTGACACTGACAATCATGTATGTGACCGAATAATGTAAAAAATGTCATTTTAAAAGGAAGTAGATATAATAGTAATATATGTAATTTATAGAGCACGGTATAACAATGTGATTTATAAACTGTATTAATGTTAAAGTACTTATTTAGTAGTAATGCTTCTTTTAAAGTTAATCTGAGCATTTACTTTTTTTTGTATTTCTATTGTTTTGTTTCATTAATGTCACATTATTTGTTTAATGTTTCATTTATTCTTTCATTCTTTCTCAAAAACCAGCTTTTATTACTGTCACATTTGATGTTTTATCGTTTGTTAACCAGCTTGTTTTCTTTTCTCCAGACCGTGTCAGAGGCCTTCAGAGAAGCCAACCTGGCTGCTTCGTTTGGAAAAGCGATCAATTTTTAGATTTTCTTCACAAACTTGTATATAAATGTCTGCTGTGTATTTTTTCAAAACAGTCCATGTATTAGAGTTTCTGGGCTGTCAGTCGGGTGTAACATTCATAAAGTCATTCAGAATAACCGTGTAATATATGTAGTGTGTTATTTATATGTTCCTAATAAAGGAATCTGGGTTTATATTGAACTGTGTCTGTCTGAGCAAAATATCATTTGCTTGTCACCACTCAGTTTTGATCACTATCAGGTTCAATATAAGTTTCATGTTGATGGTCATTCATTTGACAATCGCACTAAAGCAATAATTTGAGATGGTTGGAAAACAGATTTTTGCTGTACTGTAATACGTGAGAGATGAATAAAGGTGAACATCATTATTCACTGTTAGTTTTTGCTTTCAGTGATTTTCATTCAGTTGAAGATAACTTCCTGAATTAATACTGACAAATCATTAGGCTACTGTACCATACATTATAAAGTAAAATGCAGATTAATTAAATAATAAATAAATTAAAGCTGCAGTTGTAACCATTGCTTCTCTACCACCATCTGTTTGAAACTAAATTTACATTAAATGAACGCATTTATCAGTATGTGTCTCCTGGGATCGAACCCACAACCTCTGCGTTGCTAATGCAATGCTCTACAGATGAAGTTATAGGAACAGAGAATACGAATTTAAAACACAAAGGTTACTTACAGAATTACTTGCAGCATCTTCTTCTCACCACTAGATGTCAGATGAAAGTTCAAAACACCTGATCTGTGTTTTATCCCCACAGAGAAGCTTGTTTTTACTTCAGGTTTCTGGCTGGTGTTGAAAGCACCAAACCTTCTTTGTTCTGTAACACTGTGAAAAAACATTTAGGAATTACAGTCAGGGCCTTCACTTTAGTTTTCAAAACTCACTTCTCATCTCTGCACATTAACATGACTCTAGATCTTAAATCTTTGTAATGAAATAGTTCATCTTATGTCTACATAACGGCATCTTAGTCTCCTCTCGTCCTAAATGATCTGACCAGGAGACTAACTGAGGCTAGTTGTCACTTTTTACTTCAGTGAACATTTCTAGAAGTAGATTCATGTGTAAAAAAAATCAGTTTCTGAACTCTTCAATATTAAACATTAAAGTGATTCACACACCATTTTTGTCTATATGGATCCATAAAGAACCTTTAACATCTGTACAACCTTTCTGCT
This sequence comes from Chromobotia macracanthus, assembly GCA_036877525.1. Classification (NCBI taxonomy): domain Eukaryota; kingdom Metazoa; phylum Chordata; class Actinopteri; order Cypriniformes; family Botiidae; genus Chromobotia; species Chromobotia macracanthus. The sequence goes on from JAZGTH010000118.1 coordinate 1,375,549, forward strand.
ACACAAAAGGTTCTTTGTAGTGAAAAGGTTTCTTTAGACTATATAAAGGTAAGAAATGGTTCTTTTAAGAACCATTGACTGATTGGTTCTCCATAATATGAACTCCATATGGTTCTTCTATGGCATCACTGTGAAGAACCGTCTTTATTTTTAAGAGGGTGAATTAGCACATACCTTAAAGCAGTGAAGCTCAGCTCAGTCTCAAACATTTTGTGTGTCATTTAACATCTGATTCTCATCAGCTTATTAGTAGAAAAATAAGACCTGAACTGATTGTGTCCAATCAGACCTCCAAAATGAGCGGCGCTGGAGTCACTCCAGTTCAACAGAAGAACCAGCAGATTCATGTTCACGAGAATCTCCCGTCTTACAGCAAGAGCCATGAAGTTTATTAGGTGCTTTTAACCTTTATGATGAAAATCAGGATTAGTTCATTTGTAAGTTTAAAACTGTGGCACAGCTTTTTATACATTTTATGGGCCACAATCTTTAGTCACATTCTGAAACAAAGTGCATGACTGTAACTGTCTGTCTGAGGACAAACTTTATTGACTACATTTACGGTTGATGTGTGAAACTAAAAGTGTTTGTGAACTATTACAGGGAAACTATTTTGTGAATTTAAAGAAACTGTCGCAGTTTTCTCCTCCAGCGAGTTTGTCATTTCATAAATTCAGACCCATAAAAGTAATAAAGGTTTGGAGGTTTTAAATCTAACTCAAACTTTAAATTAAAGGTTGAGAATCAAGGTTACTCAAATGACACTCAGTTGCTGTTGTGTTTCCTAAAGCTGATTTCTTTTCAATGAAGTGAAATGCTGTCCTGAATAACAATCTTGTTTTTAAAAATCCATAAATTTGTATAATTTAACAGAGTATAATACAGTGACTGAGTTTAGACACTGAATCACAATTCTTTTACAACACCACAAGGAACCATGTGCCATTTTACAGTCACATCAAACTGTGGAGGCCGTCATGACCAAAACAGAGGTCTAGTGTTTTAATATCCTTGTGGAAAAGCATTTATTGTTTTGTGGTGTTTGCAGTCACAAACCAACAAAGAAGGTGAAGAAGCAAGTATATAAAACCATGATACCATGGTTTCAAAAGCAAAAAGATGTTTGGTATGTTAAACAAGTCACTACAGACACATATCATATATGGCATGATTTATAATGATTCAATGTATTTTCTGACTTTTGGACAATAGGTTGTCTGAAGGTCGGATCACGATACGCAAGATTAGATGCTGTTTATTCACCTGCAGCTTGTGATTGGTTGGGTTTATGTAAACATTCTCCTTTCCAAGTTTCGTTGTGAATATTGGAACAATCTCATTTTTAATTTCTCAAAACAATATCTTTAGAACGACAATTATTATCATAGTCCTCCACAGCTGTAGGATGGCGAAAGAAAACAAACAATGACTTCACGTTTCATTGTTTCAGTTTGGTAAATTGCACGTTTTTAGCAAATGGACAGCACAAACCACATGTGATAGAAAACTAAAACTGTATTAGTTTTACACTAAAGAACATAGTGGAGGAAAATACATAAATAATGCTTAAACATGGGCAGAAATTAAACAAAGTACAAAATGCTGTATTACTACAAGGTTAAAGTGGGAAGAAATACTGTACAGCACTACACATGACAAACAACCATGACATGTTAATTACAAGCATGCGTGCTGTGTTAAATTCACTTTATTAAGAAACACCATTCCTGATTCATTACAAACTGAGCATCATATTGATAAGACTCAAAGCAAAAAGTCCATTAGAATCAGATACACAGCTGTGACCTGTGAAATAATAATACATTAAATATAAGGTGCATTATCATATGCGATACATAAATATTAAGTAAAATCAAGTGCATTAATGTAGAAAATGATTTTTGTATCATTGTGGAACTGGTTGTTGCCCCGGGCAACCGCTTTCATACACAGCTGTGTTAGTTCCACATCTCTTGTATCACTTCATGCTTTCTTTTCACATAATAATTTAAATATTTCATGTCCATTTATTTGCTTAGCAGTCATGTAGCCACTAGAATAATGTACAGTCAGCAATATCATGTACATTAACGCAGATTATTATCATGTACAGTAAAGCTGAGTGTACATTGTTCACATTACGAGAAACAAGTGCTTGCGACTATATAAACTCACAGTCAGCTTAAATTAACTTAATGCTGTGGTGGCAAGCAACCTACTCGAATTTAAACAGCCATTAGATCCACCACTGGAACTGTTAAAATGCAACACACGTCATTTTTGCATCACTAACCTCTCAGAAACAGCCCATCCTGTTATTGCTAATTCTAGCATGACCTGAATTTGTTAAATTATGCATCTTTTTAACTAGCAACTACAAATGATAAATCTATGGTGTAAGAAAATAGGTCCCTACACAAAACTTCTGTGTTCCACAGAAAGAGAAAGGCATACAGGTTTAGAATGACAAGAGGGTGAGGTCTTCCACTGATGGACCCGCCCACACCTAGCAATGCATGAATGATGGTTTTAATTAGCTAACAAGCAATCTGATGAACTTGAGAATGAATTTTAAAGCCAGCACAGATAGAAGACAACAGTGACAAAGGTGGCCGTTAGCCAGTCTTGCGCTCTATGTTTGAAAGCATTGTTAAATTCAAGCTTTTGTCGCAGCTCATATTGCTTTACAGTTTTACGGTAATCGCGTTCGAGGGATGTGCACATGTAGTTGCCATAATCATCGGCCGTCATTGCCGGTATGAGCAGGAGACATTCTGATTGGCTCTGCTGACATGTGCTGCGTTTGTCTCCATGTTCCCACCAGTAAGTTGCATGATGGGAACTGACAGGGCAAGAGAGGTAAAACGGAACCTCAGCAGGTACAGCGTGTCGAATTGTTAAAGGGGCGGTGCCCGTTGACAGCATCCGCAGGTCTCGTTTGAATCTTTCCTCTAAAAAACATTAAAGATAAATATGTCTTTCATTTAATTTCTCTGCATGTAACAGGGTAACAATGGTAGATATTAAACAACTGACAAAGCCTTTCTACAGCCATCTCAGTTTGAAACATATAATTGCAAGTTACTTTACATACTTTTAATTATGTATAAAAACGTACAGATTGCAGTTTTAATGTAATAACATACCTGATTTTTTACGACACACATGTGTTTTTCCATCAGCAATATTTTGTATTCCTCCTCTGAAACACAATTATTAAAGGGAATTATTCAAAAACTTGATTTTTACATCAGAAAATGTAAACCGTGCTTGTCTGTGCAAAATTCTCTGCCAAGACACCAGACTAGATGACAAGGTATTGCTCAGAGCATTGCTTAAGATGATCCAAGTGGTTCTTTGTATGTTGCTACAGTATATGGTTGCTAGAGTGGTTGTTTCTGGTCTTAAAAGCTTCTATAATGTTATGACTCTTGGTGAGTTTAGCATTAGCAGGGTGAGTTGCACGGAAAGTTTAATCTTTCTGTTTGTAGTAAATCATCCAGTCTTGCTTTTGCAAGCACCACTAATACAGTAAACAAAAGAAACATCTTAGACAAACAAAAATGGTTTGGTTTGTTCATGAACAAAAATGTTGGGAAAATGCATTTGCTTAAAGTTGTAATCATCTTTTGGGGGGTTAAAATGATCAAAAACCAGTTATTAATCAAGTACATGACAGATCAGTGTTCAACACAATCTCCTTACCCTAATTCACAACTGTATGTTTAGAATAATGATTTATAATTTGAGCTGCTGGGTCCGATTTCACTGGAAATGTCATTTGACCAATTTCACTGGAAATGTCAAATGCTTCATTTGACTTTAACACGTAATGAAAAGTATGTAAAGTAACCTGCAGTTCTAGAGAGGAAAAACTGGGGCAGTTGTGGCCTACTGGTTAGTGAGTCGGCTTGTAATCAGAAGGTTGATGGTTTGATGTGTGTGTGTGTTCACTCCTCACCAGTGATGGTTAAATGCAGAGGTCACATTTCAGGTATGGGTTACCATATCTGACAAATATGTCACTTTCATTTTAAAAGTTATAGATTGCAGCTTTAAATAAAGTCAATGAAAGATGTATACAGCATACTTAATCTGTGGCGTGCAGCCGCGTTCAGTCCAGGCGCAGTACGGATCCCGGGACAGAACACAATCCTGACAGGAAGTGTCATAGTCCTGACATCTCTGCAGATCCAACACGGACATCTGACCTGGATATCCCACAAACAGCTTCCTCTGCACACAGCCAGGAGAACCAGTGAACGTACAGCAACACAGAATTCATAAAGATCATAAAGATTGTTCAGATCTGGTTGTGATTGTCACAGCTGTTTCTTTACACTTTCAGAGTCCAGTTTCATAGACTGTACAGGTGCCGAGCCATGATAAAGATGAGTTTCAGAGATGATGAAGGCTCTGGAATCATCCTCGAGGATTTTGAGGATCACACCATTGTCTAAGAGGAAGAGAGACAGAGTAACAAATGAAATCAGCTCGACTTACAGCTTGTGGTCATTCAGTTTCTGTTGCTGAGTGATCCTGTGTGTGGATAGAACTGGAAGTCATTTTGTGAATGTGAAGATTTCTGCTTCAGGTACAAGATCAAGTGAATTAAACAACAGGACAAAAGCTTTTACAAAAATAGATTAAAACTTTTCTTTTTGTCTCTGTGGTATGAAAGAAATCACACAGAAAACGTCACCATTTTAATAACAGATAATTAACCACATAAATAAATAAAATAAACAAAATAAATATATTTAAAAAGACTAATAAACCGCACGAAACACACCAGTGGCCAGCAGAATCACATGGTGTAAGTTTCCATTTGAAGCTTCAACTCTGTCGACCGCTATCTTGGTGTAGTTGTTATTGCTTGTGTAGAAAGGTGTGTCTTTATGAACAGGGTGAATCCAGTCCTTCATCTCTGCATGATCTCTGATGATATTGAGGGCAGTAACAGGACTCACTTTGCTGTTTCTCACACACTGGAATGAAAGATGAAGTTTCAGCAGTTGTTGTAAGCCTGAGAGAAAGCAGCCATTGTTTCAGGTCTGGTAACACAACTAACAATTTAACAAAAATGTTAAAATGTTATTTTGGAAGTTCTGGGAACATTCAAAACATCCAATTTTTAGAATATTGTTTGATTATAACACCATATTTTAAAGAGCATTTTATTCTGTAATGTTTTTTAAAACATTCCACTAACTACTTAAGATTAACGTTTTTGATATATGTAAGTGTAAGAGTGTAGGAGTAAAAACAACAACTTTAAATGTTAGGAACTATTTGATTTTAATGGTATTTTGAGTTTACTCAGAATGTGACCCTGCAATGTGACTATAAATATTACTCTAAATCTGATACTGACAAAACATGACACATGTGGAAAAACAAGTGAAAAATACACATGGAAAGAAAATGTTGAGGTTTAATATAAATAAAATCTGACTAATGGTGGTTAACCATTATTTTTTGCAGTGGAGCATATGTATCTATAGCCCAGACAAACTTGTGATCAGTCTGACAGTCTGTTTGTTTGTTATAAACTGTGTTCGTTTTATTTTGGTGTGGGGTCTGTTTTTTTCTGATTTCCTATTTAATGTTTTAATTGATGTTGTAATTAGTCTTAGGCTGTTACAAAGTTTCTCACCGTTCCTGGTCTTGGGCTGGGAATTTCTCCATTGTAACCTTTAAAGGAAGAATTCTCAAAGACATCATCAAGCTCTGCCAGGGAATAAATGCAGACAGCTGTAGAGTTCCTATGGCACAGGTTTAAAAACAGAGCTGATACCCTAACCTCACAAACACGGTCTGCAAATAACTCGAGGTGATGTCATTTCTGCCCTCGTGCAATTACGCCCTGTTATGCACTGAAGATCAGCCAGGTTTAGGAAAGAAGTTCCTGTTTGGAAACTGTATTCTTATCACACAATGAAAAGAAACCTCAGTAACAGGAAATAAAATGCAGTGACTCTTCACCAGCTGCTGGAGAAGAGCATGTACAGCCGCGCGTCTCTCCAGTCCTCAGCATGAAGGACAAATGCGTCCTGCAGACGGTTGAAGTACAGCGACTCTCCGGGAATCCCACACACAAGTCTTGCCTTCAGAAAGGAAGTCCAGATGTTCTGCAGAATCTGCTTAGGACCACCTTTATCTTCCTGTAATGAAACAATAACTTTAGTAGTACTTTGGCTAATGTTCTCTGTTCCCTGTTTGCTTGGAAGAGGTCCTCAATATTGCCATATCTGTTTTTTTAAGTTATATTTTGCTCTTTGAAGCATTATTTGACAGCAGAGAGATGAAAGTTAGCAGTGGGATGAGAGAGAGGAGAACAGGAGCCAGGAAAGGACCACAAGCTGGGACTCAAATTCAGTTTGCTCAAAGCATTACTGTGCAACATCAGCACACGTTTCACTAGACCACAGATGCTGTTTATTTACACCACACAATGTTACACAGCACACACAGTCTCTCTTGCATGCTGTAAGGAGAAATGTTGTTCTGTCACATTCATATTCATTCATATTCTAAAGCTGAAAGAGTCTTAAGTGCTTTTTTACTCTTTTTGGGCACCATATGTTTTTGTTGTACGTGACAGAGTAATTATTTTACCTACTCATACCTTACAAACTCTGGCCACTCTAGATATCCAAGGATCTGCTTCTGGACTCGTGTCAGAGTTTTTCTCTCGAAATAAGACATAAATCTTCTCATTTATGGGATCATCTTTACGTTTGGCCAGAAAACTGGAGATAAAAGTGGGATCTGTATAGAGAAACCAAACAAGAGTCAAGAATTTCATGAAATGCAGCCATCCTTTTTTACTGCTCATCACAATGTATCAGGCTGTTTCAGAGCCATTTACAGCAGGAGGCCTTGAATCTGAGACAAACACTGACTGAGATGTGTTCTGTTTGCCGCAGCTTTGGAGAAAAAACGCTGTTGTGTCTGCTCAGAAGAGGCGAGGTCAGTGAAATTTCTGCCTTGCTCAGCCCACAGAAGCACAAATTAAATGTCAAAGTGAAGTATGCTGTTAATTTAGCTGAGCAGGTTCTATGCGTGTGTGTGTGTGTTTACTTAACCATATAACAACTATAGCAGTTAAGTTTTTTAATTGTAAAATTGCAGGAAGTTTTCTGTTAGAGTGAGAGTGTGGGTTAGGTTATATTGTTTATAACTAGCTGTGTATAAAACAATAGAAGTCTATAAATGTCCCCATTTAGATAGATAAGTATGTGTGTGTGTCATGTCACATACATGTCGTCATGTTGTTACAAACAACACACAAATCACAAATATTTCACTGTATTATCATTACCTTCATAACAAATCTTTACCTTCATAACTATCTTAAAAATCTATGATGTAGAGTGTACCTGAAACCCACTGGTCCCACATCCATAAACTAACTCGATTTCCAGCCTTTCTTCTGAACTGCAGAAGAGTTCCATCACTGTACAGAGGAGCTGCAGCGTACAGATCTCCATCTAAACATTAAAGACTCGCTGTTACCCACTCATACATAATGTACATACTGTATGCAGAATTATTAATGTTAGCTGAGGTTTAAGCCCAGAAAACACTCTAATCTTACATCTGATTTTATGAGCGGATCAGAGCCTCTCACGTACCTGCAGTGAGGGATAAGGAGTTTTGTGTGCACGTGTGAGGTGAGATTCCAGTTCCATCAATAACCTGATGATTCAGTTCTCCAGGACACTGTGGAAAACATACTTAACAGGTGAGCACAGATCAGCTACAAACCAATTCACAGAAAACAGGAGAAACTGACATTGTACCAAGAAACAATTTCACAGGAACACTGCAAGACAGACAGCTCAGTACTAAAGCTATATCAGGAACAGCGTTATGGAGAAAATGTACCAGTTTCCAACATGTAGGATTTCCTCCATTTGTTCCACACACAAAAGTGCAGTTCTCAAACTGCTGGATAACTGTGACCACATTCTCACAAGAATTCTGTATATGTGGAGAAATATTAGATTAGTAAGATTATAAAATCACCACAACTCCTGTTTTTATTATTGTCTTTAATAAAACTGTGAAACTTACCGCACCACAAAGTTTTGTTAAGTCAGGATTCAGGGTTAAGTTCTACAAAAAAAAAAAAGGTGTCACAATGAAATAAACTTAAACTAAAGTAAAACAAGCCTCTCAAAGCCAATCACGTCTTACGGATGTATGACATCAACGCAACCATAGCAACAGCTGTCTGGACCTGCTCAATTTTTGATGATAGCAGTCATTGTGTTTCATTTCTCTTTTAGAAATGAAGGTTTGAATGACACAGCTGCTCTGTTGAAACTCGGGGGAGATCTAGTGTACACACGCTGGGAGTTTAGGCTACTGAAATCTATCCACACGTATAATTTATCTTGGGTTTGGCCTGTTATGATCAAATAACCGCTTATTTCAATTTCTAATTTGAAGTCAAAATCCAGACACTGTCATTTCTTATGTGGATTACACATACTATTAAAATAATTAAGGGCTGGAGCATCACTAAGATTAGTGCTCATCTTTTTACATAGCACATCATAAACCCAATACAAGCATCACGTTTACTGTTTTTTAATTTATACAGTACGTTTATACGTTTCATTACCTCCAAAATCTGACCACTGTCTACATCAACTCGTAGCAAAATGTTTTTTCCACCCACAAACAAATTTCTCGATCCCTCCTGATGAAATAAGACTGTATGACTATAATTTCTGTCGTATAACAGTCGAGCATCATCTGTGGAGAAATAAAACTGGGTACAGTTACACTTTTCATCAAATGAACAGGTTATAATATGTTCACACAGACATGAAAACGATCTCAGTTAAAACGAGTACAGTGCACTAACAAACTGGACGACAGTGAAATAACGCAGTGATGCATTCATAACGAAATGCAATGAAAACGCATTCATGTCTGTGTGAGTTCAGGTGACACTTCTTACCTTGTGTGAGGGTTAATCTGGGATCAGATGCGTCTCTGGAGCAATAAACAAACTGAACACAAACTCCATACACAATGCAATGAAACGCCAAACGTCCTGCGACACGGAGAGAAAAAGCCCGTTTCAGGAGCATGATGCGTGTTGAGGATCAGAGTCACATCACGTCTGATCTGAATCAGTCTGATCTGAATCAGACACAGCTCAGTTTCCTGTGCAAACTCCACCCCGCTTGTCACCTCTGTGTCTCATAGCCTTTATCTATGAGCTTATCAGACTATAGTTTTATGCTATTGAGATATGAGAATATATATACGAGAATATACTATACAGGCAGATTAGATTAACATGCGCATCTTTGCCAAACATTCACCGTTATTCATTCGCCAAAAGATCCATTACAGAAATGAACCACACAGTAATAAACCACAAAAATAAAGCATGATAATCACCAAAGATCGTCATTAACATGGTTTATAATCGTGTGATTTAGAAACGTATTGCTGCGCATCTCTGAGCGCACGAAACATTAACCAACAGGGTGAAGTTGCGCCCCCTGCCGGTAACGATTGTAAACGTGGAGGAGAAACCGGAGCGCTTGGTTGAAAACGGAGCTGTGAACGATTTTTTTTCACGATTTCGTTTCTAAAAAGGAACAATGACAAACAAAATAATAAAAAAAATATATATAAAAATATAATTATAATATACAAAATATAATAGCGACGCTGTTTGACCTTCGTGGCTTTCCGTAGGCGAGTGTCGGCGCTGGCTCGATCACCTGACCTGATCTTACTGAATTTATATCGAAATGGTATTTATTTAATTTCATCCTGAATGATGTGTGATGCTGTTGTCTCTTAAGAGCTAATTCAGTAAATCAAGCAATTTAAATACGCGGCTTTCTTTAGCTTTCTTCTGTGGTTTGCTAAGCTAACGTGCTAATCCTGCAGCTCCGTGAAACAAAAGCAAACTTCTTCTCTGATGTTTTGTAGAGGTTCCGCTTCTGTGGAGATCTGGACTGTCCGGACTGGGTCCTGGCAGAGATTAGCACCCTAGCAAGAGTGGTACGTGCTCTGTAGCCTGTAGTGCACTAAGTAGTACACTATCGATCAAACGCGTCCTGTCGTTGTCTTATTTTCTGTCTGTCTTCACAGTCAAGCGTCAAGATGAAACTGCTGTGTGTGCAGGTCATTAAAGATCTGCTGGATGAAGGCATGGATGTAAGACTTCAGATACGTAGATGTGTTGCTCCGTGTTTACCACGTAATGCTTTACTAAATGCATGAATATTGTGCGCTTTCAGTACGAGAAAGTTTCAAAATTGACGTCGGATGCTAAGTTTGGTGAGTAAAATCCTTTAATATCATGAGATGTGGTCGGTGAAACACAATTACTCGTGTGTCTATGTGTCTTGTGTCATATATATATATATATATATATATTGCTGTGATATACATTGTTCTCATACAGAGAGTGGAGACATTAAAGCCGGTATAGCTGTGCTGAGCTTCATTCTGTCCAATGCTGCAAAGCATGATGTGGACGGTGAATCTCTCTCTAGTGAACTTCAGCAACTCGGTCTGCCTAAAGGTGAGGATCCATGTTTCTAAATCCTATGAAATGCCACTATAAACGGCCTGTTGTAAATTTACCCATAAGACCACACAGACGACACCCGTCCTGCCTGTGTGTCTGCATCTGTCATCTGTCATCTGTCATCTGTAATAATATCACAGTGACAGGCTAGGGTATGTTTGATCTCTAGTTCTTTATATAAATGGTTGCCATGGCTTTTTGTCTTTTTTTCAGAGCACACCACTGGCTTGTGTAAGTCATATGAGGATAATCACAACGGCCTGCAGGAGAAGCTGAGAGCGAGCAGCCTACGCTGTGAGTGCTGCCGAAAGTGCACATAAGAATGGAAATAGATGTTTGTGCATTAAAACCACTTGTCGTTGTTACACAAGGGCTGAGTGATTGTAATGTCTTTACCTGCTCTGTGTTAGTGGGGCGTCTGGAGGCGGTGAACTGGAGGGTAGATTACACCCTGAGCTCCAGTGAGCTGAAGGAAGTCAAAGAACCCACAGTACAGCTCAGACTGCAGGCTCAGAACCCAGAGACTGACTCCACAGACACCACCACTGTGTCCATCACTGCTGACAAGTTCAGAGTGCTGTTAACAGGTGAGCGGGCCTTCAGAAATGGACAAATACATGAAATATTCATGTTTCGTTATTAGTTGTGATCAATGTATCTGTTTTTGGATCAAATAAGATGAACTTTTTCTTTCTTTTCATTATTTTCCAGAACTCAAGCAAGCACAGGCTATAATGAATGGACTACAGTGAGGCAGTTGTTCTTTGTATTTATGCACTAAATATGATTTTGTATGTATGAAATGTACATTTTCTTCAGCAAATAAAGAAAGGTTTGTCATCTGCAGACGTCTGTTTTGTAGGTCTCGGTCTCTTTGATTAGTCAGATGTTGTTGCTCAGACTGAGCGGGGATGGTTACTTACTGAAGCTCCTCTGGTCTGTAAATAAGAATCGTAATTTGCTCAGTCTGGCCCTTACATGCATCATGCTGTCAAATTATGTCATTAAAACCAGATTTTTCTAAATGACCAGATTTCTATTCACATTTGTTTTTATCAGAAGTCACTACAGAACGTTTGCCAGTGAGAGCAAAACAATGAAGAATAATTCAAGCTTTTAACGTGATTTATCCTATAGTGACTGAATGTTATAGATCTCGTACATGGTTTAATGCCTTTTCTGTTTTCTCAATAAAATAAACAGCAGCCTCGTGTGTGAGGTATGATAAAGTGAAAAGTTATGTCTAAATTGTTTCAAATGTGTACTATTTACTCTGTCCATACATGCATATACTAGATAATGTGCATTTTAGGGTCATTTATAAAAGTGTTTTATGTATATAATACAGCTTCCTTATCAGATTCACAATAACACAAACAGTTTTATAACCTCACTCATTTACTTCTATACGGACGCACTTCTCACTTCGCCAGCTAGATTAATTCTAGAGCTTTCCATAAATCATTCAGACTGATCTCAGAGCTGCCCAACACTTTCAGATGAACTGCAATTCCCATCCTGCACTTCGTCTGATAAACATCCGCGCGCGGTCAGACGGAGTCGGTCGACACGGTGAGTTCGTGATCAATACCGTGAATAACGGGACGCGTTTTAAACGCGTGAGCTGATGCATCACCCACATCGTCGTTTATATTACAGGCGTTTTATTTCTTTACGTGCACAAACGCAAGATGTGAAGATCTGTGAAGATCAGAAGTAGAAACGCTGCGTGCGGATTTATGCATGTGATGGACGGCTCGTTGTTTGGTGCATGTTCGTCTTCTGTGAAGACATTGAAGTGAAGCAGCTTTATATTGTATTATTTCTATACAACCTGTAACACAACCTGTAACACAACCTGTAACACAACCTGCAGCACACAATGCGGAAGTGACCTGTGGAAGGATGTGGGTGTTATACAAACTTACAGCCATCAAAATGACAAACACAAACTCAATACAACGTGTTTGATATGTGTATACCTGCCCTCACAACACAATACTGCACCCTTGAATCTTACAACGTGTGTCTCTGTTTTATGTTCAGTTTTTTCACAGTCTTGGATTTTCTGAAGCAAAAATGCCCGAGTGTCCAGAGCTGCATCTGTCCAGCCTGTTTGTCAACCGGATGTGTGAGGGCGTCGTGTTCACTGGTGCGGTGGAGAAATCTGAAGTGAGCAAATGTCCAGAGGTCCCGTTCTGCTGCCCTGCGTATCGCATCAAAGCCCAGTCCAGAGGGAAAGAGATCAGACTCACCCTCACGCCTGTAAAGAGCGACAATGAAAGAAAGAAGAAGGCTGGGAAAGATCAGGCGCAGGAGTCAATGGATGTGGTTTTCCGTTTTGGGATGTCAGGGTTTTTCCGCTTCACCACGGTGGATGAACTTCCGAAACATGCCCATCTGCGGTTCTACACTAATGAGACCCCACAAAAAGCCCTGAGCTTTGTGGATACCCGTAGATTCGGCAGCTGGCAACCAAATGGAGCCTGGCAAGCAAACAGGGGCCCCTGTGTCATGTTTGAATACGAAAGCTTCAGGTGAGGAAGGAACGAGACCATTCTGTAGAGTAAACCATCAAGCACTTTCGGTTTTCAGCTTTGCTCCATAGAGTTGCACTGGTACACTGATGTGAAAGGAATTACAGTACAATGCTCTGCATTTATATGACATCATATTTTCGTATTTTAGAGAGAACGTTCTTTCAAATCTGTCCAACAAGGCTTTTGACAGGCCCATCTGTGAAGCGCTGCTGAATCAGAAGTTTTTCAATGGGATTGGAAACTATCTTCGAGCAGAAATTCTGTACAGGTACCTCCTTGTGATGTTTTATATTACTGTCCAGTATTTGCTGCCCCACTCTCAGAGACTCGCAACCAACAGCTTTTAACAGCGAGAATAAAAGCACATTGTGTTATTTAAACCTTTGCCCTCTTTAATAATCTACTGACATGTCAGTCTTCTAAAAATAAATGACAAACTGGAACTGACTGTTTTTCTTACATCTTTTTCAGATGTCAAATTGCCCCATTTGTGAAAGCCAGGACAGTACTAGAGGGACTCGTGCCAAAAGATGAAGATAAAAAGAAAGTCAAATTGGTAATTACTATTACCGCAGTGACAGATTATGGTGGTACTGTCAATTGTGTAGTCTGTCAGTTTGGCATGAAATAATGCTTTGTTGCTTTCAGACTGCCGATAAAGGCAAAGCCCCAGATCTTCTCTATTTGTGTCACACTGTTCCTTTGGAGGTGGTGAAACTTGGTTTGTGTCATTTTTAAGACGCATTTACACTGCACCCAATACTGATTTCTTTTTTTACACAATCACGTTCATTTTGCAAGTAATAAAATTGGAACTGTACGTTCAGACAGTGCTGGCAATCTCAGACACGAGCATGAAATGAGGTAAAAAATAAGCACTAAAATTAACGTGTACGTTGCTGTAGACACTTCTGCATATTGTGTATGAAATAAACACATTTTGTATCCTGAATAGCGAGAAAACACTTGATCAGCCTGTTTAAATGGAAAAACATTTCTAAAACTGGTTTCAGTCTGATTTCATGCCATTTTGGCATGAACAAACTTCTGTGTCAGACAAGTTGAAGTTTACCTCAGTGTCCTTGCATCTCTATATTAACCAAACATCATCTTTGTTTTTTAGGTGGAAAAGGCTATGACCCCCAGACGTCCAATTATTCTATTCTTTTAGCCTGGATGCAGTGTTACGGCGTAAAGGGAATGAATTCAATAAGTGACCACAATGGACGGACAATGTGGTTTGAAGTATGAATATGTTTGTGATTACTAAAGCTACACTGTATATTTAAATTCTCCACCTGAAGACCAGAAGCTATAATAAATATTGTTCAATTTAATATTGTTTCACTCCTCGCACTGCTTTAGGGTGATCCTGGTCCTTTGGTCCCCAAAGGTAAAACTACAGCTGAATAATTGAGCAATAAAATTATTTTTATAAGTTATTATTATAACTGGAATGAAACTCCTTTACATTCCAAAATCTCCCAAAGCAGGAAAGAAGAACGTTCAGAAAAGACATGGTGAATACACAGATTCAAAGGTGAGAGGTTTTTTAACAATATATTGTGATATTGGAGCACTTTCATGTTTATAGATCTGCTGATGGATCCTCAACATCATCTTCACACTAGACTGCCAAGAAGAAGAGCACCACTGCTGCAAAGAAGCCTGTCAAACAGGAGACCAAAACGCCAAGATCACAGCGTGCCATTAAAAACCAGAAAAACGCTGAAAAGAAAATTAAATCAGAAGCCGCAGAAGAAAACCAAAGGCCAAATGCACGCAAAAAGAGCGGTAAAACAGGTTAGAATTAAACACTGTCCCCTCAGTAGTGTACTGTATTACTGGTGTTCTGATCCTGGTTTACCTGCTTTCCTTTAAAAGGACCTCAGAAGACAGGAACTAACCAGAACAAAAGCCAGAAGAAGCAAGTGGTTGCAGCTAAAACCAAAACTAAACCTGCCGTCTGCAGGAGAAGCTCCGTGAAAGGTGTTGATGGGTTCTTTGATACAGAGGTGTTGTGTTTCGTGTAAAGATGCTGATTCAGTCTTTATCTCATTCTGTTGCAGCGCAGCCGCAGAGGAGCAGCAGCCGTGCAGGACGCAGTCGCAACAAATAATGCGACTCAAATCAGAATTCTTTACAGGAAATACTATATTCTCCAAAATTATATTCCATAAAATTATATTCTGAAGTTCTTAAATAATATATAATTTTTAAAATGAAAATAATTCTTTATATTTTTTAAAAATATATCTTAATACATCTTCAAATGTCTTTGTGTCGTCTTTTATTTGAGCACTTACTCATCTTGACATTTTTAAAACTTAAAGTATTTTTAAAAATAAAGTGAGTGCTAGAAGTGGTATAAATATTAAACATTTATTTGGCTTATTTGTGCTTAATTTTAAACATGTAAAATGTGTTTTATTAACAACATTCACATACTATTGTCATTGGTTCTCTTTTAATAATTCTCTCATAGTAAACTTGGTCATTCGTTTCAGTACGGGTGGCTGGCTGTACATCCATTAACGTTCAATAAGTGTTCATTTGTCTTCCCTGCTAACAGAGCTAATGTTCTCTCAAAGTTATTAAAATGTTCTTGCACTAACATTAGTAGAATGTTATGTTAATGTTATATATCATAATCAAAAACGCTATTCATTGTTTGGAATGTTTTAAAAGCATTACAGAATTAAAGAATGTTTGAATACTTTTCTTGTAACCAACAATAACATTAATATCTAAAACACTGGACATTTTGAACGTTCCTAAAACATTTAAAATAACGTTTAGTAACAATTTTGTTAATAATAAAAATGTTAGGGAAAAGTTCTTACAACCTAAAAGTGTTAGCTGGGTTACCATATTCTGAAATATCAAAGTGGCTCAGATGTCACCCGTCTTCTGGTGTAGCTGTACATTTCACACTGATGTACAGTTCTGAGAGTAACGGTGTTCACCATGGTTTTTGATGATCTGTTGTTTTGAGTAAAGAATGCTAAATAATAAAGATTGAGAGGGTCCACCTCCCTCACAGTGAGCTATCTGAAACAAAGAGCACAGTGAATCTACAGTACCACAGGTGTGTACCTGCTGTTTATTGCTCTTATCTGAAGGAAGTACAAAGGGTAAAATAACCTCCCCTCTCGTTTCCAAGCGCTCGTCTTCAGCCCTCACACGACCGTGTGCTTCACCATGAGGGAGTTTGCCATCATCTTGTTTATTTTTGCTCTGTATCACGACATTCAGGCCCAAACTGGGAAACCAGGTGAGTGTCATCATTATTTTTCCAAACACCACATTCAGGCCCAAAATGTTCAACTGGGTAAGTGTTAAGGGCCCAATATACAGTCAGGGGCCCAGAGTTCTTAGGTGTGGCCCTGATATGTTTTTGAATGATAAAGCAGATGTATGTATTGTCTGATTTTAAAAAGCTGAATGCTAGTATGTGTTTCTGCATGTAAATGTCTTTTGTATGATCAGTTATGTGATCTTGTGAACAACTTGAAAGGCCAACTGTAAAAAAAAACCTGGGTACAGAAAAGATGAAATTAAAAAATAGTTAAGGTTCACGGGAGGACTAAAACAGGCTAAATGGAACCAATTTTTTCGGCTGAAATTAGGTAAAGTAAAAATTTACAAGCATGAGCAAAGGTTATTGTATGAACCATCTATGGTTTCCCTGTCACACCTCAGACGGTAATCATGCCGGGCTAACAGGAGAAATGAACTTCTCAACTAAAATGGTTTGCTAACATTTGTGTAAATGAAAGCGTTATGTGAGGCAGTGTTGGTGTGTCTTGGATGTGCTGGCAAAACATTTGTACTGTCTGCTGGGCCTTTGAGAAATGCTGGTTTGGCAATAATTGTGATCCTGATCCTAAAGACTGTTTTCATGTAGAAAAAACATTTTGTATCAATCACACCACCGTCTGACCGTTTTCTAAACCACAATATCTGGTGGCACAAATGTAGAATGCTAGTAATAGTTAACAGTTATGATAAAGTTACAGTGTCTATCTGTAAAAAGCGATGAAATTTATGACCATCATAAAAACTAGGTGTGTACTCTGCTACATTAGTTACTTATTACTCACACACACATACAAAGCCCCCTTACTTCCCTACTTTACAGGATGCAAATACGTCCTTTTTGGTTTGAAAAGAATGTTATGTGTGTATATTCTTTTGTTTTACAAAATCTAGAATTCTGCAGTCTGGCGCCTGATGAAGATGATGGAACAGCAGCTGAGGTTATGATCTACATGTACTATGATCAGACTCGAGATAACTGTTACCCGTTCAGATACAACGGAGTGGGTCAGAATGGAAACCGCTTCAGAAGTGAGAGCGACTGCATGAGAAACTGTTCTGTCAGAGCTCCAGATCTGTTTCCCACGGACGGTAACTTTCCTTCAGTGATTTGTGTACAACAATGTGTGAAAGGCCTTATGCACATCACATTCTTGTGGAAAGTAAGACAGACAGACAGACAGTTTTTAGATCTAATAACAGTTTTATAAGGAAAATACTGCCACCATGTGGTAAAAACAACTCAAACTGTTCTGCTGCTACTATCTAAGATTAGAAAAGAATGTCAAATAAAATAAAAGCGTTTTTACAGGCGGTCTCAGACTTTTGGAGTTATGCTTTATGTAAATCTGATAAAATAATCGTTTGTTTTCTAGAAACTCAGGCTTGCAAGCTTCCAAGGAAATCAGGGGAATGTACTGGTGCCTACCTGAGATACTACTACAGCCCCGAGCATCACACCTGCAAACTGTTTTATTGGACCGGCTGTGTGGGCAATGGAAATCGCTTCCTGTCATTCAGCTCCTGTAATGCGACATGTTATGATGCTGCAGGTGTGTGTGATATATAATTATCTGTACAGATCATTTTAACCTCAGACCTATGTGATCAGAATCAGGTTAATGAACATATTTCACGTTTGAACAGATGAAGGCCTCGAGGATCATTCAGATGAAACAGATGTGCCAGTCGGTAAGAACCTCGATCTACACAATACAAGATGTTTTCAACTCTGTTATTTAACTCATTGATATGAATGTATATTTGACTCCTATAGGAATTATTCTGGGAGTTGTACTCGGTGTCACCGGGGCCATTATTCTCACTGTGGTGATCGTCTTTGCTGTGAAAAAGTACGTATTTACAACATCTTTGTATTTGTTGCTGTTATTGTATTTGTTGTGTTGTGAATGCTGCAGATGTGCTCTTTGCTTGTGGGATTATTGTTTTATGTTGTTTACACAGTTTTTCATTTCGGTCAATTTTCATGTCTAGGCCAGGTTCAAAGAAACGTGAGAAAAAGGGAGCAGCCAAATCTTCAGAGCAACCTTTAAAAGAAGAGCGAGTTGAAATGGGAGGAGGAGAAGTGCAGTCGAGTTCCACGTCACAGTAGACCATGTCCATCATCAGCTGACTTCTCTCACATTACACATTTTACGCCACAGATGTACATTATGGGAAAGAAACATTGGCCAACCATTATTAAGTGAATGCTTTACAAGTGAAAGAGATGCCCAGAGGAATGACACAGTTCATATACTCCTGTAGAAGAGCAGAAGAGTGTATTTCTACTTTACGCTTGTATCTACTGTTATTTTTATGTGATGTTTTGTTTTTGTACTGTATGTTCTCCGAGCTCACATATCCCAATAAAACAAACAAAAGTACAATTGTTAGTATGTTCTCAGATGGTTTATATTTTGGTCAAATTGTCATATTGCCATTTGCATATCACACCGTATTGCCTTTCGTCATATTAAAGGTTCTCCATTATGAGTTTCAAGTGGACTCATCTGGCCAGCCTGCAGCCGCCTTCATGTTTATATTCCTGCGCTCACCAGCTCCATCTAGAGCAAGTGCATTAACTTTATACAGTTTCTGTACATGTAGTTTAGTTGCATACAGCTCATACAGCTAATGAATTGTGCCTTTTCTCTTTAAAACTGTACAGGGCAATTTAATACGTGCTAATGACGTTCAAAAATGCTGTCTAGACAGGCGGCTCAGTAGGTTTTGAGACGCGGCCCGAGTCTGCGCATGCACCACTGCCCTCCAAACCTCTTAACAACACATGTACGTGACAGACAGATTTAAACACACAGATAGACACACAGGGATAGCCAATAAACATTAACAGGAGAAAGAATACATATTGCAGAATTTATATTTCAAGTTAAATAATTTTGGCTGATATTACTGTTATGTTATGGCATAACACAGATTGGATTACATGTTTCAGGTCAAAATGTGATAACATCTAATTTTGACCTGACAAACCAATATGGTCCAACACCAATATGGTGACTGGAATATATAGTGCATCCCTAATTAATTCATAATGAGTTGTGAGTTATGGAGCTCTACACAATTTTTCCCGCTCAGGGAAGGTGATCAGGGCAGTTAAACAAAACTCACTTTCCCAGCAGGCGAGCAGGTTTACATTCAAAACAGATTCACATGAGGTTACATGTTATCTGTGCACACTGCAAAACTGCTGACCAAACACACATAGTCATGTTTGGGGCATGTTTGGATGTTAATCATATAGTTCAGTGTTTTGTAGTCTGTGGATTTGCCTGGCATGTTTGTGGATGTAAAGAGAAGGGTAAAGAAAGTTTATATTTTCTGTGCGTGTGTGGTCTCGTACCTCATCCTTGATTTAAATGTTACATTCCAAAGTAAATTCATAGCTTATTTAAAGGGGGATATTTAAGATTCTTATAGCTGTTATAGTAAAATTTCCTGTTTTACGTCTGTCGTCAACATAAAGAGCTTTGCTGTCATCCTGCAGGTATGTTAAATAGGTTTGACATTTATACTCCAGGTGACGGCCAAAGGACGCCAGAGTGAGAAAAATGTCAGCAGCACTCTGTGTGTATGGACAGCGGGTTAGCCTTGTACACCACGGGCCTGCATAACCCGGGCAACACCTGCTTTATGAACACCATTCTCCAATCCCTGAGAGGAGAGCAACTCTTCAGCAGCAGGGCGTGTGGGTGGCCTGGTCGGTCGAGGTTAAAATGCTTCTCTGCTCTGTCTCTGAGCCCCTGGGACAGGCTGGCATACAGAGATGCCCATGTGGCCAGTGAGCTGGCTGGAATGGAGGTTGGTGAGTGGCCAGTGGACGGATTAGGTCGTCTGTCTGCTCACCACAACCAGCCTTTCATTGGCTGGCCCGATGTTAAACCACAACCCGCGCGTGCGCCAGATACCACATCCACCATACAGCCAGTGTTATT
Organism: Chromobotia macracanthus; assembly: GCA_036877525.1. NCBI lineage: Eukaryota > Metazoa > Chordata > Actinopteri > Cypriniformes > Botiidae > Chromobotia > Chromobotia macracanthus. The sequence goes on from JAZGTH010000118.1 coordinate 1,395,936, forward strand.
GTGAGCTAGCCAGAGGAAGCATTCATTACAGAGTTCTGTGTGTCGGGTTCCTGAGGTTTTGGAAGGGCAAATTGTTTTTGGAGCCGGTCGCCAGAAAGTGATTTTACTTAAAGGAACAGGGCGCCTGTCACGATCTGCATTCAGCTGGTTTAGATTCAATTAAATGTTATTTGTATAGCTATTTCATGATGTGAATTGTTACATAGCAGCAGTATTGCAGAAATATTTACCTGTTATTAACTAGTTTCTTGTTAATGTAACAACTAAAACCCGTGAACTTCTTTTCACATAAATTCTGTTTTTAAGAGCAGCAATAAAAAACACACTGTCTGGACTCGGTTTTACGGCCCGGATGACAGGACAGTAAATCTATCTGGATACTTTTCCATTTGCGCACTTTTGCTGGTATTATTCCATGAAACAGAAAGAATTGACTGTTTATGTCATATTTTGATGTTGTCAATGTTTGTTTCATTTGTGTTTGGAAAGATATACCAGAAAGTAAATTTTAAAGCAACATCACAAGTTACTGTATGTTGGGAACATCTCCAAGTGGTTTAAAGCTGGTTTTTGTATGCCATCTCCAGTAACATTGTGCTCAGCCTGAAAACAGTCAGCCTGAGAGATGCCTGTGTGATCTGGATGCTGCCTTGTAAAATCAGAAATGTGTTTTAATCACAGGTCAGATAATAATTCACTTCCTATATTATCCAATAGGGGGGGATGATGTACCAGAAGCACTGGGGAGCTTTCCTGCACATCAAATCACACAAACACTGACAAATCACATGAAACAGGTTATGAATCCAATATTTCAGTATTCTGTTATTAAATGGCACGTCTCCATCCTCTCTCACAGCATCGGCTCTGGTCATTACGGAGCATATAAGCGGCACAAGGGCTGATGGTTTCACTTTAACCGCAGCACGGTCACTAAAGTCAGCGAGGAGTTTGTGCTCAAAGCCAAATCTCACATCCCGGCTCTCTGATCAGTTATCAGACCTTCATATGTGCACATCTTACGCTACCCAGTCATCATTTTTGAGTGGACAGAAGGGCAGTTGTGGCCTACTGGTGAGTCGGGCTTGTAATCAGAAGGTTGCTGGTTTGATTCCAGCACTGGCAGGTAGCAACCGAAGTGCCCTTGAGCAAGACATCTAACTCCTGATCGCTCCCTGGGTGCAGTAGTGTGCTGCCTGCCGCTCTGTGTGTGTTCACAACTTGCAGTGTGTGTTCACTCCTCACCAGTGATGGTTAAATGCAGAGGTCACGTTTCAGGTATGAGTTACCATATCTGACAAATATGTCACTTTCATTTTTCTGCCTCAGTTCCACCAATGCCATCCACCGTAGAAAAATGTGTTTCTGTTAAGAGCAAACTCTTTATTTGTTCAGGGCTTTGCTTGTCTTTCAGACAGCTGTTCATTGCTCTGTGTTATGTTATTAAAATGCTACTAGAACAATCAGATTATATCTTGTGTTAAGATTAGCAATGCCCCACTTTCAACAGCACTCATTCTACAAGGAAATAAGTAAATAACATTAGATGGTAATAGAATATCTTGCATTGTGCTTTTCATCAGTTATCAAGAAGTTTTTTCATTGTTTTCCTATATGTTCCCAAAACAGAATGTCTTTTTAAAAGATGTCTGGGTTTTCTGGAGGTGTGTTTTATTTAGTAACTTGTTTTGTGTACACTCGCTGGTGATCTCTAGGCGTGTGTATGCAGGAATGAAAGGATCTGACACCTGTGAAATAACTGTGGTTTAGTTGGGTGTATTTTGTAAGCAGGAGATATGCCTGTGCTCAATTTGTATGTCCTCATAAGGGTTGGACAGTTGTGAACTCTGTTCTGAACTGTGAGTGAGAGTTCAGACAAAACACAATGCACATTACTGTAATGTGTTTTCTCTCAGGTGAAGTGGATTTCTCAGTAAATGTACAAGAGTACAAATGTACTGTACAAGAGTTCTCAGTCTTGTTCTATTTTCAAAGAATTAATTTTCAGCGTCAGCCATTGTGCAAATGCCGGAGAGATTCAATGATGCAAACCACTTCGAAACAAAGGCGGCGTGCTTCTGTCTCTTTGTGAGCTTTACTTTTCTGTTCTCCTCCTAGCTGCCCACGCACTCTCACGCGAGCTCCTGGACGCAGAACAAACACTGGGGCTTCCTGCCAGCGAGGTGCCGCTCCTGACAAGCAGGAAGAAGGCATGATCAACCTCTGTTGCGAGGACAAACGTCTGCTCAGCTTGGTTTGTTCTCTCTCCCTCACAGGTGTCTGTATGAAGTCATCACACTGTCCTCTTTAGGCAGGAGAAAATCGCTGAATCTCTCTTTTCACAAGGCAGGTCACAGCTGCCAATAATCTCACGTTGTGTCCGTTTCTATGGTGTCATGAATCATGGAGAGTGACTCATGAGATGAAGCAGCCCAGTCAAATCTTTTCCTGCTTTCAATGTATGTAAAAGAACAGCACGAATTTGATCACAATGTCGCCGTTTGTGTCATACAGATGTAACGTTGAGTAACTACACAAAGCCTCATCAAAATATCTAAGAAATGTTAAACGAAACACTCAGCTGTCTTCTCAAGTATCTGAGTGCATGTTGATGTAAACAACTCATTTTTGAGCTTCTATTGTGTGTTGAGAAGAAGTGCAGAAGGACAGAACAGCCAACAATCAGAAACATCAGAGGAACATTGGTACATTCAGATGAGCGAGATGTGCGTGTGTCTGAGATATTTCTTGAGGAACAAACGTCAATGAGAGGAAGTTTAAAATTATTTCAGTATGAGCCCTTCTCATGTAGCCATGGAGATCTGTCTAAACCTTCGTCTCTTAAAAGTTCAGCAGAAACACATTTTACTTCAGTGGAAGTACATCACCAGTCTTCCATCAGTAGATGCTTGCGTTCGAAGCGTGCCGAGGCTGGGAATGTAGTTTGCCTCGGAGCTTCTGAGTGACATGAGGTCTGCAGAGCACAGCTGAGTTACTCATCTGGAGCTGAAAGAGCAGATCTGCACGACTTCTCACAGGCAGACAATAATAGTGAAAGACATGATGGAGCGCTGCGGTTTCTCCCGCTGCTGATTTACACTTTCAACTCACTTATGAGGAACAATGTGATTTGGCAGAAAAAGTTTTTACAATAAAGCATTGTAATGTTTTCTTTGGTCTTTGGTCATTGCAGAACGTAAGGTTTAGTTAAAACTGTTTTTATGAAGAATTATTTTTTTATTTTATTATTTTAATTAAATTTTTATTTTGTGGAAAACTGTCTTAACCAATTAAAAACCTTCTTTATCTCCAAAGAATGTAACCATCTTAAGAACCCTATAAAGCACAAAATGATTCTCTAAGTTTCTCAAGTTGAATCTTTTTAAAGGTGTATTATCGTTTTTTGTGTATTGGTTTCAGGTATTTAAAAGTCTCAGAACAGACATGATTTTCTGAAGAACTGGATAACAAAAATGGCTTCAGTGGGCTGTAACAAGATTTCTGATTTTATCTAAAACCTTTGTTTTACAGGATGAATGATTACAAGTGCTGCAAAAACAGTTCTCGATCAGAGAGAAGTGACAAAAACTGGTTCTAGAGTTCTTGAGTTTGCTGTAAGGTTCTTTGGAGATTCAAATGTTCTTGATAGTGTCTGTTGAGTTCTTGAGATCAGAGTTATAGCTTCTGGGCATTAAAACAACAGTACACAAGAATTAGAGAACAAAAGGTACTGTTTAAAATTTACAAAGGTTTCCCAGTGGTATGAACCTTTGTGGTTCTATTTAAACTCTTGATTTTGAGGAGAATGTTTCTGAATCAGAGAAATAAGAACAACACAGATAAAACAGAAGGGATCCAATGGGCAAAGTCTCTCTCTTGTGAGCTGTCCTCTGGATTTGCATGGGCAGGTGGAGCTTACAATCAGTTCTCTGTTGATGTGGAACAGACATGTGCGTCGCAGTCACTGCGCGTGTGCACGTGTCTTTGTGCCTCGCCCACTTTCCCATAAAGATACACACACTAACTGACGCCATTGTGACGGTACATTTCAGCTGCATAAAGCACTAAGTGCCTGGAGAGTCTCAGATGGTGTCTTTAAGTTCAAGCTGGGATCTAGTTTTTCCTAATAAAACTTTCTCTTTAACACATTGTGCCAACTTACTCTTACCATGTGCTAAAACCCAGAACTAATGAGAAGGAACATTTTTATATGCCAAAAAAACATGTTCAAACTGTCATGTGTTAAACTGATTTAGCCTTCAGTGTTGTACTGTATATTTTTGATAATCCATCATTGCCAGGTTAACAGGGAATGATCTCAAAACATTGGCTAACGTTCTTTAAAATTTCACTCAATGTTATCAAAAACATTCTGGCAGTAACATTAGTGTAACATATTTTAAAGTTATATATCTAAATATTGAAATGTTACTGTTAAGTAGTTAGCGGAACGTTTTAGAAACATTACAGAATTATAAAAGTTTAATGATCTCATTACCAAGCAATAATGTTAAAATAACATCTAGAAAATGAACCTTTTGAATGTTCCTAGAGCTTTCTAAATAACATTTTAACATGTTTGTTACTGATTGGAAACGTTAGAGAAATGTTCGTACAACATAAATGTGTTAGCTGGGTGGTTCCCAGTTAAGAAACGCTTATAATGGTCTATAACTTGCAAAAAGACAAAACGTTCGCTTTTTTAGTCTCCTGTGGACCCTCATAAAGAATAAAATAACTTAAACTGCAGAATATAATGCACAACAAATATTGCGTTTTCTTAAAAACAGTCTGTTAGAAAATAACAGTCAGCACAATCACATGCTGTGTGGGACTTTTTCTGTGGACTCTGTTGGCTTTAGTCCGGTCATTAGGGCTGAGTTAGAAAAAAAGGAATTCCTGGAATTCTGCAGACCCGCCCCGACAACATCTTAAACCCTTTAAATACTGCTGTGACTTCAAAGAAATGAGTTTAAACGAAATTCCCGGTAAATAAGCAGCAGTTACTGTAAAATTGTGTGAATGTATGTCCTGCCACATATGGGATGTTTATAGAAGCCACGCCCCCACAGACAAACAGAAGTATCTGCTTTGGAAAACATGACATAAGTTTATGTCCCCACACCCAGCCTAAAAGACGACGTATGTTAAACGCTGTTAGCTGTTATTTACAGAGAGAACAGCTTGCATAATTCTGCCTTAGCTGTTGGAAATGCCTGTGCCTCACACAGCCAAATGAAACAAAACGTCTACACGAGAGAGGGGCTGAGCTATGAGAGAACCTCCTGCTTATGTAATCGGGTGAAGATGCGACTCATATATCTGTTGTGTTGACCCGGGCCAGTCGGTCCTGAAAGCTCAGACAGAGACGGTCTAACCAACTGATCCCATGGCCTTTAAATTCTCGAGTTTCTATTATTCTTCCGCTGCTGTTGAGTTATTCATTACACCGCCTTTGTCACCAGTGGCTGTCTGTGATAGAAGTCTGTGATAAAAGTCTGTGATAAAAGTCACAACACATGCACCGCCGGATCCGCCCCATGGCCGGGTTAATGGGACAGTGCGCGTAACACTGCTGACAGGAATGTGCCAGGCTCGCATGTGGTTAAGTGGTAAGATTATGTAAGTTTTTACATAATCTGCATCAGTAAACGTGAAAGACATGTCGAAGCTTCAGCCACTAGTTCTCTCTGTGAGCATGCGACCCTGCGAGACTGCAGCAGCAGAACAGAAAACATGCGACTCACTGCTGTTGCGGGCATGAGAAGCAACTTAACTTCAGCTGTGTTCATGTGCAAAAACAGCTGATACAGCAAACACTGAGAAAAGTGCCTCTGTTACGCTATGGTTAGGTTGTAAGAATGTTCCCCTAAAATTTCCCCTAAAAGTTACAAAAGTGTTAAAAATGTTTTGAAAAACGTTCTCAGAATGTTTAAAACGTCCAGTTAAAAACAGTTATGTGATATACAACATTAAAAAGTTCCACTAATGTTACTGCAAGAACGTTTTTGACAACTTTGAGATTACTTTCAGAAAACATCTGCCAACAAATATTATATCAAATAAATGCCGCATCTTAACCATAAGCGTTCTTAACCAATCAGCATTCAGGACCAGAACTATTGTGTGACATTATTTGCTGATTTGGGGCACAGGTTAATTTTTGTTTTGAATGCAAAGTGAGGAGCTGTTGTCATCTCGTCTGCCATGACGTGAGTTATGACCTAAAGCCAGCACAAGTTATTTGAGGCCATGTTGACCGTCTGGCAGTGTTGTGATCAGAAGTTTGTTATGTAAGAGGAGTGTAGAATTAGGTTGACCCGTGTCTGCGCTCTCCACGTGACTCTGCTATTGGTGCTCAATTCATTTTTGGCGCTTCTGAGGGACTTCTCAGGTCATATCATATACCCCATCCTCAGAATCGCTCTGAAGCCTGATTATGCCCCGCACAAAAATAGCTTTTCCTGCTTTGAAGAGTTACATGATTATTTCTTTCTCTGCTGAATCTCTTTGACCTTTTTCAAGCGTGTGTAATCCAGCTAAGCATGTGAGTGCAGTTTCTACAGTCCCCTCTGTGCATAATCACAGCTGTAAGAAGACCACTCACACACACTGTCCCCAAAAGCCTCATAATATTATTGTAGAGATGTATTTAAACAAAATGACTTAAAATGAGCTTTAACAGAAAGTGCCATGCTTTATAACCAGTGTTCACCGCTGGAGTTTTCCTGCAATGGTTTTTGTTAGCATAATGTTTTTTCTTATGGTACAACTGCAGGTTGAATATCGACTTTCCTCATTTTATTCTGCTTGTGTCCATTACAACTTCCCAAATCTTTCTCTTGCTTTGGAAAATAAGTAATGTCTGTAATCATTATAATCATTATAAACAATATTGTCTGTTATTGTCTGACCCTGATTGTCTCCACAGCTAACAATCTGAGGTTGTAAACACGTTTCCCTAATCTTTCTATTAAGTAACAAAAATGTTATTTTAAATGTTCTAGGAATGTTTTTTAACTTTGTGTTGGACAACAATCTGACAACCTTAAACACGGACCTGCTTTGATGATATAGTCTACAGGACCCTAAAGGTGAGGGTCCACCCAGACAACTTTAGTCTTAAACCCTGTGAATTTAAGTAATGGCTTTTGGCCACTACAAAATGTTTCATTTTAGAATATTTTCATTATTTTGTAAGAGTTTATGAGGTCAAATGATCTGTGAAACATGATTAGCGTGCTGTGATTTATTATCAGGTATTTTATTGTTGTGAAATCTAATGTTATGTAATCTAATGTTTCACAATCTGTCTGATAACATTATGGGTCTGGTATGCAGACTCTGAAGACTTTCTTAATGTGTGTGCTCACGTGTAAGCAATCTAACAGTGAAACAAACAAACAAAAAATTGTCAGAAGAGTTGATACATTTTCTCCAAACTAAGAACTAGTTAACATCTGGAGGAGCTGACTAGTGCTGTTAGGATGGTATTGACTGGCTGTCAGGAAGTAAGGTGTGTGGTCTGTCTGAACTCCACTGTTTTCTTTTCTTTTTGGGGTTGCTGTTCTCTGAGAAGCTAAAACAGCATGTTCCACATCGTAAATAATATTTTTTGTTCGTTGTTTTTGCCAGTGCCTGTCTTATCATTCACATTCATTTTTATTCTGATAGAACACAGATGACATATCACAGGCAGGTGTGTTGGACACAAGTAATAGTACAAAGTAATGCAAAGTCCCAACACACCGATAGATTACAAGAATTTCTGTTTACTGGGAAAAGCAACGTGAAGTCACAGAAACACAGCTACCTCTGAAGTTTAATCTCTGTAAAGGTCGACACTTCTCAGTCCAAACCACTTGTTCTGAAATCAAGAACTTAGATAAACTTTAGCAAGTTGCTAAAACAAAAAAGCACCACAGCTAGTTTTTCCAGGTGCAGTCAGTCATGTAGAAATATGAGGCTGATCCAGGCGCTCTGTATATGAGCCAGTGTCCTGCAGGCTCATAGAAATAAATTACCAGCCTGTATAAACCTGCATCTGATTCCACGGGTCAATTCTCAAAGTCTGATCTTGTCTCAGACAAGCAGCTGTGTATATGTACGACACAGATGTCTGTATTAAAAACCATAAACCATAAAGACATATTGGGGCCTACGGATGTTTTGCATTCAGAATGTAAAAATGTTATTTCTAAGTTCTAAGAATGTTGAAAACATCCACTTGTTTTTAGATGTATTAACGTTATTGTTTGGTTATGGGAATGTTATTCGAACTATTATTTACATTTTAAAACAATCCTTTTTGTACCTTTTCTGTTTGTTTTTAAACAAAACCTTTTTTGTTTGTTTTTTTGTAACATTTTTAAAATGTTCCACTAACAACCTAAGAATAATGTTTTTGATATATATAATATAAAGTAAAAAAACATACTTACATAACTGCAAGAACGTTGTTATAACTTTAAGAGAACCTTTAGAGAACATTCTGAGTTTGTTCCCTGTTGGTTGGGATCACATGCTCACATGCCTGTTGACAGTTCTTGGTTAGCTGAAGGTTAGAGGTGATAAAAAAATTAGCAGAAGGCAAGAACTGTTACAGAGGAGGTTTACTGGCGAGACTAACACAGGCATACTGTGACATAAGAGCTACACATACATAATGTATAATGTATAATGTGCACATGTATAATGTGAAGTCTCTCTCTTTCTCTGTGTGGTGGAATGTGAAGAAAGCTCAGAGCATGAGCTGTTTCATAAAACTGTGGGAGGGAAGTCACGTTGAAGTGAATTTCACAGGCTGAGAGGAAAGGAGGGGGAGCTGATGTATGTCATCCAGGAATGGCTGTCGGTGTGCTGGCTTCTCTCTCAGACCTCAGCACACGTCCAGTCATTTCTAATGCGTGTGAGATATGTGTTTACACTGATATTTCACACAGTGGCATTTCAGCTGCAGAGTCTGAATGATCAAATCATATATTTTTATTTATTGAGCTAGATTATCTTGTTTTTCATGTTTTTTGTGCCATGAATCTTAATTTAGAATTAAAGTGACAATATTCTGCCGCTGTGCCTTTGAGAAACTATTTATCTGACTGATGAGATTTTGCTGTTGGGTCATGTCTAGTTTTTTACTAATTTTAAATAACATCAATGAATTTGACAGAATCACAAAATCAGCTCAAAAATAAATGGTTAAAGGCAGGTTACAAATAAACCTGACTTTACAAATTCACAGAATGAATGTAGTTGATGTGTAAATAAATATGATATATGACCACACAGATATGTAAATGATGTCAGATACTCACACTTGTTTCAAATAAATAGCTTTTTAAAGTCTGAGAATCAGAAACAAAACCGTGTTTTTTTGCTCCAAAGATGAATGAAAATGTGTTGCAGTGTCCTCTCATAAACTCATGTTCACAACATGCTTTGTTTTTAGGATGGGGTGAGTTATGGAGTGAGAGGACGTTATGTAATGATGCTCTGAGGTGGAAATGTGTACGGAGAGACCCGTATAACAAACAGAGCTTTAAAATGTCACTCTTGAGATCAAAACAAGTTTACTTCACATTATTATTCTCTGTTCAGTACAGAGATCCGCAGCAGTTGCTGTATGTAGTGACAGCGTACAAGCAAATCGTTTACCCTGCTGACCATTTTAAATTGTAAGAACGTTTCCTTACCATCCTTTATTAGACATTGTATTAAGATTATGTTTGGTTTTAAGAACGGAACACTATTCAAAACAACGTTTTTGATATATATAATATAAAACGTTAAAAAAGATCTACTAATATTACTGCACAAATGTTTTTGATAACTTTTAGAGAATGTAAACCAACGTTTTGAGAATGTTCCCTGTTAGCTGGGTAGTTGGTACTTTGTGTAAAGTGCAACAATTAAGTGACAGACTGGTTTATTTCGTGTGTTCTGGACTGCAGTCTGTGGGTTGGTATTGAGCATTTTCAAAGAATGTTGAAAAGGTGCTTGAAGTGCAACATTCGGGTTTCAAAGAATCTTGTTTTTTGTAAACATCACAGAATATCGCAGATTTTTTCACGTGTGTCTGCTCTTCCTTCCAGTTTAATTAAGTAAAAATGTATATGAAGAAAATATCTCCGTTAAAAATATATTTAAAGGAGAGATAAAAATGTATCTCTCCTTTAAGACAAATTCCACAGTTCTGTGCAGGTTTTTTTGTAGGCCAATAAAAAACATTACAAGAGATCCACACACACTTTCCTCTTCTCTGTTAAAACCTCTGAGAAAGTGTATATTCTCCAGAGTGATCTGTAAAGCTTAAGATTAGACAGACACTTCAGTGTGCAGATTTTCCCTTTAAGCAATTCCGCAACACTAATGAGATCAATTCTTTATCATTAAAGAGAATTCAGCGTAAAGCATGTACAATTTTATCTCAATAATCCGACATATTCCCATTTTATCGTGATATCTAAATGAAGGAGGGGGAATTTTATTGTTATCCATTGACTAAAGATTAAAGTAAACCATTAAAGTATGGACATTACATTCTAAAACTGAGCTGATTGGTTGGAGTGGAGGGACTGGTGACATCAGCAGAAAAGAAAAGCCATTTCAGAGGTGGGGCAAGTTTATTTAATTAAGCAAGTAAATCGATTTTGATTCTGTGTTGACATAAACTACCACAGTCCATAAGAAAACAGTAATCAAATCCACTCCCGCAGTACCGAGGTAACTGTTTTTACACACCCTGTCACTTCTACTTTATTTCAGTAAGATATTATTGGGGTTTCCACATGCATTAATGTTTTAGTTATAAGTGCAAGCAAAATGAAAAACGACAGTTCCAAAAATCCAACGCACAAATAATAGTTAAACGTACCTCTTGTTATTCTTGTGCTGTAGCATTTGAAACAAACACGTTTTGACAAAAACCAGTTGTTATTTAATTTGCTCATAATTTCATGGAGGTAATTTTTCCACATTTTAAGTACATTTCCCTCTTGGACGTCCTCTGTGTGAAGTGACAGTTCAAGGCTTATGGCCTGGTTCCTTCCTGCTCATTTGACAGAACATATTTCCAGCATTTGAAAATCAAATACAGAAGCAGCTAGACGCTGATGAACAAACGGAATGAACAGAACAGAAATGATGAACAGACGAATCGCTCTAAATCACTTGTGATGCAGTATGCAAAGAAGACTGCATGATGATTATAACTGGATTTGCTTCAGGAGTCAGAACAAGCTGGTTACTGAGACTTTGGGTGCAATTTAAAGAACAATGTAAAGTATTAAAAATTCTAAACTGTATTACTAAGAAATATTAAAATAGTAGATTGAATCTAATGAAATCATTTAACCCTCAAATCAAAATAAAACAAAACCTATTTGATATTTTGCACAAATGCAAGTTAGTCTTTTAGGTTCTTTAAGCATTTTTGCATTGTGAAACTAATTCCATAATTTCACACATTTTTGCAAATATTGTTAATCTTTGCATTACCATAATGCATCTGGTTGTTTTACTTATTTGCAGTTACAATTATTCTCATTGATGATTCTCCTAAAACAATGTCTTTATTCTGTTTAAATCAAAAGACAGCATACTCAGTTGTTCTTTACTGACACTGTGCAGAGTCAGGATAAAAACAGATTTTATTTCCTACATTAAAATAATATTTCTCATTTCTTTTTCTCTAAATATGACCTGAATATGTTCAGATTCATATGATGAATATGTGTCTCTGAGATGTTTCGATACACCTAATAGCTCTTCTACATTGTAACTTTCATGATTATGTGTATAAACGTACATTAAAACCAGATTCTACAGTGTATGTGTGCGTGCCCTTATCAGAGATAAATGAGAGCGGATTCTATCCATCAGTGGCTGATGATAAAGACCAGGAAGTTGATAATAATGGAGAGCTGAAGTGTGTACACTTATCTGTGTGTGCGCATGTGTGTACTGTGTGTGTGTGTGTGTGGGACAGTGGCTGACTCTTTTAAGTGAAAGTTTAAAGAAGAGCTGTCTAAGACAAGCCACATCCACATCCACATTTATAAGGTCTCCTCCTTAAAGTATAAAGGGATTTGCTGTATTGATTTTCTGTAATAGTGGGTGTGGGTTTGGACAGCTAACGGGGAACGTTCTAAGAATGTTGGCTAACGTTCTCTAAAAGTTATCAAAAATCACCGTGAGTAAGAGCTGCTGTGTTATCTGATCTCGCAGTAATCTCAGATGAATAATTAAAATGGGTGATTAATTTTATCTTAACATTTACTGTACTGTAGCTGAATGTAGCAGATGTTACAATGTGAGTTTTAAAAACTGTGTGTTGTGTTCTGTGCAGATGATAAACAGGTAAAAATCTTAAAAACTAACATTAAAGGATTTACAATAATCAAACTTCACTGCAACATCCTCAAGTCTAGACTGCAAAATACAGTATACAGACCTATTGTAACAGAAATCCCCATAATGCTGTGCAGTATAAACACATTTAACTGATTCCTAGTGAAATATACATAGTAATTATGAAATGGGCTGATGTTCAAGGTTTTGTAGACATTCCAGACTAATATTATCACATACAGTATGTCTGCTGTATGTGATAATTTTGATAACTTTCAGAGATTATCATCTCACCCTTATCATGCTGTATCAGTGTGTTTGTGTACATGCATGCATTTGCCCCTGTAAGCGTTATTGCCCTCGAAGTGTGTCTGTTATGTCTGTTGTGTGTTGAGGAGGTTTTTAATAATAAACAGTAACAGTAAGTCTGTTTGACTGTTTCTGGATCAGAATATTGTTTCTCTCTTCTGTCAGTCACTGTGCTGATGAAACACAAGGAACTGAGTTCTAAAGATATCAGTTAGATGAAATCAGCCACTGTTCTACAGTATCACGGCAGACTTTCTTAAGCAAGCGTTGTCAGTTTTGCCAAAGCTAGTATCTGCTGAGAGACTGGCTCAGGTTGCAATGAAGTGTTTATTTTTTAATCCGCTCGTGGGAACATGAGACGTGACCCTCTCTGAAGCAGATGTAGCTTTATAAGAATCAAACACTAACTAGATGCCATCATCCACACAAAACCTGCGTGAAACACAAACATCGGCTACAGAGGTGAAAGAAATGAATTATTATTGGACCCCACGGGTACAGGCGGCCCCATAACAATTTAAGAAGTGTTTTGTAAGACTCTCAGAGCATATACAGTGAGGAGACTGCATGCAAGCTCAGTCAAATAATGGGTGAACAGAGGACCAGACACAGGTGTGTGTGAGCACAGCTAATAATTTAGGTTGTAAGAATGTTTCCCTACCCAAAAACATTACAACATTATTAATATTATTGTTTGGTTATATGAACGTTATTCAAGCTTTTTTAATTCTATAAAATGTTCCACTAACAACGTTAAAAAGGTTTTACTAACATTAGTGCAAGACTGAGTTTTTGATAACGTTGAAAGAACTTTAGCCAACATCTGAGAACTCTCTGTTAGCTATGTGTGTGGAGAGAGAGAGAGAGACATAGAGAGAGAGAGACAGAGAGAAAGAGAGAGAGAGAAAGAGAGAGAGAGAGAGAGAGAGAGAGAGAGATACAGAGAGAGAGAGAGAGAGAGAGAGAGAGAGAGAGAGGGGTGAGCTCAGGGTTGTCTCATGGACAGGCCAGCTGTGTTGTCTGCCACTACAATCCACCTGCCACACAAAACAAATGAAGCTGTTGACTCACAAACACCCACATAACAGACACACACACAGCGCACACTCGTTCTGTTACTGTACCTGAAAACTAGCTCTCATTACAAGATCAATCCTGTATTATCATTAACGTCATAAATGTGATCTCTGATCTCAGAGCTGTTGGGGCTCATCATCTTTCTGTTTGTATCTCAAAACACTTTTGTTCTTGCACCTGTAACTTGTTTTTTTGTGCTCTGCACCTGATAGTCGTGACAATGAGCATTCATATGAAAACACAAAAACCTTAAACCTTCAAATAAGATGTTATTGTTCGACTTACACCAGGTAAGTCGAACTTTATACAGTCGGTAAGTAACTTTATACATTTTTCTGCTTTCTTTTTCCTTTTCGCTATTCAAGTTTACAGAAATATCACAGATGTCTTACCTAAAACAAAACTATTTTTGGCTACTTGTTAAACAGTATGTTTTAAATCATGTCTCTTTGCATTTGTGTGACGTGTCTGTTTGTAGATGATCTAATAATTCCTGTTTAAATTTTCCAGTGGTTCTTTCTGGCTCGGAGCAGAGACAAAGAGAGAGTAAAGTGGGGCTGGAATTCTCCTGTGGGTTTATTTGTGGATCTGTTTCTTCCTGCTTCCTGTCAAACCGGCTACAGTTCCATCCATCCCAGACTGTACTCAGACATAATTCAGATTTAACAAAGAGTTCAAAACATTCAGAATCTGACTCTGAAAATGTAAATGTGAATGGAATAGACGGCGAAGGCGTACGAGTTTCAGGTTGTTTTAGACAGGTGCTCTGTTTAGCACAGAAATGGGTTGTCGCAGGCTGGGTGAGGGCTTTCCGTGTGCTCTGCGACGGCCTCAGGAGATCTGCGTCGGATGACTGAGTGCTGCTGACGTGATTTGTGCGGGAGGAGAAGCAGATGTCGTGATAAAGAGTGTGGGAGGATAAGAACAAAGTACACAAGGCCGAGACGCCACACGCACACGGGATGCTGAACACAATGAGAAGCAATAAGTGTGACATCAAAAGTCACCCTTGCTGGTGGACGGAGGAGTGGTGACATTGTACACAATTCTTCTTCTTGATGAATTCTTACAAGCATTTAAAAGACTCCGTTGTAGCCTTTATATGAGTTTTTAGGAAATCACAGTTATCCAGTTATCTATTTTTTAATGTCATTTTTTTAAATTCAAATCTCACATTCCTATTAATCTCCACAGAGATTTAGAGCATTTTTAGAAGAACGCAATTGTCTCTTTTAACTGAATGGAGTTTGCGTTGATTCAGAGACAGATGTGAATACTGTATGTGATTTACAGACTGAACCCCACACGTAGTGGATTATCTTTATGAGTGGTGTGAGCTGTTATGTCATTTAATGTGTTTTTGTCACTCTGTTCTCGTAAGCTTGTGACTGATAGGAGAGGAAGTGGCAAGTTCAGAGGAAGTGAGGCACCAGCTCGCCAGTGTCGCTCTGAACTGCAGTAACCCTGATGTTTCATGTGTCCCGAGGAGAGAATTCAAGAACCACTACAGCTCTGAGTTCAGCCCTACATTCTCAAGCTACACGTCAGGGGTCAAAGGTCAGGGCACGCATGCCTGAAACAGACTGTTGCATGTTGCTTGGACCTGCAAACCATGGGGATGGATACAGTGACGTATCGGTTAAAACAAGGTCTAAAAAACTGAATGTTTTGACGTTTTTGTTACTGAATGGAAACATTCATACAGCATTAAACATAAAAACAAAAATGTGTTAGCTGGGCTGTAGTGAGTGATGTACATGTGCATACAGGCGGCCGCTGCTATGGCAACATGTGAGCCTTTGTGGTTACATTCACTTGTAAATGAATGTTAAGAAATACTTTTCATAAGCAGCATCATCATGCACCACACAAAACACACAAAAAAGTCTCTGCAGGTAAACACGACTCGCTGTTTTAGTGGAGTTTGACCGTGTTACTAAGATTATGATGAGGTTAATAAGCATAAAAATACTGAGTAATAGAGTCCTTTTAATTCAATACAACTCAACACTAAGTATATTTCTAATCACTATTTTTCTCTTGCATGAGTCTGGTGCAATGCATTCTGGGATCGCCTTGTCTGGGAAAGATACACGTGATGCCTCTGAAGGTCAAAACCAGAATTCAGGAGTTTACTTACGATGCTTAAAATGCTGTAGACCTTTAAATAAGATCCTGTTTACCCGGAATCAGCTAAGCACACTTTCAGTTATCTTTCTGACGGTTAGCTGTGTTATGTTAATAAAGACATGTTAGATGAGTTTATAGTTTGCACTTCAGCGTATCTGCTAGTGTAAACAAATATAAAAGCACAGAAGTCAAGATGAAGGTTAGTGTCAGATGGTTGAAATTCTTCTGTTTGAGTGAATGAACAGGTCCGTCATAAACAGCCTCCACACATTCCTGCTGGGAGTGAGAAACTTCTTATCACTCCGTAATTAGACATCCTGACTTCCTGTGATTTTCCCAATCTGTGATTCTGTAAATTATGACAAAGACTGCGGTGTTACCTTTTTAAATGTGAAAGAAACATAACAGAAGTAACAGAAATGTTTATGATATTTATGTTTAGATTTCATATTAATATATTTTAAAACTATACCATACAATCATACATATATCATGTAAACTTATATACAGTGTGTTTTAAATGTAATATTTAAAGCTGAATTGTGTAGTTTTATTTAATACATAACAGACTTTCTTCTGGCTTAATTAAAACAGACAACCATAAGAAAACCATTTGTAGGTTTTAATTAGTTACAATTTTTGCAATTGCATTTGTTAATGATCAACTTTAAATATTAGACTGTACAACTTACATAAAGTACATAAAGAAATGAAAAAATACATGTTTAAAGATACATGTTTCAGTTTATGTGAATTATAACAAAAGATTTTTTGTGTTTTTTAATCACATTGTGTTTGCTTTATCACATCGATTGTATCACACAGTCATCCAGCTACAAATTTGCTTATTATAAAAAGCTAACTGCTCTTGTCCAGGAACAATAACTCAGAACAATTTCATTTTCCATGTAATGTAATTCTCATGTGTTCTTGCGTCACACGGTTTGGTTTAGAACAGGAAAAATGGGTTTTGTCTTCTCAGATTCCATTAGGGTGTTTCTGCAACTTGATCATGTTTGACCACACAAACACTCAGAGTCTCAGAACGGCTCTTTTGTATGTTCTCTCCCCCAGACGCTCGTATGGAAACAGTATATACAGTCACGCATGTTCGCCTATAGATGCCCACGCACGTTTACTCGCGCACACACACATGCACAAGCACATTTCTGGCACAGACTCACAGACGTCAGGAAATCTCATCCTGAGTCTCCAGAAAACCACTGGGTGCTGTACAATTTCTAGAGGATACAATCAAATACAAAAGAGAAGAAAAGAAACAAGTCTAAGATTTGAAACAGCTCGGCTGCCTGAACTCCTGCCTTATTTATTGGCTCACTTGCACAGGAGCAATTTGTCTTAATTATGATAAAAGTATTTAGCAAGAAATGAGTCTCTGTTATATAATATTATTAATCCATGTGTTTTTGTTTTACGTGTTTGAAAAATTACACTGAGTGATTTGACATTTCCGTGGTGAAATTTTGATTAGATCCATCAGAGGTTTCCTGGCTGGAATCTGTCTTACTCTGCAGAAGATCGATAGCTTCCTAATCGCTGGATGACTGATTCTTACATTCTGCTAATGTAAACTCCATCTCCAGAAATGAGAGCCAAACTGAAGCTCAGTCCATCAGACAGACCTACCATCATCATCTGCAGATCTCCAGCACAAGATACACAGACTCATGAACAGCAAACCTTGGCAGAACCTGAGGCCAGATCCTGAACTTTATAAAGACGGAAAACCCAAACTTTGTTAACTGATGTAACGGCTGATATCCTCTGTGTTTGACTTTGGATTCAGGCATTCCTGCTTGGTTTGTTAGTTGGTGTGTTAAACCACTTGCAGGATAAGTTTTAGTGAATGAAGGTGGAATGCTGACCTTAATGGAAGGGTTTATGGTAAGAGGGGTGCGGATAAAAACAGAGGTGGAAGGAAGGGGGTGTGTCCTTACCTTGGGCGTGCCCTGCCTAGTGTCCAGACCACACCCACAGCATCCCTCCCACACAGCTTTTTAGTTTATTGCTTAAGAATTTCTAGGTCAATCTGACCTAGTTGGTTAGTGTTTAGGGAAGGCAAGTGTGGTTAATATGTGAGCCTACAACCAGCATCCAAAATTACCACTCGCCAACTGCCAAATGTGAGTACAACTGGCTATTTTAAGTAACTATTATAGCTGGTTCAATCTTTGATCAAATGCAAACAAACACTTTATTTTTGTTTGGTTTGGTTGGATCAGTGTGTTAATCCTCTGTGTTCTTGCTGGGGTCACGTGTCTTAACATTTTAAATCCCACTTTAGAATAATACGGATTCAGATGATTGGGCCAGTGTAAACCAGCAACAGTAAATCAAAATCAGACTGAGAGAGGATTAGTGTGACATAAATGATGTGAGCGATTCAAGACATCCAAACACACTTTTGTCATATGACATAAACACAAAAAACTACTACTAAACATCAACTAAAAACACATCTGCTGACACCTGAGCGGAATGAACATTTTGTCTTTAATTTTGTTTGTTCTCAAGAACTTCATGTGACAACATATTTTACATGTCAAACATATTTTTCATATGTTCACAAGTTCAATAAAAACATTAGAGAGCACTGCTAATAAAATTGCTAAGAAATGGAAATTATGTCCTCATAAAGTTGCTGTGAAATTGACAAATGATTCAATAAAGTGGATACAAATGTTTCACTGAGATCTACACAATCTATACTTTGTACTGGTGAAAGAAACACAGGTGTGTAAGGTTGGTAATGCACATGTGGTTTACATTAAGTGAAGTCATTTCTCCCGTCTAACAGTCTGCCTAAACTTAAACTTCAGCCGAAGTTACACACAGCAGTTACACTGGTGTGCTGATGCCAGTGTGTGTTTGCATGTGTGCACATCTTATCATATGAACAACAAAATAACACAATACCAAAAGGGAAATTCTGTCTTCACTTTCTCAACCTCATCTCCGCCTAGAGGGAACATTCTCAGAACATTGACTACTGTTCTCTAAAAGTTCTTTTAAAGTTATCAAAAAGTTCTTGCTGTAATGTTAGTAGAATTGTTTTTAACATTATATATCATAAATTCAAAAAGTCTGAATAACATTCATACAATGTCTAAAAAATTGAAGTTTTAAACATTCCTGAAACATTCAAAGTAACTTATTAATAAATAATAATTTTTAATATTTTTGTTAATGGTAACGTTAGGAAAATGTTCTTACAACCTGAAATTGTTAGCTACTAGTATCCATTCACTTTCATTATATATTAAAGAGCAATCGGGATATTCTTCCTTCTGTGTTCCATGGAATAAAGGAAGTCACATGATCTTAAATTATGTCATTGTCTAAATTTCTGTGTGAACTGTCCCTTTAAAAGCCGGAGACAGGACGAACTCTAAGAGACGGGTAAGACAGAGCGATCAGACAGAGGAAAGGGGGAGTGACTGAGACAGCACGTCACGTGTATGCTGGAGAGAGTGCATAACCTCTGGCGGGGCAGTTCTTACAGACACAGCACCAGTGTGAGCACAGACAAACACGTTTCTCACGTCTCATGTTGCTCAGACAAACTCCCTCTGCCCTATTTCGTTTTGATCGGATCACTTCCTTTAGGCAAATCTGTGCAGTGGACGGCCTGAGGCGTAACCAGATGTGTCAGGTTAAACGCAGAGAAATCTGATGTAACAGCGTTCACTCTTTTATAGGGGTACTAAAGTACATAAATTGCAGCACTAAATTGCACTAACATACAACTTGTGTCCTAATAAAGATTTACGATTCGCTGATGACTTGTTAAATAAGTCGTACATTAACACCAAATTACAAACTACTCGGTTACTAAGCAGTAGTTTCAAAACCCTGAGTGTCACAAGTTAAGGCCTTACAAACCTTATAAATCTAGCACAACCCCACTCATGAGTTTAATTTGTTCATTTTGTAATAAACTCAGATATTCTCATAAAAAATGCCTTATAAGAAAGACAATTGTCATACACTAAGAGTATTTTTAAATAGCTTGCTTTGGAAAAAATGTAGTTTGAAATTTGTTTGCAGACAGTTTGTGACATTGTTGAGATCACTTATGAAACTCCAGCGGAGATTTTCATCAGGAGAAAAACTGAGAAGCAAAAGGAATAAGCAAAAGTATCAATTTGCCCTCTATAGAATCATAACAGTGTTTAGGAGAACCCACTGAGACATCAAATAGGAGTAATTTATGATCTTTCCTTCAGGAAACTTCATGATGATTTCAGTAGAGCATTTATTCATAAACGTGTAAAACAGGATCTGAAGATCTGAAGTGTGGTGTGTGAGGCAGAGGCACCTGAATGTTGAGTGTCTTGAGGGTTTTGTAAACAAAACTTCACATCCCTCTAAGAAATGTATTTTCTTTCTCGCGCAGCAGGACGTATGTTTGAAAGAAAACTCCACCTCTGAGTCTCAAGGCTACAGAACTGAGTACTGGAAACGAGCCAGAAGATTTTCTAATGTTTTAAACGTGGGATGAGCTCCAAACAAATGAATTACAGCCTCTTAAAGTTATGTAAGTCTATGAGAGTAACAGACCAATAAAAAAACAGTAGAGACCTTATGTAAAGCTCTCATTATATTTGCCTTGCCCAGTAAGGAGGAGATGTGGAGAAACTCAACTGGGAGTGAATGGCAGCACATATTGTATATCGCCTCACAACGACCCTCTTCAGCTCCTCTGCTCTTCTGTTCTAAACGTGCTTTTTTACGAGCTACATGGAAAGTTTTGCGAAGTCTGCAGGCTGTTTTCAGCCTCGCTTACTTCTGTCTTGTTTCTCTGCCTAAAAACTCAAATAACCATCATGAACATGAGTGTTTAGGGCTCGTACTGTCTCCTGTTGAGGCAGCTGGAAGTTCGAGGTTCTGGAAGGCAATATGCAGTCCACAGGGGCCGCACTGCCTGCTGGCCATGTCAGATAAACCCATGCAGCTTGGGTCTGATCTGAGCAGCGTTGGAACCAGAGCAGTATCTTCTGTCTCTGTGTACTACTTGTGCTGTTTACAGAGATCTTCCAGAAACAGGCCTGTGCTGCTCAGATCAGATTGTTCTGTGCTGGAATCTGTCGCACTGTGTGGAACAGAATATTTATGGGAACTGAGACAGAACTGTTTTAAATGTTACTGGATTTTTAAATGAAATAGTTTGATTTCACTGGATGTCTTCCATTTCCAACATGATGACAGAACTGGGTGATTTTTAACATCTCTTTCTTGAGTCATGACTTGACCAGACTGCCAAAAATGCACTTTTACACCAAACTGAATTAAAAAAGGTTTTATTTATGAGACGATATCGGAACACCACTAAATGAATGAAACATACGATGTCGGGAGGTCACGACAACAGCATAGCACACAACCTTTTGAAATGTTTGTTGTATGATGTTTTACATACTGTTTTAAGATAATAGCAGGTAGCCTATAGGTAGCCTATATTAACAGTAGTTATACTGTGGTAGTGTATACAATATATACAGAAAACAATTCGGTAGTATTCAATATGCTGCATACTAGTATTCCATTGCAAATATATTCAGTAAAGACACATGTTTCCACTACATCTTCAACATTGTTGTTAAATGTATAAAATAAAATAGATTTTTTAAACAATGAATGGCAAAAATTTCTTTTTTTGCATAAGAAGAACAAACTTTAATAAAGCCCTTCTTCAGATTTTGCACAATAGTTACCAATACCAGTTCATCAGGCTTTTGAATTTTTTACTTGACTTCACCTGACACAGGAGTTCACCAGCCCTTTCACAATGTGTAATTATGTGTATTATAAAATATTATCCAAAAAATAACAGCTCTAAATTGCTCAATCTGATTGTAAAAGGTCACCGGTTGGGCGCATGCTCTGCTCTGAATCATGTATAGCCATCTTTATCTGCACACTGTGCATAGACTCGCCCAGGGTTCTTACATAACGCAGTTAAAACACACCCCCAGTCACATGTAGCATTCAGCCCTGTGGAGAGATATCCTAATGCTGCAGGAGCTGTGCTGGCAGCTGTTCAGATCACACACACATCCACGCTCACACACACACACACACACACACTGCACACACACACACAGATAAACACACACATGCTCACAGACACACACACACATGCTCACAGACACACACACACACTGCTGAGCATACACACAGATAAACACACACATGCTCACAGACACACACACACATGCTCACAGACACACACACTGCTGAGCATACACACAGATAATCACACACCACACACACTAAACACACAATGCTCACAAACACACACACACATGCTCACAGACACACACACACACACACACTGCTGAGCATACACACAGATAAACACTTACACGCTCACACACACACACACACAGATAAACACACACATGCTCACAGACACACACTCACAGACACACACACACACACACACTGCACACACACACACAGACAAACACACACATGCTCACAGACACACACACACATGCTCACAGACACACACACACATGCTCACAGACACACACACACACTGCTGAGCATACACACAGATAAACACTTACACGCTCACACACACACACAGATAAACACACACATGCTCACAGACACACACACACATGCTCACAGACACACACACACACACTGCTGAGCATACACACAGATAAACACACACTCACACACACACACACACACACAACACCAGCATACAACAAATAAACACACACTCACTCACACACACACACACAGCTGCATACACAAACACATACACGCTCACACACACACTGCTGCACACACACAGATAAACACATAATGCACATGCACACACTGCTGCACACACACAGATAAACACATACACATGCACATGCACACACTGCTGCACACACACAGATAAACACATACACACGCACATGCACACACTGCTGCGCACACACAGATAAACACACATGCACACTGCTGCACACACACAGATAAACACACATCACACACACGATAAACACACATGCCACACTGCTGCACACACACAGATAAACACAACACATACACACATACACACACACACTGCACACACACAGCTAAACACACACAGATAAACACACATGCACACTGCTGCACACACACAGATAAACACACATGCACACTGCTGCACACACACAGATAAACACACATGCACACTGCTGCACACACACAGATAAACACATACACACACTGCTGCACACACACAGATAAACACACATGCACACTGCTGCACACACACAGATAAACACACATGCACACTGCTGCACACACACAGATAAACACATACACATGCACACTGCTGCACACACACAGATAAACACATACACATGCACACTGCTGCACACACACAGATAAACACATACACATGCACACACTGCTGCGCACACACAGATAAACACACATGCACACTGCTGCACACACACAGATAAACACATACACGCTTACACACAAAGCCATAACAGATTCAGCTGTGATTGGTTGCCAGTGTTTTAGTGTCCTGCCTGCATGTGAACCGTCTGTGGAAAATGAGAGTGAGAGTTTTCCCTCTGAGCTTCACATGTGACTGTACAGAGCCTTTGCTTGGGAAGCAGTAAGCGCTGTGTTGCCAGATCATGCCAGAAAAACAGGCGACCCTGTATGACATACACTGAAAAGACGTGACATGCCTCAAACTGTGTGGGAAAAAATGTGTAAAAAACTTGTAGTATAAACTTGTAGAATAAACTTCACACATTTAAAAATATAGGTTATTAAAAGGTTCTTCACAGCGACGTCATAGATGAAGCATTTTTGGTTCCCCAAAGAACCCTTCAGTCCTACCTTTCTAAAGAACCTTTTGCCACTACAAAGAACCTTTTGTAAAGGTTCTGTGGATGTTAAAGGTTCTTTATGAAACCATACAATTAAAAATGGTTCTTCTATGGCATCCTGACGCAGAGCGTACCACAGCTACCGACTTTGTCAGCACAGAATGAGGCGCACGAGTTCATTATCTTTAACTGTTGGCTGTGTGTGGTTGCCAAGCAACTTGCATTAATATATAATATGTGATCACAGGTCGATGTTTTACAATGGCTTCAAACGTGGTTCATCGAACAACATTAAACAAGGCTAAATGAGATCATGCTGCAAAGAAAATGTATTCGCAAATAGTATTTTATGTCTAACTGGCCACCTTTACATGCACACACACTTATTTGCACATGTATGCAGTTATGCAATGGAGGGCTGGAGGAGGGGCCGAACCACACAAGGAAGAGGAAACTAACAGCAGCAATTAGAAACGCTGTTATTTAGAGAGTCGTCACACAGCAGGAGGGGAGATCTGACAACCCCTGTTACTGGACTGTAGTTTTTTGTGCTATATGGGCTAAGCACTAGCAAGTGTGTGTGGAAACAAGCCAAAATGCAACCCATGACTGCCTATATATTTATAAGCAACTTTATAAAAATAAGCCCAAAGTTGATTAAAAAAGAGGACATAGCAACACTCTACATGCGAAAACACACACAGACACACACTGAAAGAGGGAAAGTAAATTACATGAGAGGCAGGGTTTTAAAGCGTTTTAAATCACAGTACAGACTTCCTGCATGGATGCTGGGTTTCGCTTCTGTCCGTTACACAGCTAAACCAACCAAATCCCAACACATTATTGACTAAGCTGCTCTTGTCAACGAGCTAACCTGTGGGTAAGAGAAACCACTAATCTGATACCTCATCTGTTTCTCCTGGATACCAGTGAGATCACATGGAGAGTGATTGTAGAAAGAATTGTAGGAGAAACACCCGAGACAGCACTGATACGTCCATAAAATACAACAGAAGTCATCTGAGCTATAAAAGAGCAAATCCTGAGCACTGAAACATATCCACAGGGAACAAATGAACTTGAGGGACACTGCTCACAATTGCAATGTAAATTTCAGACTGGTACAATGAAGCCATAACTGATCACTCTCAGGAGCCGGACTGACATGAGAAACATCATAATTGCCTGGATACATCTGAAACATGCAACCACACCATCTGTGTCGACACACAAACCATCACACAATAGAAACCCGATCACCAGTTTACCAGCTCTATGAATTATGCAAACAACTTTAATATTTCATTAGGGGCTGTTTTTATGTGCTAATATTAAGGAGTGAAGACAGAAGAGTGGAATATCTGACAGTCTGTTATGCACCGTTGACTTAGTTACATAATGGATAAACACAGCACATGGATTTCCAAGCCAAACTGTATCTGTGCCTAAAATAATCATGTTCAGAAGGAATCGTTTTGTTTCTGACCACAGAACACTGTTTGGATTGTCATATTCTCTTAACCTGATGTTTTCCTGAATATTCTGTAAGCAACATGAGATTATCTCACATACAGGGTGGAAATCATATTGTATATAAAATCACATTTTGCATGAAGAAAATAATGAAAAATGTCTATACACTTTAAATAACATACGTTATACATACACATGTTAAATCTAAGTGTTTAAGCCCTAATGATGCTTTTGGCTTTGTATTTTTACGGAAAACATAATTTTCATACATGTTTTGATTCTGAGTTTAAACATCACTTGAAATGTTCTAGCCCTCTCTGATGAGAATTCCTCACATACTCATGCCCACAATCAATTCATTTCCACAGTGAGACCAGTGTTTCGTGCCTGGCCATCTGTGGAGCCGACATTCAGGCTGGAGATGATGCGGACACCCTCTGCGTTATTTTTTATGAATGAGAGATAAAGAGAGTGAGAAGGCCTCCATTCCCCTGCAACCCTCCACGCTACTGAATCATCAGGCCCGTCTGACAGCACTTATAAATCACAGAACCAATTTTCAGTGGTGAGTCATGGAGGCCCACAGCAGAGACGATGGGCCGAGCATCATGTGAGAGAGACGGCAATACAACAACACATGCTGGAATGTGCACAAGAGCGCGAGAGACTCTGTCATCTGCAGCGTGTGAAAGCAGTCGCCCCATGACGCTATTTTTAAGCAATCGTGATTCAGGGAGTGAAGAATACAGCTACTGTGTTCAGCTGTGAATGACAGTTCATGCTTATTAACCCTGCGGATGGAATGTGAGAGAAATAACAGCACGAATCTGGAGAAATGAGATACATGTTGCAGTCACTCAGAGCAGGTAACAATAAACCCACAGTGGGCTGCTGGGTATACAGTGAAGCTGCAGTAATAAACCTAACAGTGGTCCAACAGCTCGCAGTCTATAGATAAATCCCAGATCAGACTGTATATATTGCACAAAATATGTTTTACGTGTACAATAAATTGTTTAGTAAAAAATATACATTTTTATATTATGCATATTAGAAATATACATTTCTACTCCTGTCATTTTTGTAATGCATCCAGGAATTTTATTTGCTGTTTGCTAAATTGTTTGCTTTTGTCATTGTTTTCAGTGATTGTTTTATCATTGATTAAATTGTTGATTATTTAAATCAGAAAACATTCACAGGTTTGTGCGATTTTAACACTGTAATGTTTATCAGAGAAGCCTTCACTCTGTCTTGAGGTGATACTCGATCTTCAGCATCTTTAATTAATGGCATCAAACTGGCAATCATCTTCCTCTCACATGTAATTTCCCAAACACCACAAGCTGGTTTACTGCTATACAAAATATGTTGATATGTATAAGGCCGATTACAATATTTCTTAATATCAGTAAAATATTTCATCACTGATTATCCCTTTGTGGTTGAGAAATGACTAATTAAATACAGGAATAATCTCTGATGTTTTCACAAGCCTCTGTGCGATTTCTTTAGTCAGTCAGTGTAGGACTTACTGTTCTTGTTGTTTTGTACATGAAGAAGCTGTCAGGCTGAGCAGTGAGAAAAGCTCTTGTGTAAACAGCATCCAGCTGTTGGCATTAAAACCCTTTCATATGATGATTTGACTACCATCAGGGTGTTTTGAACACGTAACTGGGTAAAGAATGTTCAAATGTGGTCCAAACCACTGACAGAGTACACAGAAGTCAACAAACAGTCAGATGTGCGCTGTGTTTCACTGAGTGGATGAGATGCAGATGATGAAGCAAGAGTATTGTGTTAGTGTGATAGTGTTTGTTATCAATGTTGTTGGCTTCCATGCAGAAAGGAGTGTCACCTCGGCTGTTTTCAGCAGCCCGTCTCTGTTTGTGACACACCTCCTTCGCAACCGGGAGAGTTTGTAGATACGACATGAGAAATAAAGTTATCGTTGGTTCTGTGTCTCTCTGTTGCAACCCACAAATAAAATCAATGTAGCTGAGCCACACCTATGACCTCACTTACACCTCCCGGTCTCTGTCATACATAAATCACCACCTACTCAGCACTTCATAATCTATACACCACATACTCCTTGAGAATTCCCCCCAAAAAATGATCGAGGAACAAGCACAGGGTCTTATAAATTGCCCCAATATGCCACTGTTGTCCAGAACACAGTCCACTTCTATCTGCGTGGCGTCTTCCAGCCCACAATGTTTTGTTTATGTGTTCCTGGCTGTCAAATACTGCCAGAGTTAGAGAAACATAAAAGAAACTGTCCATTTGCAACAATGATGATTTTCAATCGTGCAAAACCAAAAGGAGGAACAGCACGGGTGGGTTTTCATCTCAAATGTGATCACGTTTTCCTGGGAGGAGTGCTGTGAGTCACTGACTCCAGGCTGTGATTCTTTATCTGGATTCAGATCAGAGATCCCGCCCCCAGAGGAAGAGACGCGGTGATGATGCTTTATTTGCTCTCACACCGTCACGGTCACCAACCTGCTCGCTGCACCACGACACAAGTGTGAAAATGCCACTGGACACAGACCACATGGTGTGTCCTTTTCTTCTCATTCCAGCAGTCTGAGAGAAGCAGTGCGGGCAGAAAAATGTGACACGCTCTCCTCCTAACATCACGCAGCACTTCACCTGCTGTGACGCTTTTAGAGAAGGTGCAACATTCCTAAAACGACAAGTGAACCACTGTGGAATGTTTTTCGGCTCCTCCTCTTCCCTCACCATGGAAACTCCAAGTGCTGTTTAAAAACAGTGCGAGCGTAAAGACAACACGTGTGCAACCTCTCAGAAAACAGAACACGATGGCCTATAACGTTCAACCTCATTCATTCGATTGGTACACATACACGTACGCACACAGCAGTCACTCGGAGACAGGTGAGGATAAACCAGGCGACGAGGCTCCTGGATATACGGTGAAACGAGAGAGCGCGGCGATGTGCACACTGACTTGCTTCTTAGACACATGTATCATTCGCTTGTGCCACATGCAAAGCTTTCCACACTCCTCAGTTTGCAGTTGCGAAATAATACATTTGTACCTGTCAATAAACCACTGGAAATGTGTACTGGCTGTAAATGATCATTCATTTTATATTTAAGAGAACTATATATATATATATATATATAAAATTGTATCTACACTTTTTTTTCCTTTTTAACAGCAAAGACAGTTCAAGACATACTAACACGATTTATGAATGTATTGCATTATCTTTAAAGACGTATCATTTCGCAATGATAGTATGACAATGACATTGTCGTATCGCGCTATACTTCACTGTTTTAAATGCATTGTTCTTTCACTGCTGCTGTTCAGATGCAAGACTTACTTTTATTATTATTATTATTATTATTATTATTTCATGGCATTTGAATGGAACAACTTGATGTTGGGTAGACTCTTACAAGTGAGAGGGGGGCGCATCTGATACAACCGAACCTAATGAGGCTTATGAAGTTAATACAGAGAGTTAATAACTGTTTCCAGAACAGTCGGAGTTGACATTTTGTCAGACTGCTGGAATGACACCGATCCGCGTGTTCACGTGTTTTGGTCATTTGCATGTCATTTGCATAAACGAGCCCGTCTCTCCTATCAGCTCCGGCCGGCTTCAAACGCACACCCGATTTGTCAGATCCGGGTCCGGGCGCACAAATCGCACAGCGCGGCGTCGGTGGCCCCGCCCCCTCGGACACGTTGCTCGGGGAGAAGTAACACGGGGCCGCAGAGGCGCGGGTCCGCATCACCGGGACACACGCTCGGTCGGGCGCTCCGGTTCCGTTCGGATACGTCGCTGAAGCGAAGCGAAGCGAGATCGTTCCCATCCGGCTTGCGGTAAGAGAACCGGGATCGTGTGTGAATACGACGCGGCGAGCGGCTCCGGGTTTCTGTGCGGAGGTGACGCGGAAATAAGTGTCGCTTCATGTCGTGTCTCGACGTGTCGTGATCGGGTTTAAAGGTCCTCATAAAGGCTGTTGACCGTGTTCGTGTTGGTCCTCGGCGGGGCTCCACCCTCTCTTATCACACAAGTGCATTAATGTCGTGTTTCTTTTATATTGGGTTTAACGGCGTTGCCCACAGCAACCGATAGTGCCGCAAAGTGACAACAGCTGACGCGAACTGTTGCGCTAACGGCGCTATGAAGTAACGCGCGCGTGCGCTTTGTTCGCTGTAAAAAGACATAAAATACAACCATTTTCTATACATTTATTTCTATATATATTTATATATACATCCATGCATAGTCACACCGCCGTATGTATATATAAATACAAGTGCTCAGACTGATAAAGGGCCTTTTCATTGCCCTCGACACAAGTATTAGATGTGGGCAGATTTTCGACACTTTTTTCTGTGTTTGGTTATTTGCTGAACTAAAGAGAAACGGAGAGACTCTTGTACATGCTATTACATAATGTCTTTATATTGGCAGAACATGAGATGTATGCAGTTTCAGTACATAAGAGTTACTGTTGACCTTACCTTTAACATAGAAGTGTTGTCACCTGTGACCTGATGTGTTTTTCCATTATATTTGTACACACCTGACCCTTGAGAATGAATTATTGGTGTAACCTAGTGCCGTCAGCTTGATTCAGTCATATTCAATAATACGTGTGACTTGGCACTGTCATGGATTTGTATGGTGTGGCATACTTGAGATTTGAGGTGTCGCCTGTTTACTAAAGATGCAAATTTTCTAACATGCATTATAAACACCCGTTTATTGACCGCCCTGACCGTTTGAAAGAAACCTTTTACCCCAAAGAACCGAGTAAATCCTTACTGAACGCACAAAGCAGCTGCTTCTGCGTGACTTATGTCTTTACACACGATTCACGGCATGCTTCATTAGACGTCGTGTTTAAAATGCTTCAGAGGATTGCTTATATATATATTCCTCAGGGCCTTTGTTTTTATGAATGCTCTAAAATGGGTGGAATTGTTAATACGCATACAGCAGGACCAAGGCGGCGCTGAAGGCCACAGATCAGGTCTTGGTTTATTTTTTTAAACACCCCAGCAACCCCTGGAATGAATCACCGCACACTGCCGGCACGTGCAGTTCGAGAATGAGCTCATAATCCATGAAATCAGAGCAATTTATTAATAGACGCTTTGGGCAGGATTGCAACTTTTGAAATGGATTTTTTCTAGTACCATTATTTGTGGTCACCATGGTTACAGTGTTCCCATGTCATTGACTGAACAAACAGGGCTTTAAATGTGTGCTCTGTGTCACCTGTGTCATCACAGCCTGCTTCATTTTCAAGTGTTTCTCAATGAGATACTATCCGCTCACTGTAAAGAGTGCAAATGTCATACACAGACCCTGCCGCTATTCAAATAAATGGAGATTCTGACCCTAAATTATTATCCTTTAACAAATCAAATTCCAAAAAAAACAAGGATATTCCTGGACTATTCCTTTGTGAGGGTGTGTTTGTTAAAGTTACAGTAGAAGCAGAAGTTTACGGTGGTTTTTCATGCTCCAGAGAGCACGCTGCTTTAAGACAGAGTACAGAGTTCCCGGGAATGTTTGTTAAACAGCAGTTAGTCTCTTTGAATGGCTGCTGGGACTGATACTCGGGTGGTGTAACTGGAAAGCTGGCTGTTTTAAATGACGTGACTAAGTGTCCCGCTGGATTTTATTATCCAGTCTGCTTGACTGTTAATCTGCCAGATACGTTCAAAACATTTCAGCACTGTGGAGTCGGTTTGTGTTGTTATGATCCAGGTAAAGTAAAACAGTGAAAGAGACAGCATTCTTTTTCTATGATCCAATTTCACGCCAGCTCGTGTCCTATTCAGTATATAGTGATGTTTCTTATAAGTATTTATGACAACAGGAGATTTAAACGTTTCGTCCTCCCTCCCGCAGGTCAGTGATGGTCCGTGTTGGTTAGATTCTGCTTCTAAAGATGTCAGCATCAGATTCTGACTATTCCATTGACTGGCTGGCCAGTGACGATGAAGAAAACGATAGCGAGTTAGAGCCAGACTGTACCAAAGCCCAGGGCAAAACCACACTGCCCAAAAGCCCCTCTTCGGGGTTCATCCAGGTGGCCCTCTCAAAGAGGAATGGAGATAAAGGAGAGCTGAAGGACAAAGAAAATATGAGCTCTCCTGGAAGTTCTCCTTCCAGCTGTGACAGTTCAGACTGTGGTGATGATGCCGGGCTTTCTCACCTGGGACAACGAGATCGGTCCAATTACAGCCCGTGCCCTGAGAGCCCTAAAAGAAAAATGAGGCAGGCGCTGAAAAGAACGCGGAGCTCTGTGATGCTGGAGCAACGGGAGAGGCAGCTCACACCTGAGCAAATGGAGAAAGACAGGCTGTTCGCATTCAAGGTGAGACGTGCCAGCTTTGGCGCTCTGGTGTATGTAATTTGCAGGCATGTCAGGAGAAGGAACACGGTCTTCTGAAAAGAATCCTCATCACATACAAGATCCATTTCCACCCGAAAAGACGAAATTAAAAATCAGCAGAATCATTTCCAGGACACCCCCCCATGTGTGTTTTTCTAGGTGAAATGTGAATGAGTCACACAAGGTTATTGATTCAAGAAACTCAGTTTTTCCTACATAGCTGAATTTCTGTGAGAGCACATACCATTTTAACAAGTGTGTGAGCAGTTACATGACTCAAACTGTTTTGTACCAGCATGCCATTGTTTTCAGAGATGATGAGCTGTTTGACAGAACGTCCTGACTCGAAATGTTGTTTGTGTGTGGTATCCCAGCTGACAGGCAACTCTCAAAACATTGGCTGATGTTATCTAAAAGAGTTTTTGCAGTAACCTTAGTACAACATTTGATAACATTATATATAGCAAAAATGTTAGTTAAATGTTTTAAAGTTTACAGAATTTAAAATGTTTGTATAATGTTATAAGAACTGGACTTTTGTCAAAATAATGTTTTCAGTTTTTGTTACTTAATGGAAACGTTCTTACAACCTAAAGTTAATAGTGGGATTTGCTGAAGTGCATTGTCAACATTATGAAGCTCTTGTTGAACAGTGAAAGCAGGAAATGTTGAATGATATTGTGTGTGTTTGGCAGTGCTTACAGCTGCAGTGTTACATTCATCCTCTATCTTCAATCCTCAACGGTCTCCAGTCAGGCAGATACAGAGAACGTAAGTAACCCTTCACACCCTCTTACTAATCTTGCAGTACTGATCACAGCTACTTACTGTGTCACCAAAGCTTGCCTGGGTTGATGATAGATCAGATTAGTTAGTATAAACGTCTTATGAGAACATTCAGACTAGTAGATTTGATGCCAAATTGACCACAGTCATTTCCTCCATGTACATGTTGCCTCGCTTAGTCATAATAGAACGTATAAGGTTCAAAGGCACGTGTCTAGAGCAACAGCTCCAAAAATATTCCAAAGCCTTGACTGAAATACCTACAGCAGTTTAAAGATAAGTTCAAGGTTGGGAGATGGCTGTTTCCATTGTGCCCTTGACTGAAAGCATGAAATATGCAAAATATTTGACTAAATTATTTTTTATTTATGTCAACGTTGTTGCATATAATGTCACTCTAAAATCTACAATCGCAAAACATGCTTAAGGCAGACGTTATTGTACAACACCAACAAACATATTAGAAATGCAAGATCCTTAAAATAAGTTTTATTGGACAGTTTGAGCCCCACGTGTGCTGGAAAAGTTGCGCACCAGGCGGACCCCCTTATGGGCACTCGGTTTGAGATCGTTGGGCGACCCCCAAACTTCCTGGCCACAGAGCCAGCGAGTCTGTCCTCCCCCACACTTCCTGGCAACCCATCTGCCTCCCAGATCTAAAACAGCCTGTTACAGACAATGAGCTTGTACTGTGTTCTTAAAGGAAATTATTTAAATTACGTCTTCTTTCACAGGCCTCAGCACTTTCCAGGAGAGTGTGGCCATGGACCGCATCCAGAGGATAATGGGGGTCCTACAGAATCCGTGCATGGGGTGAGTGTCCTGCTGCTTCCCTTCACCTCACTCGCCAACAGCTTGAGGGTGGACTTTAATCTGCACAGCACTCCATCGTGGATCGATCTGATGGATGTTGTGTCTATTTATTTAATCTACCTCAATTCACCCTCTGCTTAGAGACACTTTGTGCTTGCAGGCTGCATTCTGTTTGTCAAGCACTGTGAGGAAATCTTGCTTCGGTGTGTGTATGTTTATACACATTAGCGGTGGGTGGAGGCCAAGAGTTCTTCCACATCGCTTGCAAATGACTTATACGTACTTATACATATCCTCAGATATGTCTAAGGAAGGCTTGTCTTAGCTCAAAGGGTTTAAGTGGGAGAATTAAAGAGAATGTGAAAACGCACGACCACCCGGCATGATGCCTGTTTTAAAGCGTGCAGACCCACAACCACAGGTCCAGAAGTGTCTGGACAAGAATACAGTTCACAAATATCCAAGCTCTCTTGAGGGATGGATGGTGTGATCGTTGTGAAGTCATTTCTGGGAGGAGTCTAGGCTTCTGTTGATTAAAGGACTGGGCTTAAATTGCATTGTTTAGTTTTCTGTTTAACCACAGCTGGCTCGAAGCCCAGACACTCTCTCATTGTGTCACTGTATTGTGCTGTAAAGTTTAATATTTACATGCGAGTGCAAAGTCTAGAACATCTAGACCATTGGTGTACTTTGGACTGCGGCCAGCGGTGTTGCAGCCTGTGCAGTACAGAACCACAGCTGCCAGTTTAAAATGAGTATGAAGCCACAAAAAAACACAGGCGATGGGGTTTTGGGTGGAATCCTGATTCAGGCCATCTGATCAAGGCAAAACCGCCTCAGCTCTTATCTGTGATGACACAGGTGACAAAGTGGGGCAACAGCAGATAGACTTTGGTCATGTGATTTGTACCGGTCCTCATTAAGCATCTGTTCGGAGCTGGTCCAGATCAGTGTTTGCATGTGCATCACTGCTGCTCAGCACAACTGTTTCTTTTCCTTTCCCGTGACGTGGCCATCAGTTCCCTGCTGCAGGCTTATGTGTCTATATTTAGAGGCGAGGGAAACGGCTGCCCTGCATGCCACGTGTGGGTTCAGACATGTGAATCAACACAAGAGCTGCTCTCATTTTGAGAAACTTGTTTTTGTGTTGATGTGTTTGCACTATGCTGTGAACGTGTTTAGATGCTCTTTAAACTTGCTTGCCACCAAAGGCACACACCAAGGCTTAAACTGTACTGAGTGTGGTTCTATTTTTCCTGTTTGTGCATCACATCAGTGGATTGCCATCAGTGAATTTGTCCTTCCTTTGTGCTGTACAGAGAGAGATACGTCAACATCATTCTGAAAATGGAGGAGATGTTGAAGAACTGGTTCCCTCACATAAAACCCCAACGAAACAACCAAGCCAACACTGCAGAGCTGATGGACGAGACGACCTTGTCTAAGAAACCCAAGGTAACACTCTCTTTCTTAAGAGCTGTCATGAACATCTAAGTTAAAGCTGGTTGAAAAGGAGAGACTAAAATACACATAGTAATCACTGGATTGGAGAAGAACAGGGCAGACAAGATGGGATTAAAATAGAGGTATTAAACGCATGTTCTCATGTTCATTAAAACAGTGACTGAACAGAACAGGTCATTTCAGAAAGCTTTCAAAGGACATATAAGAACAGATATGAAGACAGAAGTGACTGATTTTACACTTTGACAAAGATTTGGCACATTTTTGTACACCGTTTGAAGTAGGTCCCCTATCAGTTCATTGATAGGTTTTCAAGAAGACTATGCTATAATAATTGTATTAGTAACTATGCTATAGTAACTACACTATGTTGTGAGGAAGAATGGTCATCATGAAACATTTTAGTAGTGGTCTTATCTATTTAGTTTAGTGGCCATGTCCTGTTTTTAGATGCCATATAAAAGTATGAGATGCTGTGAATATAGGAGTTCTACATAATATAAAAAGCATAATAGCAAATAAAACAAACAATTTTAACTAATTTTCCCCATTTAATATTTTACAGTTGTCTCCAACTACATCTCCCCGGCTCACTGGCATTGCACACCCCTCCACCACAAGTGCCCCTTCTATGGGTAACAAGGCAATGAGAGTCAGCGACCTCACTCCTCCTGGGCCGTACTCTGCAACCAACCTAAAATGGCTGCACACATCACCCATCTGCTCCCCAACGGCCGAACAGGCTCAGCGGACAGTTCGGAACTTTTTAACGGCCCACAGGGAGAGGGACGCAACGCAGGACAACTCCGTGTCCTCCAGCACGGACCGTCTGTGCACCAAGACAGAATCGACTCCCCACCGACCACCTCCGGGCAAAATTAATGCCCCTTGCCTTGAGAGACTCCTTAAATCCACAGAGAGCATCATCAACCAGAAAGGCTCAGTGGGTGTGGCAACCAGCGGTTGGTCCTAGTCTTGCGGAGGGGCTCTGGGAGGAGCCTTGCTAATGCATGACTGCCCCCTACTGGTCTGGAGGTACTGACTCCAGCACAATTACAGCCTCCAATTTAAGCCTTGGGGAGGCACAGACCACAGCAAAGTTCAGAAGTTCAAAGCAACATGTTTAGTTACGATGAGTGTGATCTTTGGGCGTGTGTATTGGCAACTGATGTGTACATCTGCAGAGTCGTAACAGCAAGTATGTGTGGCAAGAGGGATGAAGGCTTTGTCACCCTGTACTTTGCCTTTGAGATGGTTTCCTTTGGAGACAAACCTAGAGGATAAACCTCCTGTGGCAGCAGGATCAACGAAGCAGTGTTTGGTATCTGTGAAAAGCAAATCACAAAACAAAACAAAAGAGCCTTTTCAGAAAGGGAAGGGAAAAGAGGGAGGAATTTATTTGGGGAAAGCTTCAGATATTCCAGTGTGTTAGTGATCTGTATTGTAGGTGTGAATGAATGTGAATTTGTTGCTGTAGTTTCCACTTCAGATCCACTCTAGAGAGTCGATTGATGTGACTGTTACTTCATAGGTTTTAACTTCTAGCTATGTTTTTTGGTACAAACGGTTCTACCTCAGTCTGACACTGCTTCTCCAGTAGTGTACGAATACTATGAGCGTACAGTACACTTGCATAGACTCTGAACGAGGAAGCCTCGAAAAGCGCATGAATGCGGTGAGCCAAACGTCCCGGTCATGCGTGGCGCAAGCTGTTCAGTTGGGACTAAAACAAGAGGAGCTCTGGGGCTTTACTGGTGCCATTGTACAGAATGTGAGCTGAAACTGAGCTTTTGTTTATTAAGCCTCCCAGTTCAAGGGCGTGTAGTGCCTGTCAATTCCATGTCAAACTGTGCCTCTTTCACCGGTTTTGAAGGGAGAACCATCCGGAACACCTGACACTTCCGAAGGATGTACAAACAGAAACCAGGAAACTTCAGAAGTCCTGCCATCCTTTTTCCATTTTTTGCTATCAAGTAAATTATTGAAACTCTTGCCAACTGCTTCCTGTGGTCATGTGAGAGAGTGACATTTTGGTT
This sequence comes from Chromobotia macracanthus, assembly GCA_036877525.1. NCBI lineage: Eukaryota > Metazoa > Chordata > Actinopteri > Cypriniformes > Botiidae > Chromobotia > Chromobotia macracanthus. The sequence goes on from JAZGTH010000118.1 coordinate 1,432,627, forward strand.
TGCCACAAAGCTGGACAATATCTTTGAGGGGAAGGTATTAACTGTGTACATATTTGAAAAAAGTTAATTTAGCCTTTGCAAAGTGGCCTTTATAGTGTAATATTTTATACTTTCAGAAATAAATGTGGTTATATTTGTTTGCTGTATTCTGTTTGTCCTTGTGCATTTTGTTTCCACTCACACAAATACTGGTTAACCAATCTTGTGTCAATGCCAGCATGTGCAGTGTTGTTATCTAATATCTGTATGCATATATTTAAATTTGCTGACTATAAAATACGATGGCACATGATATGCATTTACAAATACAAGAATATTACTACATACAAAACAGGTACCAAAACCGCATTTTGCCTTGTCGTCTTAACAGAATGGAACAGATCCAATACAAATATTTCACAAGCCATTAAAACAATGTCACAAAACAATGTACAAAACAAGTCTGATTTGGCAACCCATTCCTTTTCTCAATGACATTCTAATATGAAGACCTATTCAGGTCTTAAAGCTTTCTGCTCGTTATAAAAGCAACCTCACTAAAACAAGATCAGCCCATGAGGTTTGAAACACAGCCTCATTCTAAATCATATCTCGATCTTATGATTGGAATCTGTCAGAGAATGTTGAATATTACAGGACGGGTCTCGATGGATGATTGTTGGGAAGGATAAGGTGGAAGATTTTTCTGGACAGTGAGTAATTGAAATGCTCCCCTCTCTGATTTCCCTGCTGTGTGTGAAATGAATGCGAGCGTGCTCATTGTGTGAAAGCGGCCTCGTTTTTCAGTGCTGTTTTTGGAACGAGAACTCGCTCAGCAGAACATTTGTAATGAGAAGTGCTGATGTTCTCTGAGCAGATTAGCAAATTACACTTCTTGTTTACAGGGAACATAAATGGAAGTTATTTATCTACCTGTGATCTCTAAATGTGATCAAGAGATCAAGGTGTCAGTTCGGTTGTGGATCAGTGATCATTCTGAATAAGGACCGATTCTGTTCCTTATTCATGGAATACAAGCAGAACGAATGTGTAAATCATTTGTATAACCTTTCTTCAGTTAATTGTCAAATATTAAGTATGGATATGAAACTGAAATTTTAAAGGTATTGCTTTGTGATAGGCTGCCAAAATTACAAAAACTAGACAAAAAAACTTCAGGCAAAAGTCAGTTTGGACGCATCAGTTAACTATGAAATATACAGATTATTTTTTCTGGAAAATCCACTCAACTCAGAAATCAGTTTGAGTTCATTCTGCTGAGTTGAATTATTGGCTTGCAGGCTTTAAGGGTGTGTTGTACATGCTGAGTCAGAAGAAAGGTTTATTATAACCCCACCAGGGTAAGAAATATTTCAAGAGTTTTAATGAAACACTGAAATGAATTGAAGTGCTCGCCCTGTTCTTGTGAATGTATTGTTTGTACTCTGAGGAGAATTTGTTAGACCGGTATCAAATACTAACTAATACAGAGCTAATATCTTGCTAGTTATAGTGGAATAAATCTGTAAAAGGCTGCTTCTGTTGGACAGTTAGACTCAGTCATATCACATGGGTAGCAGAAGCTCAATGTGTATTCGGTTTCTGTCCCATGACAAATGTGTTTCTTTCATACAAATGGATCATGAATGCAATTCCATTTGTATGGACACACATGATCTAAGAAAAAGGAGAAAGTCTTTTAAAACAGGAGGAAGAGTGACATGCAGAAGTGAAACTGCTCTTTAAAATGCACTTCTGAAAGACGCCGAATTCTCACTCTCACTAACTTTTGACATGGATGTCGCCATGGTAACAAAAAAATTAATGAAACTTCACCAATGGTCACTGTAATGTTATTGTTAAGTAACCACTGATTCCTTCGTCATTTTGGATATGGGTGAGCAAAGCAAAGTGTGGTGAAACAAAGGTTACAAAAATATTGTCAACAGACATATATCACATCACAAATAGCAAGCAAAACCCAAAAAACTGAAATATGGAAATTGCTTGGCTGGGGCACGCAGGTCTGAAGAATACATGACTTGGATCTTTCTGGGCTTCATGGGCGCATGTTCCTCGCAGCAGACAGGAAAAAATATGTTGCTTTCTAAATGTTTTTAGAGTAAACAGCTTCTTTTAAATGTGATTTGATCAGACAGCCATGAGTTTTAAAAAACGGGCTTAGAAATGCTAACTAGCTAATGTAACGTTTTATTGTCAGGATGATAACTGGACACTCACTAAATTGGACATGTAAAGTAATGAGGTTATGATGTAATTCTGTAGCATTCTAGTGTTTAAAACGGTTATTGCGAAATGCATACTGATCTTCAAAAATAAAAGTATACTACACAGTATGCAGCACACAGTATGCTTGTATTCCATTGCACACACTTATATCTGTTTCTAACTGGGTCATGATGCATTGTGATGTGACTGTTTTTTCTGTTCCTGCTCTTTTATAAAATCTATTGGTGCAATTTTATAACTGTTCTTTACTTTCTGTTCTGTTATTGCAAACTCAATGTATTTTCTCATGAAAGCTGCGTGAAACTCACATAAAGACCACTGTGACGGCACAAAGCAGAACTGTTTATTCTGAATTGGCTCCCCTCTGAGACTGAAATGACATTGCTGGTGCTGATTTGTGAGAATTTATAAAGCCTAAAAGAGGCCATTTCACTTGTCTCATAAGTCTTGTATTTGCCGGAGGAGTCTGAGAATAGATTTCCTGTCCTTTTTAACAACAGTGTGGCTCATTGGCTTTGGCCACTCATCCGTTTCGGTTGCATTTATATTTCAGCAGGGGCAAATCTGTACTTATTCAAATGAATATCCAAAACTTGCCATTCAACACTGACTTAGGGCCAAACGTAACATCAAAATTGATGCTCTGACTACAGAAAGACCGCAGGACCCGAACAAAGACAAGAACATAACACGGTTAGGTTTAAAACTTTATACCACAGACACAAAGCTCATGTATCAACTCACATCAAAGAATGATAATGAAAAGGACACAGTAGGAGATGTGGGGTGAAACTATAAATCTGACTGGTGGAAGTCATTTAGAAGTTGAAATGAATGCATTTTGTTTTCACAGCTCGATTCCAGTTCTACTAAAACATGCTTTGAGAATAGTTAAATTAAAAAGGAAATATGAAAGGAAATCGTCCAGCCTTTTCCACTATCAGCTTTTGCATAATAATCCTGTCGATTGTCGAGCGGCATGTTGCTCATGAAGCTGGAAGATTGCTCATTAACTTAGGTAATTGAACAGGTAATTTATCCCACCACAGAGATAATGATCTCATTTGTCACCGAGGACCCCAGATGAACCTTCACATTCTTCTCACAGATACAAAGATAACGCTAGCTGTTGTAAAGATTACACCTGCCTTCAGTGCATCATTACTGTCCTCTACTCACTGTTCTGCTGTTGTAATCTGCTCGCTGGAACAAGATGATGAAGGATCAATCCGTTTTAAAACAATAAAGATATTTTAAACTTGATTCAACTGGGGACTCTAGTTGCAACTTTATATGTACATTATTTCTCTCTCGTTTGTTTTTGTGTCTACTTTTACAAGCTACAAAAGTTCCGTCCATTAATATTAAAATGAGCCGTTGATATGCTAATATGAGCTTGCTAAAATGAGGCAAGTTTTATGTCAAAATAGGTTAATATTATCTAAAGGTAGAAATGTTTAGTAGCTGTTAAACATGATGCCTGTTTATTTCATGTACGAGTATCTTTTTCATCGCATCTGAATTGAAATAGTCATTTTTTTTGGCAGTATGAACTGAGCTTATGTAGGTCAACATTTTCAAAGTCGGTTTTGAAGTCTGAGCTCAGTTTCAGTGGTTCAGTGTTTATAATAGGCTCTGGATCCACTGAAGTGCAAAGAGAACAAAAGAGGATAAAAATATCGGCACAAGAGTTCAAAAAGTGGAAATGTTCTCTTCGGAGAAAAACATCAATAGGATATCAATGGATCTATCAAACAGAATTTCATTTTAAAGAGCACAAATCTGCATTTGAAAGTCAGAAAAAAGTTTGAGTACATAATTATTTTTTATTCATTTGAAATTTGTGTTTCACTGAAACAAATGTTTTCATGACCTAGGCTTTTTTTATATCTCGGGTAAACGTGCACAGGCTGTTACTTGAGACCATTTAACAGAACACACAACCATCAAATCATGACATCAGCACAGTGCATGTCTGCTGTTCAGCTCTACAGAGAGAGCACGTCTCCCAAATGAAGCTTCATTGAGGACAGGACTACAGCAAGAGGCTGACTCAGTTTCCTTCCAAATTAACTCCTTCCTCTCGTGGGAATATTCTGATTAGATAGCAGCTCTGTGTCTGCTCTAAGAGAGAGAAAAACAACTGTGTGTGTGTGTCTTTGTGTGTGTGTGTGTCTGTCTGTGTGTGTGTCTTTGTGTGTGTCTGTCTGTCTGTGTGTGCGTCTGCGTGTTTGTCTGCGTGTTTGTGTGTGTCTGCGTGTGCGTGCGTGTGTCTGCGTGTGCGTCTGCGTGTGTGTCTCTGTGTGTGCGTGTGTGTCTGTGTGTGTGCGTGTGTGTGTGTGTGCATATCTGATTATCTCCTACCAGAGATAAGTATTATCAGCTCAACTGTCCCACCACTGATAAACAAGTAACAAAAACATGCCTGACATTAACAAAAAATACAATCATTTTTGTTTTTCCTGCATATTTGTCTGAAGCTCATAAAGGTATCAAGTATAATTTTTTATACATTTTTACTCAATTAACTTAGAATGTGTCTAAATGTTGGAAAATGAAAAATTGTTATAGGGTAAAAGAAGATAAATCAGTAAAGATTTTTACATTAACAATGTGGTGTTTGTCAAAGCTCTAGGGTTAGGTTGCAAGAACGTTTCCCTAATGTTTCCATTAAGTAACAAAAGTAACAACGTTCTAAAAATGTTTTAGACACAGTATTAACATAGTTTCACAAAACACATGTGAAGCCAACATGCATTAGCCAACATTACTAGAACGGTTAGCTGGGTAGCTGCTGGTGTTAGATTAGATCTTGGATAATGTTAGTGTACTTGCTAGAAAACCTACTTTTGTAAGTAAAATGACACACTCTGTTCCTTTATGAGCACTTTGGTGTCTTCACCACTCCAGCCAAAAGTTTCACTGCCTTTAACCCAGATAAAGAGAAAAGACCTAATGCCCCCCCAGAGATCTAATGCCCTACATACAATTTCTGCCCCATTTTTACCAGAGCAAGAACTCCAAATCGATGCTGTTGGTAAACGAATCAATCACCTTCGACTGGATCAATAATGTAATCTTATCTCATACAGAGATGAAGGGAACGAGTCCCCCACTGACCTTCTGGACAAACCTCAGGGCTGTGTGACAGTTTATTAAAAAAATCGACTTTATAAGACTAAAACAAGACCAAGGTCCCCCATCCTAAACCCAACTTTAACCAAGGCAAAAATGCAACAAACAAATGGAACAAACCTGATCCCAGACCTGTCGCAAGGAGAAGCGCACCACCACCAATACAGTAGGTGAGACACAGACAGGTAGGGAACATGACAACCTGAACAGACGCGCACATTAAGGGACAACTCTAAGAATGGGGACACACACAAAGTCCTAAATGAGTAGCGGAGAGAGTAGTGGAGAGAGTAATGAGAGAGTAGTGGAGAGAGTAGCGGAGAGAGTAATGAGAGAGTAGTGGAGAGAGTAATGAGAGAGTAGTGGAGAGAGTAGTGGAGAGAGTAATGAGAGAGTAGCGGAGAGAGTAATGAGAGAGTAGTGGAGAGAGTAGCGGAGAGAGTAGTGGAGAGAGTAATGAGAGAGTAGTGGAGAGAGTAGTGGAGAGAGTAATGAGAGAGAGTAGTGGAGAGAGTAGCGGAGAGAGTAGTGGAGAGAGTAATGAGAGAGTAGTGGAGAGAGTAATGAGAGAGTAGTGGAGAGAGTAGTGGAGAGAGTAATGAGAGAGTAGTGGAGAGAGTAGTGGAGAGAGTAATGAGAGAGTAGTGGAGAGAGTAATGAGAGAGTAGTGGAGAGAGTAATGAGAGAGTAGTGGAGAGAGTAGTGGAGAGAGTAATGAGAGAGTAGCGGAGAGAGTAGTGGAGAGAGTAGTGGAGAGAGTAATGAGAGAGAGTAGTGGAGAGAGTAATGAGAGAGTAGTGGAGAGAGTAGTGGAGAGAGTAATGAGAGAGTAGTGGAGAGAGTAGTGGAGAGAGTAGTGGAGAGAGTAGTGGAGAGAGTAATGAGAGAGTAGTGGAGAGAGTAGTGGAGAGAGTAATGAGAGAGTAGTGGAGAGAGTAATGAGAGAGAGTAGTAGGAGAGAGTAGTGGAGAGAGTAATGAGAGAGTAGTGGAGAGAGTAGTGGAGAGAGAGTAGTAGGAGAGAGTAGTGGAGAGAGTAATGAGAGAGTAGTGGAGAGAGTAGCGGAGAGAGTAATGAGAGAGTAGTGGAGAGAGTAATGAGAGAGTAGTGGAGAGAGTAGTGAGAGAGTAGTGAGAGAGTAGTGGAGAGAGTAGTGGAGAGAGTAATGAGAGAGTAGTGGAGAGAGTAGTGGAGAGAGTAATGAGAGAGTAATGAGAGAGTAGTGGAGAGAGTAGTGAGAGAGTAATGAGAGAGTAGTGGAGAGAGTAATGAGAGAGTAGTGGAGAGAGTAGTGGAGAGAGTAATGAGAGAGTAGTGGAGAGAGTAATGAGAGAGAGTAATGAGAGAGAACGGAGAGAGTAGCGGAGAGAGTAATGAGAGAGTAATGAGAGAGTAATGGAGAGAGTAGCGGAGAGAGTAATGGAGAGAGTAGTGGAGAGAGTAATGAGAGAGTGGAGAGAGTAGCGGAGAGAGTAATGAGAGAGTAGTGGAGAGAGTAGTGGAGAGAGTAATGAGAGAGTAATGAGAGAGTAATGGAGAGAGTAGTGGAGAGAGTAGATGAGAGAGTAGTGGAGAGAGTAGTGGAGAGAGTAATGAGAGAGTAGTGGAGAGAGTAGTGGAGAGAGTAGTGGAGAGAGTAGTGGAGAGAGTAGTGGAGAGAGTAATGGAGAGAGTAATGGAGAGAGTAGTGGAGAGAGTAATGAGAGAGTAGTGGAGAGAGTAATGAGAGAGTAATGAGAGAGTAGTGGAGAGAGTAGTGGAGAGAGTAGTGGAGAGAGTAATGAGAGAGAGTAGTGGAGAGAGTAATGAGAGAGTAATGGAGAGAGTAATGAGAGAGTAGTGGAGAGAGTAATGAGAGAGTAATGGAGAGAGTAATGAGAGAGTAGTGGAGAGAGTAATGAGAGAGAGTAGTGGAGAGAGTAATGAGAGAGAGTAGTGGAGAGAGTAATGAGAGAGTAATGGAGAGAGTAATGAGAGAGTAATGAGAGAGTAATGAGAGAGTAATGGAGAGAGTAGTGGAGAGAGTAATGAGAGAGAGTAATGAGAGAGTAATGAGAGAGTAATGAGAGAGTAATGGAGAGAGTAGTGGAGAGAGTAGTGGAGAGAGTAGTGAGAGAGAGTAATGAGAGAGAGTAGTGGAGAGAGTAATGAGAGAGAGTAGTGAGAGAGAGTAATGGAGAGAGTAATGGAGAGAGTAATGAGAGAGTAATGGAGAGAGTAATGAGAGAGTAGTGGAGAGAGTAGTGGAGAGAGTAGTGGAGAGAGTAGTGGAGAGAGTAATGAGAGAGTAGTGGAGAGAGTAATGAGAGAGTAGTGGAGAGAGTAATGGAGAGAGTAGTGGAGAGAGTAATGAGAGAGTAATGAGAGAGTAGTGGAGAGAGTAGTGGAGAGAGTAATGAGAGAGTAGTGGAGAGAGTAGTGGAGAGAGTAGTGGAGAGAGTAATGAGAGAGTAATGAGAGAGTAGTGGAGAGAGTAATGAGAGAGTAGTGGAGAGAGTAGTGGAGAGAGTAATGGAGAGAGTAGTGGAGAGAGTAATGAGAGAGAGTAGTGGAGAGAGTAGTGGAGAGAGTAGTGGAGAGAGTAATGAGAGAGTAGAGGAGAGAGTAATGAGAGAGTAATGAGAGAGTAATGGAGAGAGTAATGAGAGAGTAGTGGAGAGAGTAGTGGAGAGAGTAGTGGAGAGAGTAGTGAGAGAGTAGTGGAGAGAGTAGTGAGAGAGTAATGAGAGAGTAGTGGAGAGAGTAGTGGAGAGAGTAATGGAGAGAGTAGTGAGAGAGTAGTGAGAGAGTAGTGGAGAGAGTAGTGGAGAGAGTAATGAGAGAGTAATGAGAGAGTAATGAGAGAGTAGTGGAGAGAGTATGAAGAGTAAGAGAGTAATGGAGAGAGTAATGGAGAGAGTAATGGAGAGAGTAATGGAGAGAGTAATGGAGAGAGTAGTGGAGAGAGTAGTGGAGAGAGTAGTGGAGAGAATAATGAGAGAGTAATGAGAGAGTAATGGAGAGAGTAGTGGAGAGAGTAATGAGAGAGAGTAATGGAGAGAGTAATGAGAGAGTAATGGAGAGAGTAATGAGAGAGTAATGAGAGAGTAATGAGAGAGTAGTGGAGAGAGTAATGAGAGAGTAGTGGAGAGAGTAATGAGAGAGTAGTGGAGAGAGTAATGAGAGAGTAATGAGAGAGTAGTGGAGAGAGTAATGGAGAGAGTAATGAGAGAGTAATCAGAGAGTAGTGGAGAGAGTAGTGGAGAGAGTAATGAGAGAGTAATGAGAGAGTAATGAGAGAGTAATGAGAGAGTAGTGGAGAGAGTAATGGAGAGAGTAATGGAGAGAGTAATGAGAGAGAGTAATGGAGAGAGTAATGAGAGAGTAATGAGAGAGTAATGAGAGAGTAGTGGAGAGAGTAGTGGAGAGAGTAATGAGAGAGTAGTGGAGAGAGTAGTGGAGAGAGTAATGGAGAGAGTAATGGAGAGAGTAATGAGAGAGAGTAATGAGAGAGTAATGAGAGAGAGTAGTGGAGAGAGTAATGAGAGAGTAGTGGAGAGAGTAATGAGAGAGTAGTGGAGAGAGTAGTGGAGAGAGTAATGAGAGAGTAATGGAGAGAGTAATGAGAGAGAGTAATGAGAGAGTAATGAGAGAGAGTAGTGGAGAGAGTAATGAGAGAGTAATGGAGAGAGTAATGAGAGAGTAATGAGAGAGTAATGAGAGAGAGTAGTGGAGAGAGTAATGAGAGAGTAGTGGAGAGAGTAATGAGAGAGTAATGAGAGAGTAGTGGAGAGAGTAATGAGAGAGTATGAGGCCCTATGGGAACGTTTGTCTTTTGTTTGATGATCACACACAAAGTGAAATGATTTCATGTATTAATAACAGCCAGCTGGTTATCTTCAGATCACTGTACAAGTTAAGAGCAATCAACCATTTACAAATCCAATTTCAATCTCATACATCAATTTTATTAAATTCAGATAAGTATCTTTACCCAATAAACCATTACATACAAAATAGGGATGAATCAGAATAATCGAGTAATAGTTATTAGAGATGGACGGGTGAGTATCTAGATTTTTTCTTTATTTCCTTCCAAAAATGTTTCAATATGTATTTTTGTTTGTATTAAAGATGACTTTTGGGATGTTTCTAAATATATCCCCTTTAAAACTTGGTTTTTGGCTCACTGGCGTGAACTAAAATTTTAAGACACTTATGTTTCGTTCCCTGACGTTGATGTTAGTATGCAATACTACGTCTGCTTTTCTTGTGAGGACTACGATCATTTGGTACAATAAAATATTATAGATATTTAACTTGTTTATTTGCTGACCATCTGTCAGTCACCATGTGAAGACCTACAGAACGTGTCTGATCTTTATCTGATGAACATGAGCCCATATGAGCCTTATTGAGACAACTAATATTGCAGGATGCCAAAATCTGATGATGCTCACCTGAAATTTCCCATCTGATGTCTGGAAAACAGCACGTCTGTGTCCAGCCTGAGATGTACAGAAGACAAAACGCTGAAATAAACAGAGTTCAACATTAACTCAAATCCAACACAAAATATCCCAAGAAACTAAATGCATTAGGACTTCACAATGGTGCAAGTCTCAAAATGGCCAAAATCGCCTCTTTTGTCGTAGGGAAATGTTGGTGCATCACTAGTATGTGTGCATGTAGAAAGTGCAAATGTAAAAAGGCGTTTAAGCGTCACTTTTTAATTGCACTGATCTCTGATCAGCGTTTGTCACGACTGGCAGTACGCGGGTGGGATTTTCATGCGGTCCAAACGCAGCACTTCAGTCCAGACTTCCCTGTGGTGCTCCAGAGGAAGTGTGCACGGGGAATACTGCGTGTTTCCCAACATTCCCACATGCATTAAGTTTATGCATCATTCCCACACTAAATTATGCTGGTCTTTAAACCCTACGTTGTTTTACATACGTCTGCATCCACAGCTTACCTCTTCACGATATCTTGGCTTTGGTGAACGTGATGTACACGGGAAAGAGTCACTTGGCACTATTATTTGTATGCAGTTTTACGTGGTTTGGACTCATTTAAATGAATTGATTTCATATTGTTTGTAGGCACGTCGGTAATGACGCTCGACTGATTGAGACTCGCGCACTTCCGCTTCCTGCCAGCAGAGGGAGACACTCACGTGCTTTTTAAGGAAAACCATCACAGAAGTCAAATTCTCTCTTTTATTCACCCTCGTCATCCCAGATGACTTTCTTCCTTCAGCTGAACACAATCAGAGTTATGTGATATAATACAGCAGCTCTTCCCAGTTTTATAATGGCATTGATGGCTTCAGTGCACCAGAAGAACATCCATCCATCCATCCATCCATCCTAAAAGTCACGCATGTGTATGAGTTCATGTATGTCTTCTGAAGTGAACAACACAACTGTGAGAACAACATGAATGTTGGATTGGATTCAGCCATCTAAAATGTCTATGAAATTATACAATGACAAAAACACATGCCTGGCACTAAACACAAGCAGCAACTTTTGCACATATATAAATCAGAACGGTATACACATTAAAATGTTCATTTTGAGCAGCATTTATGATTTGGTGTCTGTTGTGTATATAAAAATATTTAAACAATGGGCTTAATGTTGGAATATTTATGATAAACTTTATGTGTTTTAAAATGATGAAAAGGTACCAACAGGACAAGCTGAAAGACTGGAAACATACATTGTACTTATAGAACGTAAATACACATAAAAACAGGAACTGATGTTTGTGCAACCTGTTGAAAAGTCAACAGGACATTCTCAGATGAGTCAAATCGCTTCACTGTGTGACGCTGCTTGTGTTGTGAAATGTGTGTAACTGTGTTAGGCAACTGAGTCCTGGATTTCCCCAGCATGATTTATACCGGAACAATCCTGATACTTCCTGACTGAAGAATCTGGGTGTAAAAATGACTAATAAATTGATTTTAATAAAAGTACCAAACGTGTAACCCTGTAATCTACAATACACGTTTAAGTACAAATACAGTCTGGAGTATGTAAACAAACAATCACAAGAACTTTTAATAAGTGCGCAATATTGGTGTTCAGGATTGTACATCTGTATGTTTGGTCCAGAACTTTGACACCAGTCGAATCATTACTGGCTCAATGAGAAGTACTGTAGCTGGTTTAGCTGTCCTCGTCGTCATCACTGATGAGCGTGCAACCATCCAGCGTGGCATCTCTCTCTTGTAAGAAGGTCTGGCGGATGGCTTCCAGCTCCGTGAGCTCCAGACGAACTTTCTCCAGGTGGAACATACGGCGGTTCTGAATCTGTCTCAGTGGGAAAGGATTCATGTCCACAAAAGCAATGCTCATCAACTTCCTGTGAGAAACACAAGGTGCATACCAGTGCGTTATCAAACAATGAATAATATTCTCATTATTACTACTGTAAATGGGACAACTGTCAACTCGTTCTGTAAACTTGAGCATGTAGTTTAAAGAACTGAAACTTCTGCCTCTACCGCCATCTCTGTCTGAAGCATAAAATTGCAGGTACTTGCAGAATTATTTTCTCACAACATGGATGACAAGTTTAAAGTCTAAACTGCTGTAAGAACAAGATACAAACGCTGCACCATCCACAGGACCCGCACATGTGCTTGCTCAATAACCTGCTTTTAATTTTTAAAATCATACAGACTGCAGCTTTACTATCACAAAAGTCCATGAAAATCCCACACACACCTCCCATCCAAGATGGTACGTGTGAAGTAGCGAAGGTAGTTAAAAATGGTCATAGAATCCTGGAGATTTAGAAATTCTTCTTCTTTGTACTTGAAGAGTGCAAGAGCAAATCGGAATATTATCTGGCAAAATAAAGAATAAAAACTCATAAAATCAAGGGTTAGTACCATATGAGCAGTGCGTCCCTGAGAATTAAACTCATGACCTCAGACTCATAAGAAAGTGTCCATTTCATGTTCCATACCTTCGGCCCCTCATAGAGAAAAGCGTCCCAGATCTTGAAGAGGATGTCGCTGGCCACACTGTCCACAAACACCACCAGGAACCAGTTGAAGGTGATGAGGGAGAAGTCTGCTTTATAGTGCTCAAAATGAGCATGAAGCCTGGGCAACTTCTCACTCATTAGATCCTTAAACACACGCTGATCTACCTGCATCAAAAAACAGCAACTGGAGACAATTAAAACATTGTTTCCTGTTTTCTTTTTAGTCACAGAACGTTGTAACCAGACTACAGGCACATGTTAGCAATAAATGAGCCAAACCTAGCAGCATGCCAATAACATGGTCTTCATTAAAAACCGTGTGTGGAAAGCGATTTTACTCGCTTAATAACCAAAATCTATGACATGTTCTTATGACATGTAAAGCCAAAATGAGGTAATGTTTGTTTGACAGGTACTACTGTACTGTCTAGGCAAAAAGAACAAAAAAAAATCGACTGAACGATGACAGATTAGAAAAACATGCTGCTAGCCTGATGCTATTGAGTCATAGCCAGGAAACAATGACACGCTCTACACTGTTTTCTTCCAACATGAACACTTGGGGGATTTTTCTGGACTGTGGAGAAGCCGCCACGCAGACAGTACCTGTGAGCCCAGCAGAGTTTTAGTGTAATAGTCACGTGGCATGAAAACCTCCACGATGGTGACGAGACACCAGAACGCGTCTTCTTGATCCAGATACAGGAGTGTAATGGCAGCCAGTCTAAAAGAGTCAAAACTAACCTCAAAAACACCTCACATCTGGACATTTTTTCATTACTTCAGAGATGCTAGAGCAGCATTAACTACCAGTACAATGCATGAATTTAATTCATTCAGCATGGAGTAGATTTCTCCACAAACGCTTTGGACAAAGTCTAACAAATACCTCACAAATGAACAGATGAAATTATTTGTTCTACTACCTGTTCAGGCCTTGGCAGTATCCAATATCTGGATTCCTCCAGGAAAATGCCAGCAGAATGTTTCTGAGTTTCTGAATTCCCTCTGCGTCAGGGGATGCGTAATGTTTATTATTAGGAAGCGTCCGCAGCAGATCCAGTTCGATCTGCTTGCAGGCTGGGTTGGGTTTTTCATTCGCCGTTCTCAAAAGGTTCTGATAATAATCCTTCGGCAGGTTGTCCCGCATCTTCTTCACATGGAAGTTCACGCAGCAGCTCCACACTCTGGATCGGTGGATGTGGGGCACCCCGCTTCGCACCAGCACCTTCAGCTCTGGAGTCCGGACCAGCTCTCTGTTCATGGTGAGGGTCAGATAGTTGTCCCACTTCACTCGAACTGACGTCTCGTGGTCTGTTAGGGAGAAGGACTTTAGGTCTAGCGCTCTCTTCTTAGCTTCAAGTTTTTCCTTCTTGTCTTCTTCCTCTGGAACTGTCTTGAATCCATAAATGTCATACTCACTAAATGGGAATAAGACAAGCAAAGATTATCTCTGGTTTAATGACTTTTATATGACATTCATAAGTCATATGTACAAGCTTGTTACTAAATGAGCTTGTTACTAAATGTTCATTGGTTTTGAGAGACTGAACATGACTAAAATCTTTTATGGATGGTAAAACTGATTCTATCATGGCTATTTTAGAGGGTATGATGGTAATATAATGTTTTGTAGACATGACACTACCCTGGTGTTTTTGGAAGTACATTAGAGCACTATACATACCATATTTTGTAAGTACCATACAGTGCAGTACCACAGTACCAATCTAGTTCTTTTTTGCAAAGGTGAGCAAGTTATTAGGTCAGACACTCAGGTGTTCCTCCTTCATGTTTTTTAGAAGCAGGAAAAACCCTTGCTGATCTTCACAGTACAGTATTTCAGATCAGCAACATGACTGGAAAAGGGTGGCAATACAAAGACAAAAGTAATTTCAGATCTTACGGTGACAAAGCTGGAGGTTCTGCTTTGTGGAGACATTGTGGAGTTACGTTATATTCTACAACCGTCCACTTACCTGACAGTGTTCGGGTTGAGGATGGGGTGCTCCTGCTGCTCTGTGCTCTCCACCTGTAGTGCATCTTCTAGCAGGCGTGTGATGACCTCTCCACTGTGGCTCTGGTCTGAGGAAGAGTACACAGGAGTCTTCACTTCCTGCAGCAGAACCAGGTACTTACTCTCCATCTGACACAGCTTGGCCTCCAAACGGTTGTACTGTAGGAGCAGAAGACACACAGAAGAGAAAATATACCTCAGCAAACAGAAGCACATCACTCATACACATCCTCGTGAACACACACAGACCTTTGCCTCCAGAGCCTTCTCTCTAGTGTCAGCATTTTTTCGTAAGACCATCAGCTCCATGATTTCTTTGTTCAGGAAGTTATTTTGGGATTTGTAGCCCTGTAGACTGTCCTGGAATGATATTGAAAGCTATAGTTGAACTTAGGTCACTACAAAGCATGTACAGAGAACTACACACTCACTATGAACAACTACTACAATCTTACTTGTATGTTTAGTAACATTGTTTGTAGAAGCAATTTACAGTATTGAAGATCTAAATCTGAACAGTATTTTACATTTCTGTAATGGTTTTAAATTTTGTTGTATTCCAACATTACGTAACTCACCTAATATATACCATAAAAATGCAGGTGCAGCATAAAAACTACTGAAGGTTACGACTGGTTCCTCTGTTACCTTCAGTGAGTTCAGCTCTTGTTGCTCTCTGATGGCACTAGGAGAACTGCATTCAGCTGTTCCTCTTCCATCGCTCTGCTGGGAAAGTTTCATGATGACTTCGTCCTTCGCCTGAATGGTCTCCATGAGCATGCTCAGCTGCTCATTTATCTCCCCCGCTTTGATCTTCAATCCCTTTAGCTCAGTCTGGAGACTTTCCTTCTCCAGGGCCAGCCTCTCCATATGACCGCAGAGCTCCTTGATCTGTTCCTCCCGCTCTGCCAGGGCTTCACCTGCCTCATCCTGGTTTTGATTGTGAGGGCTTGTTCTTCCCGGAGGCCATGTGGAACGCCAGTCACACTGGGAGCTACGTAAAGTTTGCTGGAGGAGACGAACCAGCTCCTGGTAGAGGAGGACACAATGGTGCATGAAACAAAACAAACAAACTTTGGTTCCTCTGCTCACTCATCAGTCTTTGAAATCTGTTTATTGGTGAAAGCCACAAGAGTAAGCTGTAAAAATGCAGACCTGTATTAAACTGGCTAAATTTGTTGTTTCTCTCTCTCTCTGACAAAAAAAGGGCAAATAAACAGAATAAATATGACAAACATTTTGGAGAGAACCTGTTCCAGGGTCATAACATAAACTGGGGTTTCATCCAGAATTTGTTGACTGAATTTGTTTGTCACACTGACCCAAAACTGGCATATCTGATCTCTGCTGAATTTAATGACAGGGATACACTGCATCAAAAATACTGAATTTTACTGTTAGGAAACTCACAGACAAATGTACACATGTAGAAGAACACAGAATAAGAGACATTCACATGCGCAGTTATATTAGCACGTGTCACAAATGAGGAAGTAACAGCAAACAGCTCTTACCAAATCTACAGCATCAGAAATTTGTAGCGGTGGGGCAATACTCTGTACTGTACTTCACCAATTTTACACCACATGATGAGTGTAACCAGTAACAGATTCACGTAAATATTTATTTTATCATACATAGCTTTTTCAGCAGCCTTTCAATAGAAACACCACCAGACAGAATTAAAATATTATGTTACCCACATATGGTACACCAAAACAAAATGAACTCGTTTATCTTAAAGCGATAGTTTATCCCAAAATTTAAGTTCTTCCATCATTCACTCGTGTCATTCCAAACCTGTCTGACTTTTCTGCTTTTGAGGAACACAAAAGAAGGTATGTTAAAGTATGTTATTAATCAAACAACAGTGGCACTCATTGACGTCCATTGTACGGGCACAAAAACACTGAGACATTTCTCAAACACCTTCTTTTGTGTTGTACAGAGTGAAAAAGTCATACAGGTTTGGAATGACATGAGAGTGAGGAAATGATGGAAAAATTTCATTTTTGTGTGCCAGTCAATCAGCTCTTCATTTATCCAGTCAATTTTACCTTCTGACTGGTGAGTTCCTCCTGGAGGAGATTCTCCTGCTCCTGCAGGCGGCTGATCTCCTCCTGCTGGCTCTGAAAGCGTAGCTGCAGTTCGGAGGTCTTGGTTTTGCTGCATTCTACAGACGAGCTCTCTGCGCTGCGGCAGGCCTTCCCAGAGCCCGTGTGAAAGGGCCACTTCATTCACGAGGCGTTGTGGAAATCAGCTGTGAATGCTGAGCCAATGGAGTCTGTGAGCAGTTAGAAAGATACAGAGAAAAGGCAGATACGGAGATGCATTTAAAGAGCAGGCAGTTAAATCAGAATCATTTTCATGTGCAAAAAACCTTAATATGAAATAAATATAACATTCATTTCTGAGTTCACGCAAACAGTTGTTATAAAACCTAAAGCGGATGGCATTGCATCATACCATAACAAGGTATGACACAATAAAGCAGCCAGCAATTAAAACGTTGCTTTAATATTAAACCTTTTTGTCCAAACCTGCCCCAACCAGCATATGATGTTTAGTCAGTCATCTGATTTATATGTCACACTGTTTTGAGTAACCCCGCCCACAGTGGAATCTCATTGGTCAGACTGTTGCACTTCAACAGTGTGACGCACTAAATGTTGTTTAGCTCGTGAAAACGTGACGCTTGTGAAAACCTGACAGTCATCTCACTTCTGGTCATGATGTGACAGTACTGACAACCCACACAGGAAACAAGAGCTTTCATAACCATGAAGATCTCATTCTGAAAAATGACCTCACAATCAATCTAAATACAAACATACAATACAAATATAAAGATCTTACGTCTGTTAATATGTGAAGGACGTTCTCGACTCGGACTGTCCGGCAGGGGTTTGTGCTCTGGTGTGTCTTTCGCTGGAGGTTCAACTAGTTCCCACTCTTCATTACTGGCTGTGTAAAACACACTGCGTCTGTTCTCTGCCCGGCCAGCTCGCAGGTGTGAATGCTGTTTCTGACATAGAAACAGAGACATGGAGAAAAATACTGTCGTCACAATGAGTTGTCACTGTTGTAAGCACATGAAGAAAAGTTCATAACTTTATATCAGTGTAGGTGGTTTGATTTATTCTGGTTAAGCAGGTTTATATTACTGTGCTAACCGATTATATATAAACAACTTAAGACACAGTACAGATATAATTCTTATCACATTTGTTAAGAATATAAAGTAAAACATTAGCCTAAACTTTGGCCCTTAGAGAAGGTTATAGAGTTTTCTAACAATTATTTATCAGATGGGTTTCATAACTCTTCTGGTTTTGTATTACTGCATTACTCTTGAACGTAAACTCAGAGCTGCTGCAGGATTTCCAGTCTGTTTGGATTGTTTAGCTGGGGCAAAAGCTCAATTTCAGCCCTTTGGCTGCGTTCACAATTAGGTCATCCAAACAGATCCGTCCAGAGACTTCTGAAGAGTTTGAGGAGGAATGTTCCCTCATAACAACAGTCAGTGTCGGAAAAAGCCACAGTGTAGTGAAAAAGGACAATTCTTAATACATACGCAGATATTAACATAGATCTACATGTAATCTGCCATGTTCCAATTTAGAAATGTGTAAGGCATAGAAAAAAATCATTTTTTATATTTCCCTGCACTGGTCTAACTACACGGACTACAACATGATTTTAAAATGTGATGATCCACATTCTCCACTGGACATGGCTAATACACGCACAACTATGACTGCGCATGAAGTGTGAGAAATTCAGAAATGCTTAACAGAGAGCATCAAAATCAGACAGATTTTTATCCCTCTGTTTCCGCCTCACCTGCATCTTTGACCCTCATGTGGATAACAGAGGCTGGGAGAGCACAGCTGTCTCTGTCCTGACATGTTACAAAACCATCATTTCTGCTGCAACTGCTGCAGCCAGTAATGCATCACCTGTCTGCTGGCTGCCTGCACACGAAAAGAGAAAAACAGAGGGATCGGATCAGATAAACTGCTTTTCTAGTCTGTCTTGTGTCTGAAGTCATGCAGTGGTTGATCCTGCATGTTGACAACAGATCTCATGCATGGCTGCAGTAAATAACATTTACATGTCTTATGCATTTCACTGTTTAAGACACACAGCAGTATCTGTGTGTAGGTCAGGATCAGAAAGCCTCCACATCATAACTAAACATAACTCCTCCATCTGCGGATACAAAGTGTCCACCCGCTTCCATTCTTAGGCTGCGCCGGAGGGGATTGTGGGAAATGTAGTGCTGTGTTGAAATGGGTTGTGAAATGAAAGGTTGTGCAGAAACTCAGTTGTACTGGTAAACGTTTTGCACACGTTTCAGGTTTAATGTGAAATGTTCTCTCGAGGCCCAGCCAAATGATTTCTGCCTTTAGAAATACTGCATAACGTAATGTAATTATTAAACAAACAACAACGATAGGATGATGATAAAACAAGCTCAAATTCTGTTTCAATAACAGGCCTATTTTAATATCATATTTAAATGAATTATGTATAGATATAATATAATAAAGCTCAGGATGTGCGTTTTAAGAAACACTAAGATTTAAAACAGCAGTATGTGAGCTCATATGAAAAACAGTGTCCACTTCACCTTTTGTTTCAGGGTTTATTGAAAGTGTATCTTCACATATTCAATGTCTTGAACTGAGGCATCTTCACTTGTGTTTTATTATTAAAATGACAGATTATTTAGATTTCACTTCTGTACTTGTTAGCTTGTATTTAGTCTCACTTACCACCGTTAGGGGGCGCAAGCGCATCATAGGAGTTACACCCATCATATCCCTGAAGTCATCTGGATGTCTCCAGTAAAAACAGACTTTCCTGCATTCCCAGTTCAGCACCTGAATTACTGTAACATGAATAATACAAAAAATGTCATCAGAAAACACTGATTCAATCCAGAAGTGAAAGTGACTCTTGTTTCATGAGGTGTCATATAAAGGAGATGAGCAGACCTGATGGAAATTATTTACCTGTATTGACTTACAGAATAAAATACTCAACACATACGTACAACAGACATAACAGCATGTTTCCAGCCTCTGTATGCTTGAATCTCTGTCTCTGATATTTGGTTACGGTTAAGTATGTCTATGATCAGAGCTATGTTGCAAGGTTCACTTTTACTCATAGTAAGTTAAACAGCGTGTTTTGTTCCCATTGCTTGTGGCAGTTTGTTTGAGATGAAACGATGGTGGGAAACTCTCTCGTTTCCTGTCACATGGTAGACTCTGAGTTTTCCTTAAGATGACATCTGTTTGACACCACTGACGACAACGTTAAACCACTTTAATCAGGTTTGGAAAAACTGCAGCAGGTCAGATACTAGAAATGCTGCAAAATTAAGCATTATTAATTTTGCACAAACAGCAGTATATGATTAATGTGATTATTTTTCATCTACAATAATAATTGCTTCAAATGATGGCCATCTTTCTGTATTGTTTTGATTGAAATACGTGCATCATATAAATCTATCTATTTCTGTCAGTTAATATTGTAGCTCTTCTTTTAATTCTCATTGGCTTCTGATAGTTTTCTCGTAATTTAAACAATGGCACAATTCTGCACAAAGGAAATAACTGTTGCTCTGGCATTCTTCACTGTCTAAACAGACATCTGACCTTTTCAAAATGTCAGACTATCTGACATGTATGTCTCCACTTTATCTCAGATAAGTGTCTCTTTTTCTTTTCCTCTCGTTAAAGTCCAAAAGAACCTTACTACGTTCCTAAAAGGTTCCTTTTTGGGCTGTATGGTTCCGTAAAGAACCTCTTTGTGCAAAAAATTTTTTTATAGTGGAAAAGGTTCCACAGACTATAAAATGTAAGGGAGAAACAGTTCTACTAAGATTCTTTGACTGAAGGGTTCTTTGGGGAACTAAAATGGTTCTTCTATGGCAAGCTTCTATACCAAGAACCCTTCTGAGCAGCTTGTTTTTCAGAGTGTCTTCATCTACTAACATTTTAAACTAAGAACATTTTTCTGAACTTAAACAACACTTCTGATGAAAGTTCTTGGCTGTGATGATTCATACTGATCTGTCTAAAAAGAAATTTTCGTTATAAAAGATGTCGACACAGAAAAACAGAGTAAGTTCTCCTCCACAGCAGAACTGATGCACGTTCTGTAGATCAAGCAAGAGCTTATTAGTCACAAGAACAGCTCCACATTTAAACTTCATTACAGGAAGTGTGACAGAATGTAGGTGTCACAGATCCCCACTCATGTACTCTTAAAACTAAAAACTAATTTAAAGGAATATTTCACCCAAAAATAAAATTCTGCCATCATTCCGTCATCGCCTTGTGCCAATACAGTACATCCTTTTCTACGGAACACAAATGTTTAGCATAAACGTCACGCTGTTCTTTTCCATACTGTGATATTACCGGAAATCAACACTGTTGAGCCCCAAAAGTGACAAAAAGCTGTAAAAATAGTCAATATACCCTGTGAGCTATATGACACATCTTCTAACCCGTATGATAGCTTTGTGTTACACTGAAGAGAGATTCTAATTTTACATTTTTGGGTTATCCAGTTATGAATTTATGAATTCAACCATCTTCTTTTTGTTTTCAGTCTAGTGGTTTATGCAAGAGTTGATTACCAGAACATCAGTTAGTGATTCCCGCAAATAAACAGGGAAAACACTGCACCTAGTTTACTGTAAAATACAGTAAACTGTTCCCTTTAGCACCTAAACTATGGTAAAGTACAGTAATCTCTCTCGGCTCTGATGGACAGAGTTCATCACCATTCAGAGGCTCTGGGTGGAAGATTTGAGGAAGAACTTGGTCCATATGTGACACAGCGACTCTATGGAGGCTGTTGTTATACATGTGGAGGGTGGGGGAACAGATCAGACCAACCTGTACAAACCACAGAGCTACAGTAAACACAGATTCAGCGTGATGACTCAGAAATTAATTTGCTGGCAAAATTATTTTTTGTCTACAGTAATAAATTGAAACATTAAACAAACAGCTTCAGATGAGAAGAAAGAACGTTTCACAATCACATTTTTTACGTTTGACATTGTGGTAGCCGTTTTTTGAAGCTTACATGACTTCCTGCATATATGCAATCTACAGCTATAAACAGAAATGTGTGTGTGTGCAGTGACACCACATTTCTTTCCTCTGCTCTGTTCCGTTCAGGAAACTCTTACCTGTAATCTGTGCATGAACGTTTATGCTCTTCCCCTCCTCTACACATGAGCTAAATAACCTGCCTGATGTCAAACACACAGTTTTTTCCAAACTCTACATGGAACATTGTGTGAGTGAGGTATATCAGCGCTGTTACCATCAGCACACCTTCACAATGTCCGTGTGATCTTCAGAGCTGTGAGAGGACAGTTTTAATCTTGAGCAACATGACACTGAAATCACACCACATGCATCAGTGCACACCAGCAGGTATGTAGCTGCTGTTCCATCTTACTCTTCTGGAAAAAAGTATCTTCAACAATTTCATTCCTAATAATTATTTACAAATTAATTATTTTGGCATTATTTTTTTATTATTTTGGCATGGTGGTATATGTAATTTTTGTAATACATGTATATTTTGATACAGTACATAGTTTTTGTATGTTTCATATGTTGTCATATGTAAAAAAAATTTTCTTTTACATATACCAAAAATTTGGTAATACAGTAAGAGTTCAGAACCACATAATTAATCTAGATTAACTGAGACACTTTTGAAATAGCTTGTGAAATTTCTTGAAAAAATCTGAAATGCAAAAGGCTTTAGAAAAAGTCTCGTTTTGTCCAGCAATCCCATTTTTGTTATAAATATGTTAACTGTTATAAAGATCTATGATTTGTGATTTATATTTCCTCTGGGCCCTTTCACAAGACTGTAATTGTGTAAGATGAAATAAAAAGAGCTTTTAATCGATGTATTCAGAAGAATTGACTGTATGTGAACTGTTTCATTCAATTGTATATTTTGTCTGTTTCAGGACTTCTGTGGAGCAGCTCATACTGCACCAGACAGCACAGTTCAAAATCCCATCACAGCTACTTCAGCAGAACACATCTGATGGACCAGAGGAAACCTAAACCTCACAGGTTCCACTCTTGCCTCCTGTTTTGCTTGAAGGTATATGACTTTTAAAGAGAGATATATTTTGGGGGTGACTGAATAGTAATTCATCACTTTTTACACAGCTATATTGTTTGTTACATGATTTATTATGGACTGTATGTCCGGGACCACCCACTGTAATATTACTGTAACAGTGGCTGGGAAAATGTGATGCAGTGAAAGCTGAAATTCATGGGAAATGTACATGACATCAGACCTCTCGCTACCTGAGCATGGCAGTAAAATGAGGCAGAGCTGAACGACACGGCTCTGAACAATGACTGTGTTGAGAAAGCCACAGGCAATTTATTACATCACCAGGAAACTAGGCAAATGAGATGTTCGTGTGGACCAACATTTTAGCACTGGCTGCATTGGACGGCCAGTGTGTTTACTAAGTCGTGTCCTCTGCATTTCTGGGTCGATTCAGGATCAGGTGAAGATGGACCAGAAACAATGTGGTGATGTCCAGGCTGAAAACTCAGAGAGCAGACTGAAAGAACCGGCCCTGAAGTGGTTTACAGAGAACCAGACTCCTTTCATTCTGCAGGATGGAAACTTTCCAGAATGGTTCCAAGGATTCATCAGCCGAAAGTAAAAACTGCTTCTGTGTAAATGAACTGAAAAATGTGGATGTTGTGAAAAATGTGGATGTACAGATGTTTGATGTGGATGTACAGATGTACAGATGTACAAATGTGGATGTACAGATGTTTAGTAAGCGTTTCGTTCATAGATGTCTTGTTTATGTTAGCTTTTTGTAGGGATGAAATATGTCATTGTGGAAATCACTGTGTATTTTAGAATGTGTTTCTTACAAATACAATCATCTTTACTGAAAAGTTGCTTGTTGAACTTTCTAAAAGCTAAAGAGTTTTAGGAGTTTTAAACAAAGATTGGCTTTTGTTAAAACATGCACAAGGTTTTATGTGTTAAGTTACACTGTAAAAAAGTTTTAAAGTTTAATCAACTTGGCTATACAAGTAATTTCAACTTATTATTTTAAATCCTGACTGATATAACTTAAAAAAATAGGTTAAGCAGTTATTCAACCATTTCTTTAAAGTTAGAGCAGCTCAAGACCAGTCAAGATTACAAAGAGGTAGTTGAAATGACTTGTGTAGCCAAGTTGATTAAACTTAAACATTTAAGGCAGCAAAGCTTTTTTACAGTGTATATAAGCAGTTGGATAGGACCGCTTTCATAATTCTCTCTTGCTGTTTCACAGGGACACGGAGGAGCATCTAAAAGACAAACAGCTGGGCTGTTTCCTCATCCGCCTCAGTGAGAAAGCCACAGGATACATTCTGTCATACAAGTGAGTCTGTCTCCACACTGACCTCAGCAAAGACACAACATAACTGCAGTGCTCTTCCTGCTATACCTTTAGCTTGTTTTAAAAGACTTTCATATCATCAGAAATTATAATCAGAGATTATAATCAGAGATTTGCATTTCCTTTAAGCAAAGGAGGAAACTGAACTCCAGTATTTTCTGAGGCAGCTACTAGTTCAACTACTTTGGTTCAACTAATTTTCATAGTTTAACTTTAGTAACAACTGTAGTTCAACTCATTTAGAAATAAAAAATGTAAAAAATAAAAAATTGAAATAAAAATCGATTTTTTTTAACTGTACAAATCACTTATTTTCAGAGGTTGTGACCGATGTCGACACTTCGTCATCAATCAGAATAAAGAGGGACGTTTCATTGTGACGGGTGACACAGAGACGCACGACACACTGACCAGTCTTATTGAATATTATAAGAGCCGCCCCATCGAGCCGTTTGGAGAATATCTGACAAGCTCGTGTTTTGAGGTGAACTTTCCGTACACAGTGACCTTTTAAATGTTTATTTAAACAAAAATATGCACATAAAAGCATGAACATAAATGTTCAACATTACTTTTCATACAACACCCTAACTACCACCCACAATCACTTAGCCACCCCACAGCAATGCTCTTAAAGCAGCAATCATGTTTTCTTCACAAAATATAAAGTAGTTCAGTACATCTGTTGCATTGGATATTTTGCATGTGTATTGCAGTCTTCCACAAGTGAGCTGTATGATGTCATTCATGCTGACCTGAAGGATAAAGCAGCAGTGAGTGTTAAAGCTGCGAGAGGTATTTGGGACCATCAGTGTTCAAAGAGCGATGAGATTTTACAGCCTCCTGCTCTGCCTCCCAAGAGCCACAGAAATACACAGGTATAGTTTATTGTAACACTGTTATAGCTGCAATCCAGAACAAAAAGAACAATAATCAGTTATTGATCAAGTGCATGACAGATCAGTGTTCAACACCATCTCTTTATCCTACCCTGATGCACAACAGTAAGTTTATAATAATGATTTATAATTTGAGCTGTCAGGTCTGATTATGCAGGAAATGTCCATCTGTAAACAGAAAGAAGATCCGGCCGCTGTATCTCATGTCTGGGTACTGCAGATGATGCAGTTTGTAGCTTCTTCTTACAGCAGTTGTTTACAATTTAAACTTGTCATCTATAGTAGGAAAATTATTTTGCTAGTAACCTTTATGTTGTTACAAACAGAGATGGCGGTAGAGAGGCAAAAGTTACAGATTGCAGCTTTAATAATTGTTTTAATTTATCTTTAATTTATATTTAAGGTTTAACTACAATTTTAAATTATGTCATTGCTTTCTGACCGTATAAATAATGTGATATGGTTTGGAGGGAGAGAAAACAATGACAGAATTGTCATTCTTCGGTGAACTGTTTCTTTAAATATTATTGTTCTTTAATTATTATTGTTTATTATTATTGCAGCACATTGAGGTGCTTGAGCATCTGACAGAATCTTCACATCTGGATAATTATGATTTTATTGCTTTTTACAGGCAGCACCTCCAGTGCTGAGAAAAGTCCCTCTGAAAACCGCTTCAGTGGAAGTAAAACTCCACCAGGAAAATGTGCTTTATAGCCCAGTGGACCCGCAGAGGCCCAGAGAGAGACGCAGAACTCCCACAGAGGGCAGAGACATCTCACTGACAGGTCAGAGGGTCAGCCAGGGCGGAGAACCCAAAGGCCAGAGACTTCAGAAAGGTCTCACAGCCACTGAAGGAACCATTTACTCTGAGCTTATGGTGTCGAGCTGCAGAAGTCAATCACTGCCTCTGCTAGACGATGATGTTGAGGAAGGCATACACTGCCGCAGAAGAAGTCAACCCCAGCTGTCTTCTCACATCAAAAGCTCCCCCACAAACGGGTTGCCAGGTCTCAGCACCAGTCTGGATAAGCTATGCAATTCGTCTCTCTATCAGTTAGCTGGAACACCTGGGCAGAGAATGTCAAAGGTTGACGGGCACAACGCCGAGGTCACGTATGCCAAGGTGCCTCACAAACGTGTTCCAGGTCGCATTCACAGTGACAACACATACGAGCAGATTCCAGATTCACGGCCCACAGCCAGAGCACCAGAGAACTCAACGCACACTGATACCTATGAGATGCTGACAGACCCGAAAGCAAAGCAGATCTGTTCTGCTCATGCGGCTAAGGTGAGTGTTTGTTTGTAAAAGTGACTTAAAGAATAAAAATGGAAGGGAAGTGTACCATTCCTGTGCCACTAGTGGCAACAAATGAAACCACAAAACAGACAGACCATCAGTGTTTCTGCAGATGGTTTTACCTAGTTATAATGGCTGTAGTTAGTTACTTACAGTTGCTTGTTAATATAACTTTCAAAATGTACATGCTTTAAGTATTATAACTGGACATTGGACATATTTATTATGTTTTTATGGATTATTTGATATTGTCACTGAAACAATATAAAGATACGTATTTTGCATTTCAGGATTGAGTTATACAACACATGATGTTGTATATGAACATGATCAAAACTCTGATAATAATTACACTGCAGTTTAATAACAACCTTCTCTTTCTTGCAGGCTGAGAAATGGAAATGGCTTTCCCCGGAAAAATACTGGAAAAAATAACATCACCGTACAGATGAAGATCACAGTCATCACAAAATCACACTAACATAAAAAATAAACCAGAATAATCAGAACATTAAAAAAAAGAAATTCAGCTATTCGGTAAACAACACTGCTTCGAATTATCAGAATACTAGAGCTTTTATTGTCATAAAATTTTTTATTTGTGTCTCTTCAATATCTGTTAAAATATTTTTTTATATGTTAAATGAACTTCTATTAACTTAATAAACTTCAAGCATCTGTTAAAGTTGATTTCTTACTGAAAGTCATGTGACCCCATGACAAAGATGATGTCATAAAACATCTATAATATATATAATAATGATAATAATAAAACATGTCATGTGGATGGGTCTTTAAAAGCTCTACGTGATTAAAGTTGAGTGATTCACAAATGTCATCAGTACACACCTACATGTCTCACATTTTGTCATTAAATGTGGCAATAAAAGCAAATTACAAAACATTTGAAAAAGAAGCATTACCATTTGAATGTGTCAAGATCCTTCTGAAGGTGAATTTGAACTTCAGTCTTCACTTCCTGGTACAACATCTCCTCCATAATGGATGCTGGCTGTGCTTCAGGACAAGCGTTTAAACCTACAGCAAATTCTAATACGAAACACTCACGTTTCTCCATCTAATCTGTTCCTGCTTACAGCTATTACCCTAACACTAACCCTACACATCCAAACACATGATAGACAGATCTCAGCACTCAGTCAATAATCAACAGAAAACTGTTTATTTAAAGTAAAGTCAAATGTCCTTTATCACATCAAACAGTGAAAAAGTCCAAGGTAAGAGACAGTTTGATGTTAATACCTGAAGAGTATAAGAAAATAAGAGAAATATTTGAGAAATATGAAAAAAGAGGCCTTTATTCAACTGGATAACCGTGAGATAAGACTGTCACTCCAGTTTAGTTAGAGAGATTGAAATCTGTTAGTAGGAAACAGGAGGAAGTGGGAATCTGTTTCAGGCATTAAATGGAGAAAGAATTACATAGCTGTAGAGAAACACTGTTTCATTGACGTAATGCTGGTGCTGTGCTTGTAGCTCTCTCTCACTCCTTGGCTCCATCTCTGTCCTCCATCCATTCCTGGATGTCCCATGATCTGCTCAATCCCGAAGACGAGTCATTAGAAACTGGAGAGCGAGTTGAATTTGTGTGCGATGTGCCACAGACATTTTAAGACATGAAGAACTTTTGTAGAAGCCCATAAAAGTGGTTTAACACTCTATATTTTTACTCCAGGACCGGGTGTGTGGGTCAAACTCAGAAAAGGCCTCACTGATCCGCTGTTTCCTCTCTCTGGATTTCTGGAAAAAAACATTTGAAGTTTTCCATTGAAGAATCAGTCATTCATATGCGAGTAATACTGTCAAGTGTGCTTCCGGTTTCAAAAATGAAAGGAATAGAATGGAGACATTCATCTTCAGTCGAAACAGGTTGTGGACTTCAGCAGCTGTGTCTTCTACTGAAGCTGTTTTAGATTCTTATATGAAAGGTGCTGCGGTACAGAAAGAGGAGATATGTATTCAAATAAAGAAAAAAGCACACACAGTCGTCAAGAGCAAATGAAGCACTGCTGTGTGCCTAAAGCATCATTTTGTATAGAAGAAACTGATAGCATTTTGATATTAAGTTGATAGAATTGATACTAAAGTTGAACTTTTGCCAATGAAAATGCAGAAAGAGATCACTGAATGTTCTCACAGATCTTCTAACTTCAGACATTTACCACCTGTGCATGTTTCACTCGGAGAAAGTCCTACAGCATTGTCTAGAAGAGAGCTTTCCTCCCTCATTGTACTGCCATTAATATAATGACCCAGAATTCATACCTTAAAAAGTCAGGAGCCCTGGAGATCATGTTCTCAAAGTCTGCAAAGGAGAGCTTGTTGTCTCCATCCAGGTCGGCCTCCTCAATCGTTTTCTCACACACTAGATTAACCTCCTCTGCGGTCAAGTCCTCCTTTGTCAGCTTGTTTAAAGTTTTCTCCAGGTCCTCTTTACAGATGTAATTATCCACATTAAAGTCTGAAAACAAAAAAGACGTTAAGTGTGAACAACACAAAGTTGCTGCGCTTTTCGTGAACATTGCTTTATAAATGTTTATTATAAATTTCAAAATCATTGTTTGTGATAGTCACATTGTAATACGTTATAAATATCATTTTGTTTTTGTGGAATGTACATGAGGTAATGAAAAGTGACCATTACCGTATATTTTAAAGGCATAAATGGCTTTTAGTTCTCTGGGGGCCATTTCACTGAGAACTGAAAACATGTCCACAAAATCATTGAAGCTGAGGTTCCCCTGCCCGTCTTCTGAGAACGCTTCCACAATACGGTTCCTGAAAGGGTTCTCCTACAAAACAGAAACAGATATATTTATTAATAATCCGGAGAACCAGAGTCGTAGCTAGTACAGTGAGAGGTGGAAAAAAGGTAGAAAAATATTATATAATATAAATATAATATTTATATTATATATTCTTTACATTCAATTCAAAATACAGCAGTATGATGACAGTAGGTTGTATACCAGCATTACCTTCAGTTCTGGCATGTTGACTATGAGAGCTAACGGGACTTTAACATCAGGGTCTTTGGTGTAGTCCATCGGAACCAGATGTGGTGCCAACTCATGGTATCGTCCATGCAAACTGTAACAGAGAAGAAGAGAGGCGGGTTACTGTTCTGCTCAGCCTGTCATCAGAACCGATCTCTGCATCACTGCAGAGGGACAACCTGTCCACACGAATCAAAACGGGTCGGAAATCTTACATAACAGCTGGAATCATTTATGGAAAACGGGATGACAACTCAACATGGAAAGAAAAATCACAAATGATGTCTTCATTATCATCTGAAGACATCATGTGCTTCTCCTAAACAGCACTGAAATTAAACTAAGACCAAACACAGATATCTACTGAATTTCCTACACATGTGACATAGACATCTTTTCCTACACATCTTTGACAATGTAAACGTCCCGCCAGTGACTAGCTACAGCTCAGCCAATCAGAGTTTGGCCCTGGGTGTTACCGTAATTGGGTCGTTTGACCGTAACACAACACTGTGCCTCGTTCTCCTGTTATCTGCTTTTAATTTCTTAAAGTCGTCACTTGATCTTTAGATGGCAGCGATTAACAGTGTATCATGAAACCAGAGAGCTAACACCAATCCAATTAGAAATCAAGCAATTTGTTTTATTTATTTTTAATGCATAGAGGGAAAGGACAGCAGACAGGTCAAATAGCAACTCTGGATTAATAGCTCTGGACTAATAGCTCTCGATCAAGATTGCTGTTGCTACACTGAATCGAGAACTATTCCACATTCACCTCACATACATTTTAAATAACTTTATAAACTAATATAATTAAAACAATAATAAACCGTGGTTGGACGACACTCTTGCTGTCTGTAATTCCTGCAGCTACATACAGAAACCTCCAGCTCTGTAGGACAGTCACATGCTCTGATAGAGGCCGGCAGAGAAACTGAGTGATGGGTTGCAGTTTCAGCTCCAAGCTCTATTGATTCATCACAGGGACAAATCTTTCTGATTGAGAGATGATTAGCATGAGTTGACAGAATGGACAGAAATATACAGGGTATAGAGTTGGGTTAGTAGGAGCCAGTAAAGTCTATAAACACGGGTGCAACAGCAGTGAGAGATCCAGCACAACAGACATTATCGTAACATAAATGTGGCTTTAAATGCAAGCATGTTTAAAACAAATACGGTAGATATATAACAGCATGCGTCTAATATACTTACTGCAGGATTTCCTTGCGGGTGAAGAAGGTACAATCCTACAAGATGATAAAGAAGAGAAAATCAGCTTGAAACAGGAAAATCTCTCAAAGTTCTGTTCGAAACATTAAACTTGCTGTGCACTGCCTACATAGGCTGCATCCTTTTAACAGAACATGCAAAACTAAAAGGAAACATTACTAACAGTTCCTTTCTCTAGAGTCTGTTGTTGGCATGGCACTAAAGCGACAAATGCAAAACACTTTAAAGCACAAAGCACAAATAAATCTTTGATGAAATAGTTCATATACCTAATTTTACCTAATAGTTTTATAATATATAAGAATATAATATATAATATAATGTAATTTGATTTGTTTTGAGTTTTTATTGAGCTTATCTTAGAAGGAAGTATAAAGTTGCCGCCTGACAAGTAAAACAGCTGTAGCGCTGCATGTACGATGCCTTCAGATACTGTCTAGGTAGTCAGATCACTATGTTCTGGAAGAGAATAAATGTCTGGGTAAGCATTACAGTGGAAGTCGAGATGAAATGATCTGATAACACTTGGCTGGTTTAGGGAACTAGTTTACAGCCAACTACTGGCCCGGCTCCACTGTTCCAGTACTACAACCCAGTGATTAAAAAGCACAACTCAGTCCATTGGCAGCAGTCACTGATCCGTACACGCTGCATTTGTGCAGCAGGCAACTGGGAAGCACAGATGTCCGCTATTCAAGATTCCTATTCCGTGAAGAAATTCCAACACAAATTCCTGACTAATCTGTTTACCAGATTTTCTCTGCAGTTAAAGAAATAAGCTTTTGGTAGTTTCTAGAAAATCTTACAGCTAATTATCTTACAGATACTCCTCAATGCTCAGACCTTCACAAAAGGAGCAATTACCACTGATGTGTTGTGTCAAATATACATTTTAAGTCAGAAACTACATTTGACCAGAACGGTCCTGCAGCGGGCAGCGTGTTTCTAAGAGCATCACCATGATACAGAAGTAATGTCAGCCACAATGTCTGTAGGACTATATACTGTTCAGATGTCAGAAGTCTGTGCAAAACTTGATCTAAACTGTCTTCAGCATTTCCAGTCAAGAGTCAAAGTTACATCTGAGGCTGCAGAAAATAAACAAAGACAAAACCTTTCATAAAATCATACAGAGTGTCATGAAAACGAATCACTATTGTGAGTTAATCAATCAGATTGCATATCTCTAAGTAATGCCTAACTTTAAAGTATTTTCATGGTTTGATCATTTTTCTTTTTTTACAAATAATTTTTTACAGACAATATATTTAAATGTTCTTGTTTTACAAGATAAATGCAATGCAGAGACTTGTAAATACATCACAGGCAGATCACACTGTAAATGAGAAAAGTTACTACTCAATTGCCTTCATGTTCTTTATCATCTGCTCACATTGTGAAAGTTTTCAGGTTTTTAGTCTCACCTGATAAGCATCAAGCTGTTCATCAGTAAAAATCGTTTGTTTATTACCCATGTTAGTCCAGTAATTTTCCCACTGGAGGTTCGTGTCTCTGTTGCAGGCATGTAAATGACATTTCAGTCCTTCTTTAAGTAACCTGTGTGTGCATGAATACTTGAAGAGCTGAAGAAACTTTACACTGTTCTCGTTTTGTCGGATTAAACACGCACCGCTTGTCTGAGTCTCTGAAATGATGGCGGTACTTACGCCTTTACACCACCAGGGGGCAGAATCGACAACGCTCGATAGGGCATTTAATAGTTTATTTCCAGTGTATTATTTATTTGTATTTATTATTAATGATGGACGTACTGGCACTTCAGTTTAGTTTAGTCTGGTCCTCAAAACCTGTCAATAAGTAAGTAAGTTATTTAATTATTAAGAAACTCTTTGAATGAAATGAAATCTCGTGATTCACCGCGAGATCTGCAGGATTAGTTTGACATTTCGTGTTTTTATATAGTTACAAAGATGACATTCAGTAAAAATTTTAATTACACCTAAAATGTTTGTATATGTTGTGTAAGAGGTTTGCTGAGCGTTTCTCAGGCTCAATCACTTGAATTGAAACGTTTAGACAATGTCTTGTCTTTTTATTACAGATGTTCGGTGTAGTTTGTGTAGCGGGTTCACATACAACTTAGTAAATCCCATTTAAAAGGTTTTATTGTGTTTGAGAAAAAGTCAGCAGCATTTAAACGAAAAGTATCGTGACATCCAGTTCAGCAGGGGGAGAACAACGAAATGAAGCGCAGAAAGTCGAGGTTTGACCTTTATATAGTCGTGCCACGGGGCGCCAAGTCTCACAAAATCCCTATTTTGGAGCAGAGCAAAGCCTTAAAAAGTAGTTTTCCCGATGTTTTTTCTAGAAGTAATTCCGCATAAATATACAGAATCATTAAGAGAGTCATAAAACACTTTAATATTTGAATCAACATTTTAATCTTCTACCTTAGGAAACCCCACGTGAACTGTCTCTTTGTAATGCTCGTGTGTTTCTCTTTTTTACTCCAATTACATGTTTCTATTGAAATCTCTACTAATAAGTACTATCTACTACTAATGTCTACTAATAAGTTAATGTGTAAAATATTCTGATGAACTTATATTATTATAAACTCGGGTTAACTTTAGCACATGTTGAGTTGGGTGGTATCTGGCAACCCCACACGGTCCTCGTGGAGAATGAGACGCTGGAGAACTGAGTTGAGTTAGTTGAGTTAGTGGTTAACCCATCTCGACTAGTACAGGATGGCTGGAAACGCGTGGAGGTCAACGGTGAGGATTATTTTATATATAACACATTAAGATCACAGCAGTCCGGCTCTTTCATTTCATCTAGTAAACAGCGATCTGGTAATCGGGTGGTTACGGGAGTCAAACGTGTGTTCAATAAACCAAACGCTGGTTAATATAAAACCAAATAAAACTCAATTCTTACCTTTATTGATCTGATCAAATAAATCTCTCCTCGAGAGAAGATGCGCTGTGAGGGTGATGACGCGGCGCGTTTCCGGAAGTGAGACGCGCCTCGGCAAGAATATTGTTAAATACATTTTATTAAAAGAAATCCAAAGAAATGCTTCGTAAACCTGCGATTTACCATTAACACCAACTAACCAGCCAACCCACTAGCAGGAGACTGGAGGATGAAGGTCAACTAGTCTTGATGACTTCAGGCACTGGTTAATAATGAAAAAAGTATAAAAGTAAATCAAAGTATTTTACACGACCTCTTATAGATCATGCACCACTAGTTTGCTTTACACATGGTCAGTTCACTTACTTTTGCTTACTTTTCATTTTAAGAGATGCTGCAGTCTGTTGATTTCAAGCCTTGTTTAGTGTTGACAGTCTTCACTTGTTTTATTGATCTGTTTATTGATCTGTTTATTGATCTGTTTATTGATCTGTTTCTCCAGGTGTGTCGTGTAATGGGAGCTATAAAGAGTCAGTTGCCACAGTCCAGAACTTTCTCCAGAGGGGTAAGTTAACACTTAACACAGTAAACACTGTGGTACATGAATATGAACATTATTGTGCCATAACACTCTCACTGTACATTTTATGGGTACGGTGGATGGCTAAATGATTGCGGGGTGAGTAGATGATTAGGGAATGAACTAAGACTCAGATCTTCTTTGTCTTTTGACAGATTCAGACAGTAACGTTAATTCCCGGAGATGGGATCGGTCCAGAAATCTCCACTGCAGTAATGCGGATATTTGACGCAGCAAAGGTATCTGTTCTGTTGTTTTAACTTGTCAGAATGCAGCCTGGGCGGCAGGTTGCAACAAGTACGTTACACAGGTTTCAGAAGGCACACAGGCATCGTCTTATAACCCTGTGTGTGCAGTTTTAGTCTGTTTTCTGTGTGGACTGGTGATTGAGTAAATATTTGACTGCAGCCTGAGAAGAGCAGCTGTATTTAAAGGGACAGTAACCCCTTTATTTTTCTCACCAAGGCCCCTATTCAGTGGGAAGAGAGAAATGTTACTGCCATCAAGGGGCCTGGAGGCAAATGGATGATTCCCCCAGAAGCCAAAGAGTCGATGGACAAACATAAAATTGGATTAAAGGGTAATTTGGTTATATCTCACATTTCCTGTTTATGAAGTTCAGTTGTTTAATTTTCCCTCATCAAATCTGACTTGTTTTCCACGGCAGGGCCCCTGAAAACACCTATTGCTGCCGGCCACCCGTCCATGAACCTGCTGCTGAGAAAGACCTTTGACCTGTATGCCAACGTGCGTCCTTGTGTGTCCATAGAAGGCTATAAGACGCCATACACTGATGTTGATCTGGTCACCATCCGGGAAAACACAGAGGGAGAATACAGCGGGATCGAGCATGTGGTGTGTATCTGTAGCCGTCTATATTCTAGACTTTCTAACCAGTTAACTATTTACCCGTTAACCTTTCAGACTAGGGCTGTTTATTGTCATCCAGACTTTTATTTCATAGATCCGTAGAGAAACGTGTGTGAACTCTTAAACTCTTTCAAGAGGTAGTTCACATAGAAATGAAAATCATTCCATCATTTCCTCACCCTCATGTCATTCCAGACCTGTATGACCTTTTCCTCTGAGGAACACAAAAGAAGATATTATGTTGGTAACCAAACAACAGTGGCACCCATTGACTTCCATTGTATGGACACAAAACCACTGAGACATTTCTCAAAATATCCTCTTTGTGTTCCACAAAAAAAAGTCACATTGGAATTGGCTTTGGAATGACATGAGGGTGAGTAAATGATGGGAAAAGTTTTATTTCTGAATGAAATATCTCGGTCAGTTCAGCAATACTCTTAGTGTTTTGCAGCTGTATATATTATACACGTTAAAGTACGAGGCCCTATAAAATGACCTTTGACATTTGTGCTGCAAACCAATAGGCTGCTGGTAAGAGGGGGGGGGGCTCTCTCAGCAGCCAATTGGCTAACTGCTCAAATGTCAAAGGTCACCCTATTGTCATCAACACCTGTGCTATCTAATGCTGTTTAGAACAGTCTCACGCAGCACTAGCAGGAATCCAGTGAGCACACAGCTCAGATATCAGAGCTGTTTATTTGTGAGGTCGGTGTCACATGATTTACATAAATCAGTCATGAGCGTTATATGTTAAAATGACCTTCGAGTCATCATGTTCCATTCATACAAACTTTCCTTTGTCTTTGTGTGAACATAATGTTTGTACATAAACACTCTGGGCTGACATATGAATACATAAAACTGATTAACTCATGAATATTAGTCAGTAATTTGAAACAAGCTTTTCCCCATTTGTGTGATCAAACCTTCCCCATGAGATAAACAGATTTGAGTAAACAGACTTGTTTGTGGTTGTGTTTATCTCAGTGTTTTGTTGTTTTTTATTATCAGATTGTGGATGGAGTTGTTCAGAGTATTAAACTGATCACAGAAGACGCCAGCAAACGCATCGCTGAGTATGCCTTCGAATACGCCAGAAATAACCAAAGAAACAGTGTCACAGCCGTTCACAAAGCCAACATCATGTGAGTACATGTATGAAGATCTGTGACAAAGATTTTCAGAGAAAACAAAAAAGATGATTAAAACATTTTTAACCAGGTTTTAGCCCAAAATAAATAAAAACAAATATATTTTGTTTTTATTTACAACAAAAGTGAAGCCTAATTGTATTTGCCTTGTTAAGATTTGATGAATAAGTTATTAATAGATCCTGACACATTGATCTATCACACAGATTCTTTGTAGCTGCTGGTAACTTTTACTAGGTTATGAAATCAATGACTTTGAGTTTCATTCTCAAGATGTTCTTAAGACATAAAGGCACTAAACCTCCTGGTTCTTCTGTGTCGCAGGAGAATGTCTGATGGTCTGTTCCTGAGGAAGTGCAGAGAGGTCGCTGAGAACTTCAAGGATGTTAAATTCACAGAGATGTACCTGGACACAGTCTGTCTCAATGTAGGTGGAGATTTATCTAAAGCTCTGTTATTTTCTTCTAAGATCAGTGATCATGTTTTGTGATTCTCCACTAGATGGTGCAGGATCCCTCTCTGTTTGATGTTCTGGTCATGCCTAACCTTTATGGTGATATCTTGAGGTGTGTGTGTAGAGCCATATACAGGATTTGCTTGGTTTTAAAGTTCAGTATCTTTTGCTGGCATCAGATTTTGATTTATGTTTGTGTTTCAGTGATTTATGTGCAGGATTAATTGGTGGTCTTGGAGTCACTCCAAGTGGAAACATTGGAACCAACGGAGTGGCCATATTTGAATCAGTAGGTATCTGAACGTACTTGTAATGGAGTAATCAAACAGCAGAAGTCTGTGTAATATGTTCTACTGTATGTATTCTACACAAACTTCCATACAGCGAAGGACCTCATTGTGCACTTTACACATTTTTTTAGTTCTTGCGATCACAAATTTTGTTGTGACAGGTGCACGGAACCGCACCTGATATCGCCGGCAAAGATCTGGCCAACCCCACCGCCCTGCTGCTGAGTGCCGTCATGATGCTGCGGCACATGGGGCTCCACGGTCACGCCAAAAAGATCGAGATTGCCTGCTTTGACACCATACGAGACAAGAAAGTACGATTCACAACAGTCGTGCTGTCATTTGGTTTCAGTTTTAAAAGAACGTTCATGATTACAGCCAATAACTGCCTCCTTTTTCCTGTTTTACAGATACTGACCAAAGATCTTGGTGGAAACTCTAAGTGTTCAGAGTTCACTGAGGAGATTTGCAGAAGAGTGCAAGACATGGAATGAGGATGATGTTAATGCAGACTGTGTTTGGATCGACTCCTTAAAGAACAGACACTCAAAATCATGAAATGAATCTTCGTGTCATTCTCATATCTGCGCACAATTCTACTGTCAACTGTTTTACAAAGTGTCTACGTATTTTTCCGTCAAAACCACAAAACTTGTCACTGGGTGATTGTGTTTTGTTTCAGTCTGTCAAAAACAGAATTGTGTAACCTATACTCTGTATTTATTGACTGGATACTTTCAGGGATTTTTATTTGTGATTCTGTCATGTGGTTTATGGCAGAATAACTGTGCAAATTAAAGAACAAATACATTACCTATATTTTAAACAAATTATTTCTTGGTTGAAAGAGTGATAAACGCATCATTACAACAGCACACTTTTACATCTGCTGTAAAGATGACTTTTCTGTATCAGTTATAAAATGATTGATGCTTTTGAAGACACGACTGTGGTTGAAATATAAGCCACTATTTTCATGGGCAAAACGACTTATAATTTTGGTAAAGGTGCTGTTTTTATTATGATGTACTGCAAAAAACTGGAAATCAAAACGGGAATATAATTCATAATGTTTCACTAACGCTTTAAAAACAGTCCCAGTTTGACTTATCAGTATTTGAAGTGAGTTAAAAAATAAGACATTTAGTAATTATTAGAAAAGCAGCATTTCTGGAATATGATTTTGTTACAGTGAAGCAGCAATATCCTTTATATCATACACTGACCCGACTGTATGTGGTTGTAATACGTCTGCAGCACCACTGGGTGGCGCAGTTTCATTGTAGGTCCTATAAAGGGACGTTTACCCAACCCTTCAGGCGGTGTGTACCCGGGCTGTGTGTTGTTGCAGGTTTAGGATTGCCGTCCAGCAAGAGGAGGCTGGAGCCAAAGGTGCGGATTTGCTTCTATGCAAACGAGAAGGCAGAACTTCCTCAACTCGGTCCATCAAAGTTAAAAGCAAAGACGGCATGCAAACTGCAGACTCGTCCTGAGTTCCGATGCTCCTCCTCTTCCTCCTCTTCACATCCTTCATCTGCTGAGCAGAAGCTCATTTCAGTGCTGACACGCGTCCGGCTCGGGTCACGGAGATCCATCTGACTTATCCCGTCCTCCGACTCCAGGAGGTGGAGGTCCGTTCGGGCTGCCGAGTCCAAATGAGCCCTCAAGCTCTCCTCCGTCTCCTCTGTTCGCGGTTCTGTCTCATGAGAGGCTCGGTACATTTCTCTCAAGCAGCCAAATTGTCAAAGGTGTGAACATGCCGGAGATCGTACCGGAGCTGGTCCGATTCAGCTGTCCGACTGTTTTGCTGGTTCTAGCGCGGCTTCATCACCCGGATTGCTCTGATCCGATCGCTCTCCTACCGTGATGGGATCAGGGGTTAGATGTCGGACCTGACCGATCCGTGTTTGTGATGAGGGGTGATGGACTAAAGCTCGGTTTACGGTCGGTTCGGTCGCCGCGCGATAAAACCAGCAAAAGTTTCGGGCAGATCGTCTCGACTTCATTGTGGTTTCATTGTGAAAACGAATTCACAGCAATATGGCAACTAAAGTGAATAAGTCCACAGAGCCTGAACCTTCAGATCACTTTGGTCTTCAGATCACTTTGGTCTTCAGATCACTTTGGTTTGAAGGACGGGTTGAATTACCGGACACGATGAACAACTTTTATTCTGCCAACTGATGGGCGGGATGCGGTTTTTCGGCCAGTGAATCGATTTTCCGGCGTGCGTTCAGACTTGCCCCGCCGCTTCTCCGTGCAGTTTTCCATCCGCTTCTCCGTGCAGTTTTTCATCCGCTTCTCCGTGCAGTTTTTCATCCGCTTCTCCGTGCAGTTTTTCATCCGCTTCTCCGTGCAGTTTTTCATCCGCTTCTCCGTGCAGTTTTTCATCCGCTTCTCCGTGCAGTTTTTCATCCTCTTCTCCGTGCAGTTTTTCATCCGCTTCTCCGTGCAGTTTTTCATCCTCTTCTCCGTGCAGTTTTTCATCCGCTTCTCCGTGCAGTTTTCCATCCGCTTCTCCGTGCAGTTTTTCATCCTCTTCTCCGTGCAGTTTTTCATCCTCTTCTCCGTGCAGTTTTCCATCCGCTTCTCCGTGCAGTTTTTCATCCTCCTCTCCGTGCAGTTTTTCATCCGCTTCTCCGTGCAGTTTTCCATCCTCTTCTCCGTGCAGTTTTCCATCCGCTTCTCCGTGCAGTTTTTCATCCTCTTCTCCGTGCAGTTTTTCATCCTCTTCTCCGTGCAGTTTTTCAGCCGCTTCTCGAAAGAGTTTTCATGTCGGCTTTGGCGAGATTTTGTCCGCCGGGTCTGCGCAGACTTCTTCTGCCGGTTCTGGGTGAAGTTCTGCCGGTGTCGGTACGAGTTCTTTGGCGATTAGTCGAACGATCTTTGTTTTGAGACTCCGTGATCGGCTTCAGAGGAACACAAATCATCGTTTAATCCGGAGCAGAGACCAAAAACACAACGACATCTTCAATGACATATTGTCGTCGATACGAGTTTTCACGAACAGGACTTCGTGCTACTATTACTGAAGTCACGGGTTCGACCCGGTGACATCATCACCGGGCTCAGACACCCGCTCAGCCGCCTCTTCACATGCATGTTACCGATTCGGTTAACAAACAAGCTACAATTTGAGACAAATGCAATTCAACTCAAAGTTACACACCAACGCGTCCCCACGAAGCAATCCTCTGAACCTTCTCAACTCTAACCCCGGACAAGTCTGACTGGTTTATGTCCCTGTTTTAAAATGTACTAATAATGATTATGTGTCAAGTATGGTAATAAAATAGTGTTTGAAATGCAATGCAATTCCGTGAGTTTTATTTTTATCTTTTATTTAAACACTTATGGAATGAAAATAATGATGAAAAACAAGACAAACAGCGGTTTAGGTGTTAACTTTTCAGTGCATTAGAAGGAAATGTTGAGTCGCAGGGGGTGGAAGTTTGTGCATCGGAAGGGCGGGGTTGGACAACTTGCCCCGCCGTGCTGCGCTGCGCCCTCACCGGTGTTGTTGGGTGGAGGAGAGAGGACGCACGACGGGACGGACCTGGAGGTGCGACAGCTCTCCACACAGCCGGAGAAGTTTCATTTATTTTCACTTATAAACACACATGTAACTTTGATCATTTGCTTGCACAAGGTCTTTCTGGGCACAATGACAGCCGATGAGGAAGACTGTTGAGGATTTTCCAGCGAGTTTTTAGAAGGAACCTGTCGATAATCTTCTATACGAATAACGCAATTTTGTTTTAATATTTAATACAACACTGGTTTGAGTTGAGTTTTATTTAACTAGATATTGCTTTTAACAACAGCGTGCATAACGACATAAAAACAAATTAAAAGATGTTTTTAATTTATGTGCCACCAATAAACACAAACACACAAACACACAAACACACGGTCATTCATATTTTCTCGGTCTTGTCAAGACTTTAAATGTTCAAATAAACAAACAATTTTGATCACCGATTTCTGGTTTATTCTTTATTTTATTTTCGGTTCTCACACGGTGTGACAACTAGCCCCGGTCTCACGTACAGTAACACTCACAGTGAGTAATGAAAAACCTTCAAGCCGAAATAACCCTCGACAGCCGGTGTCTCCTCTCTCTCTGTGATCAATAAAGTGTCGCTGTGATGCCCCAGATGAACATCTCCGAAATACAAAATCAGCTTTCCCGAAAAATTTGCCCGAAAAATCCTCTTTAAACGGGAAGCTCATGCGGAAATATATTGCAAAGTTAACACGAACGATCACACAAACCTTCACCTTGTTCTCACTTTCTAAAGACACTCCCTCACATAATGGCAAGATTTCTCCGATATGGAATCGATACACAAAACGCCATTATAACCGTGTCCGATGTGCCTGCCAGTGAATCGGACCTCGACACGATCTTCAGAAAAGCGCTTCGTCTTTTTCAGATGGTGGGGAGAGAAGTTGTTCTGCCGGTGGGGAGACGCGTTCTTCAGTCGATGCTGGAAAATATCATTATGGGCTTTCTGGAAGCACATTTCTCGACTCTCTCCCGAGTCCCTACCGAGTCCCTACCGAGTCCCTACCGAGACTGATCTGAGACTTTTGACAGAGGAGAACAATCAACACCAACATCTCAACCCAGAAGACTCGCACAACACGGGACCAGCCCTGCCCGATCTGACTCCACCTGTCCCCGCACAGAAGAGATCCTCCCCCGGAAAAGAAGCCGGAATGATTCGGTCTGAACTCAAACTCTGTTCGGAGTTTGTTCATGTCACTGTTTTGTGATTTTCTGGTGTTGTGTAATAAAATAT
Organism: Chromobotia macracanthus; assembly: GCA_036877525.1. Classification (NCBI taxonomy): domain Eukaryota; kingdom Metazoa; phylum Chordata; class Actinopteri; order Cypriniformes; family Botiidae; genus Chromobotia; species Chromobotia macracanthus. The sequence continues at coordinate 1,473,958 of JAZGTH010000118.1, forward strand.
TATATCATGGAGTGAGTGTCTCTGTGTCTTAAAGTGTCGCTATGATGCCCCTTAGAGGAACATCTCAGAAATACAAAATCACATTTTCCGAAAAGTCCTCTTTAAACGGGAAGCTCATGCGGCTCATGAAGTTCAGACTTAACCAAACAGATCAAGTGAAACACAAGTAACACAAAAGCACAACTAGCCCAGATTTCATGTTCATTACTCTAATACTGGCCCAATAACTTTTGATTACATTTGACAAAGATGGTTGTATCAGAAAATAAGCTTGAGAAGATCTGAGAGGAATAAAAGATGTATGTCATTTAACAAACAGCAACAGTGAAGCTTTGTTTCTTTTAATCCAAAACATTTTATTATGTAGTAAAACACAATGTGTGTAAAGACAATGTTTTAAAAACAAACTACAAAATCACATCAGAAACATCCTATAATGTCACGATTATCAGACATAAAATGTTTCTGTCGCTTTACATCTGAAACTGAACTTTATATCTATTAAACTGCTTTTGTTGATTAATCTGCTTTATATTTCATCACTCCGGTATTCGTGTAATATCGGAATCTCGCTCCATACACATTTATACGGAGGGAAAGTTTACAAATATAAAACAGCACATGCAAAAAACTTTAAAATTACATGAAACTTGAAAAAAGCCGGAAATGATGAAACTTTGCATCGTCTTACAATTCATTTTCAGCTATTAATAATTTAATGTTACAGGTTTTTAAACAAATAAATAATAATAAACATACAATGAACAATAAAAAATAAACATACACTGAGAGGCATTAACTGAGGGAAACGGTGTGACAACTAGCCCCGGTCTCACGTACAGTAACACTCACAGTGAGTAATGAAAAACCTTCAAGCCGAAATAACCCTCGACAGCCGGTGTCTCCTCTCTCTCTGTGATCAATAAAGTGTCGCTGTGATGCCCCAGATGAACATCTCCGAAATACAAAATCAGCTTTCCCGAAAAATTTGCCCGAAAAATCCTCTTTAAACGGGAAGCTCATGCGGAAATATATTGCAAAGTTAACACGAACGATCACACAAACCTTCACCTTGTTCTCACTTTCTAAAGACACTCCCTCACATAATGGCAAGATTTCTCCGGTATGGAATCGATACACAAAACGCCATTATAACCGTGTCCGATGTGCCTGCCAGTGAATCGGACCTCGACACGATCTTCAGAAAAGCGCTTCGTCTTTTTCAGATGGTGGGGAGAGAAGTTGTTCTGCCGGTGGGGAGACGCGTTCTTCAGTCGATGCTGGAAAATATCATTATGGGCTTTCTGGAAGCACATTTCTCGACTCTCCCGAGTCCCTACCGAGTCCCTACCGAGACTGATCTGAGACTTTTGACAGAGGAGAACAATCAACACCAACATCTCAACCCAGAAGACTCGCACAACACGGGACCAGCCCTGCCCGATCTGACTCCACCTGTCCCCGCACAGAAGAGATCCTCCCCCCGGAAAAGAAGAACATTTCTAACAAATTAAAATGAAAAAGCTTTCATATCTCAACTCCAGTGTTTGTGACTCTTCAGTTCTGTGATGATTCCGTTTTCAGCATGAATCTGTCAAAACATCTGCAATGAGAATACTGTAATAAAAGATTTATTTGTAAACGTGAGATTTATTGGAGTTCAAAACAGAAAGGTTTTGGTTTCTCGGGAATGATGTTTATCCAGTATGGGTGTAACAAAGGAAAATGACACGAAATCACATGCACTGAAAACCCTAATAAGTTGACTGAACTAGTTTAAGTGAGTAATGGAGTCTCCCAAAACTTGCATATTTCAGTTTGTTGAACTTGGTGTATGTAGACTGTACGTACAATTGTCAGTTCACCGCACTTTGCACTAACGCACCTACGCTATTAAGCGCTCATGTTTGAACGTTAATCTGATGTATGTGCGGCATAAAAAGGATCCACTTTTTCCATTTTGTTCATTCAAAGCGGAACATTTGCCAATGCATGGCTATCCATACTTGAAATGTGAACACACACTCACAACAGAGGGCATTCAACCGTTTCCTGCCAGCTATAGGAACTGAACCTGCGACCTTCGCTTTACAAGAGCAACTCTCTAACCATTAGGCCGCAACATTGTCGAGTTCACGACAGCTGAAAGCTTATGGATTTTAAAGGTAAATGCGTTAAACTAATTCATATTTTTTAGTTATGGGGCCAAAATGCAACACTTTAAGTAATGTTAAGTCAAAACGACTTGACTTGTACGTAAAGACAATATTTAGGGTTTACAGCGTGTTCTGTCGTTCTGAACTGTTTTTCTAATGACTGTGTCCCTCTAGTAATCCTGTAACAGTTTAATTTATTCTCTTGTTCTTGTGTTTAATAATAATATAATAATGAAACACCTTCAAGCCGAAATAACCCTCGACAGCCGGTGTCTCTCTCTCTGTGATCAATAAAGTGTCGCTGTGATGCCCCAGATGAACATCTCCGAAATACAAAATCAGCTTTCCCGAAAAATTTGCCCGAAAAATCCTCTTTAAACGGGAAGCTCATGCGGAAATATATTGCAAAGTTAACACGAACGATCACACAAACCTTCACCTTGTTCTCACTTTCTAAAGACACTCCCTCACATAATGGCAAGATTTCTCGGGTATGGAAACGATACACAAAACGCCATTATAACCGTGTCCGATGTGCCTGCCAGTGAATCGGACCTCGACACGATCTTCAGAAAAGCGCTTCGTCTTTTTCAGATGGTGGGGAGAGAAGTTGTTCTGCCGGTGGGGAGACGCGTTCTTCAGTCGATGCTGGAAAATATCATTATGGGCTTTCTGGAAGCACATTTCTCGACTCTCTCCCGAGTCCCTACCGAGTCCCTACCGAGACTGATCTGAGACTTTTGACAGAGGAGAACAATCAACACCAACATCTCAACCCAGAAGACTCGCACAACACGGGACCAGCCCTGCCCGATCTGACTCCACCTGTCCCCGCACAGAAGAGATCCTCCCCCCGGAAAAGAAGCCGGAATGATTCGGTCTGAACTCAAACTCTGTTCGGAGTTTGTTCATGTCACTGTTTTGTGATTTTCTGGTGTTGTGTAATAAAATATTATATCATGGAGTGAGTGTCTCTGTGTCTTAAAGTGTCGCTATGATGCCCCTTAGAGGAACATCTCAGAAATACAAAATCACATTTTCCGAAAAGTCCTCTTTAAACGGGAAGCTCATGCGGCTCATGAAGTTCAGACTTAACCAAACAGATCAAGTGAAACACAAGTAACACAAAAGCACAACTAGCCCAGATTTCATGTTCATTACTCTAATAGTGGCCCAATAACTTTTGATTACATTTGACAAAGATGGTTGTATCAGAAAATAAGCTTGAGAAGATCTGAGAGGAATAAAAGATGTATGTCATTTAACAAACAGCAACAGTGAAGCTTTGTTTCTTTTAATCCAAAACATTTTATTATGTAGTAAAACACAATGTGTGTAAAGACAATGTTTTAAAAACAAACTACAAAATCACATCAGAAACATCCTATAATGTCACGATTATCAGACATAAAATGTTTCTGTCGCTTTACATCTGAAACTGAACTTTATATCTATTAAACTGCTTTTGTTGATTAATCTGCTTTATATTTCATCACTCCGGTATTCGTGTAATATCGGAATCTCGCTCCATACACATTTATACGGAGGGAAAGTTTACAGATATAAAACAGCACATGCAAAAAACTTTAAAATTACATGAAACTTTAAAAAAGCCGGAAATGATAAAACTTTGCATCGTCTTACAATTCATTTTCAGCTATTAATAATTTAATGTTACAGGTTTTTAAACAAATAAATAATAATAAACATACAATGAACAATAAAAAAATAAACATACACTGAGAGGCATTAACTGAGGGAAACGGTGTGACAACTAGCCCCGGTCTCACGTACAGTAACACTCACAGTGAGTAATGAAAAAACCTTCAAGCCGAAATAACCCTCGACAGCCGGTGTCTCTCTCTCTCTGTGATCAATAAAGTGTCGCTGTGATGCCCCAGATGAACATCTCCGAAATACAAAATCAGCTTTCCCGAAAAATTTGCCCGAAAAATCCTCTTTAAACGGGAAGCTCATGCGGAAATATATTGCAAAGTTAACACGAACGATCACACAAAACTTCACCTTGTTCTCACTTTCTAAAGACACTCCCTCACATAATGGCAAGATTTCTCGGGTATGGAATCGATACACAAAACGCCATTATAACCGTGTCCGATGTGCCTGCCAGTGAATCGGACCTCGACACGATCTTCAGAAAAGCGCTTCGTCTTTTTCAGATGGTGGGGAGAGAAGTTGTTCTGCCGGTGGGGAGACGCGTTCTTCAGTCGATGCTGGAAAATATCATTATGGGCTTTCTGGAAGCACATTTCTCGACTCTCTCCCGAGTCCCTACCGAGTCCCTACCGAGACTGATCTGAGACTTTTGACAGAGGAGAACAATCAACACCAACATCTCAACCCAGAAGACTCGCACAACACGGGACCAGCCCTGCCCGATCTGACTCCACCTGTCCCCGCACAGAAGAGATCCTCCCCCCGGAAAAGAAGAACATTTCTAACAAATTAAAATGAAAAAGCTTTCATATCTCAACTCCAGTGTTTGTGACTCTTCAGTTCTGTGATGATTCCGTTTTCAGCATGAATCTGTCAAAACATCTGCAATGAGAATACTGTAATAAAATATTTATTTGTAAACGTGAGATTTATTGGAGTTCAAAACAGAAAGGTTTTGGTTTCTCGGGAATGATGTTTATCCAGTATGGGTGTAACAAAGGAAAATGACACGAAATCACATGCACTGAAAACCCTAATAAGTTGACTCAACTAGTTTAAGTGAGTAATGGAGTCTCCCAAAACTTGCATATTTCAGTTTGTTGAACTTGGTGTATGTAGACTGTACGTACAATTGTCAGTTCACCGCACTTTGCACTAACGCACCTACGCTATTAAGCGCTCATGTTTGAACGTTCATTTGATGTATGTGCGGCATAAAAAGGATCCACTTTTTCCCTTTTGTTCATTCAAAGCGGAACATTTGCCAATGCATGGCTATCCATACTTGAAATGTGAACACACACTCACAACAGAGGGCATTCAATCGTTTCCTGCCAGCTGTAGGAACTGAACCTGCGACCTTCGATTTACAAGAGCAACTCTCTAACCATTAGGCCGCAACATTGTCGAGTTCACGACAGCTGAAAGCTTATGGATTTTAAAGGTAAATGCGTTAAACTAATTCATATTTTTTAGTTATGGGGCCAAAATGCAACACTTTAAGTAATGTTAAGTCAAAACGACTTGACTTGTACGTAAAGACAATATTTAGGGTTTACAGCGTGTTCTGTCGTTCTGAACTGTTTTTCTAATGACTGTGTCCCTCTAGTAATCCTGTAACAGTTTAATTTATTCTCTTGTTCTTGTGTTTAATAATAATATAATAATGAAACACCTTCAAGCCGAAATAACCCTCGACAGCCGGTGTCTCCTCTCTCTCTGTGATCAATAAAGTGTCGCTGTGATGCCCCAGATGAACATCTCCGAAATACAAAATCAGCTTTCCCGAAAAATTTGCCCGAAAAATCCTCTTTAAACGGGAAGCTCATGCGGAAATATATTGCAAAGTTAACACGAACGATCACACAAACCTTCACCTTGTTCTCACTTTCTAAAGACACTCCCTCACATAATGGCAAGATTTCTCGGGTATGGAAACGATACACAAAACGCCATTATAACCGTGTCCGATGTGCCTGCCAGTGAATCGGACCTCGACACGATCTTCAGAAAAGCGCTTCGTCTTTTTCAGATGGTGGGGAGAGAAGTTGTTCTGCCGGTGGGGAGACGCGTTCTTCAGTCGATGCTGGAAAATATCATTATGGGCTTTCTGGAAGCACATTTCTCGACTCTCTCCCGAGTCCCTACCGAGTCCCTACCGAGTCCCTACCGAGACTGATCTGAGACTTTTGACAGAGGAGAACAATCAACACCAACATCTCAACCCAGAAGACTCGCACAACACGGGACCAGCCCTGCCCGATCTGACTCCACCTGTCCCCGCACAGAAGAGATCCTCCCCGGAAAAGAAGCCGGAATGATTCGGTCTGAACTCAAACTCTGTTCGGAGTTTGTTCATGTCACTGTTTTGTGATTTTCTGGTGTTGTGTAATAAAATATTATATCATGGAGTGAGTGTCTCTGTGTCTTAAAGTGGCGCTATGATGCCCCTTAGAGGAACATCTCAGAAATACAAAATCACATTTTCCGAAAAGTCCTCTTTAAACGGGAAGCTCATGCGGCTCATGAAGTTCAGACTTAACCAAACAGATCAAGTGAAACACAAGTAACACAAAAGCACAACTAGCCCAGATTTCATGTTCATTACTCTAATACTGGCCCAATAACTTTTGATTACATTTGACAAAGATGGTTGTATCAGAAAATAAGCTTGAGAAGATCTGAGAGGAATAAAAGATGTATGTCATTTAACAAACAGCAACAGTGAAGCTTTGTTTCTTTTAATCCAAAACATTTTATTATGTAGTAAAACACAATGTGTGTAAAGACAATGTTTTAAAAACAAACTACAAAATCACATCAGAAACATCCTATAATGTCACGATTATCAGACATAAAATGTTTCTGTCGCTTTACATCTGAAACTGAACTTTATATCTATTAAACTGCTTTTGTTGATTAATCTGCTTTATATTTCATCACTCCGGTATTCGTGTAATATCGGAATCTCGCTCCATACACATTTATACGGAGGGAAAGTTTACAAATATAAAACAGCACATGCAAAAAACTTTAAAACTACATGAAACTTTAAAAAAGCCGGAAATGATAAAACTTTGCATCGTCTTACAATTCATTTTCAGCTATTAATAATTTAATGTTACAGGTTTTTAAACAAATAAATAATCATAAACATACAATGAACAATAAAAAAATAAACATACACTGAGAGGCATTAACTGAGGGAAACGGTGTGACAACTAGCCCCGGTCTCACGTACAGTAACACTCACAGTGAGTAATGAAAAACCTTCAAGCCGAAATAACCCTCGACAGCCGGTGTCTCCTCTCTCTCTGTGATCAATAAAGTGTCGCTGTGATGCCCCAGATGAACATCTCCGAAATACAAAATCAGCTTTCCCGAAAAATTTGCCCGAAAAATCCTCTTTAAACGGGAAGCTCATGCGGAAATATATTGCAAAGTTAACACGAACGATCACACAAACCTTCACCTTGTTCTCACTTTCTAAAGACACTCCCTCACATAATGGCAAGATTTCTCCGATATGGAAACGATACACAAAACGCCATTATAACCGTGTCCGATGTGCCTGCCAGTGAATCGGACCTCGACACGATCTTCAGAAAAGCGCTTCGTCTTTTTTCAGATGGTGGGGAGAGAAGTTGTTCTGCCGGTGGGGAGACGCGTTCTTCAGTCGATGCTGGAAAATATCATTATGGGCTTTCTGGAAGCACATTTCTCGACTCTCTCCCGAGTCCCTACCGAGTCCCTACCGAGTCCCTACCGAGACTGATCTGAGACTTTTGACAGAGGAGAACAATCAACACCAACATCTCAACCCAGAAGACTCGCACAACACGGGACCAGCCCTGCCCGATCTGACTCCACCT